>CM070565.1:17351197-17846197 GCA_036346405.1 Phyllostachys edulis | reverse complement strand
GGTGCAAACGTTGCAGCAGCCAAAGAACCACAAGTTCACATGTGGATTGTAGTTTTGCGTTCCATTTAGTGTCATACAATCTTATTAGTGTGATTACAACCTGAATTGTGTACTCTAGCCACCACCAAATAAGCCTCCCCTCTCCTCCTCCCTTCCTCCTCGCCGCCACCATTGGTGGCCGCCGGCTGGCCTGTGGCGGCGGCGGCGAGGTTTCTTCTTCTCGGTGGTGGCACTTGATCTGCATCGCGCTCCCAACGCCCGACGTCTGTCCGTCGATTTCCAACAATGTGGACTTTCGTCGTGGTTAGATCTGGGGCCCTTCTCCGCTGGCTCATTTTCGGGCGTGGAGATCCGGGGCCCTTCGCCGTCAACTTCTTTCGGCGATGTGGCTTCGTCGATGGCGTGACGACGGAGGTGGCGCAGTGCAGATCCAGATTTGGCGTAGTTGGTAGAGATCGCGATGGCTCGGTGGCGGTGGCTTGTGCGGCGCTCGACTCCTCCTTGCTGGATGGCTTTTAACCGGTCGACACGTGGGCTGTGGTAGACGTCGCCTTCCTTTGGTGCAGGCGGCGGTTGGTCATTGGGGATGTTGTGGATGTCGTCTTGGCGATCTGGTCTTCATTGGCTGGATCCAGTGACGAGGTCTTGCTGTGGCGTGGTCTTGGAACGCTGATACCTTCGATCCGGGGTGAAAACTCTTGATCTGGCCTTCGCTGGTTGGATCCGGTAACGACGTTGACCTGAGCGGCGTTACCTTCTTGAAGGCGTTGCTTTGGAGAACCGATATCTGAGCTTCGAAGTGAAAACTCCTGATCTGACCTTCGCTGGTTGGATCCGGCGACGACGATGTGAGTCATATCCCTTCTTGGAGGCGTCGCTGCAGAGACTGGCCCATCATCACCTCTTTGCTGCGTAGCTACTGTTCGCATATGGACGATCTCCTGGTTGGTCCCGGAGGCGGGGCTAGGTGGTCTTTTTCTAGGCTAGCCTTTGTATGACAATTTATTTGTCATTGTTGGCTTTTGGCCTTTATTTTTAAGCTTTTAGCTAATGGTGGTGTAATGGCTGTGTGTATCCCTGGGTGGTGTAGAGGTCGGGAGTTGTACTTCCATTATCTAAAAATTAGATATTTCTATGGCTTCGTTCCACCCAACCTAAATTTTATTCCTGGGTCTGCCATTGGATATGGCATCTGCTCTTGTCTAGATTCTGCTGAAAATATCCATGTATTCCTTTATAGAAATGAAGTATTGTTTCTTCATTTATTTCAGGTAACCAATTAAATATTAATGCCACCATGTATTCCATCGTATCAATTATACATTGTGACAGTTTCTCAAGTTTAGGAGCATTTCTTAGACGTAAGAGAGAAAAATACTTGAGATCTTTGTATGTTTTTTTTTCTGTAATTGTGAATCTAACCTAAAAAGTTGTTATTATGTACATAAATTTGACACTAAAAGAGGTATTTGGGTTCGCATGATCTGACATTGTTACGACATGGATTCCACTTGCCCACTGATTAGTGCTTTTAAATGCATCGCAATATATCACTTGTTTTCTTTTTTGCGAAGTTATCACTTGTTTTCTTGATTAAATCATTTACCAGTTCATAATTATATGTTTATAAAAGGCACAAATGTTCATATCAGAATGATTTTACGATAAATAATGGGTGTTTGATTGCTCAGTGAAAAGCATATCAGATTGATACTCCCACCGTTCAGAAATATATGATGTTTTAGAAAGTGTACAGTCAAACTTCTTTAACTCTGACTCATAATATATATATATATATATAACACGTTATTCAGTAAACAAATTCAACATAGACAGTAATTACAAGTCCAAACTAGATTTTATTTTTTATTTTTTATTTATATATGGCCAAACAACATGGCCAGTCATTTCTTACAAAAGTGTTTTTACAAATAAAAAATAGAAATATAAAAAGATCAAGTTTTCTAGCGGCCCAAGTAGACTGCTATCCCCATCTTCAAATCTTCGTAGGTGACGTCATCGACATCGAAGGGTTCGGGATCAGCGTAGGTAGCCCAAAACACGTCCATCCATTGACGCGCTCATTGGAGAGTCACCCAAAGATGCTCCAACTCAAGAACCATGTCGAATTGCACCTAGAGGCTCTCTTCCCTTGCTCGAGGAGTCTCAGCTTAGTTGACCCTCTCGCCCACCGTCTCAATGTAGCCCTCGAAGCGATGTTAAGCCTCCGGGAGACGTATAACGTCGATCTAGAGGACTACGTCGATGGCGAGATTAGCTCGCCAAAAGATGAAAACCACTTGGAAGACGCGGCAGAGGAGGGTGTCAAGACGGAGGAACGTGGCCATCATGTGCCTCGGTATAACCTCGGGCGGAGGGAGGACACTGATGGCACAATAGCCTTCTGCAGCATCCGCCAACGTATGACCGGAAAGGTGCTCGTACATAATAGCTAGGTAGGCCATCAATACCGGTGATAGGGAAGAAGAGTGGGGAGCCATTTCTTTAAAATTATATTCATATGTGCTTGAGAGTAGAGCGATGTGAGGATTCATCTTCGGTGGCGGATGGTCATTTTTATAAAAACAAGGAGTAAATTCGGCGCGTGAGATGAAGAGACGCATTAGGGAGCCGAAGCGGTATTGATACATTTAAGAGGTCGTTTGGGTGACGCCGAATAGAACCTCTGCTCACACACATTTTTTTACAGTAAAAACACACTCACAATACGGTAAACTAAGACATCCTTTACACTAATTAAGGAATCAATGGGGTAACAGTAAAGTTTACAACACCTTATAGTAAACACACTCAAGAATTTCAATAAAAGCAATACTGCAATAATACTAAACGTGATATGATGTAATATGTACTCGTGTTTTACTACGTATAACTGCTTGGGTTTTTTATTTATTTATTGAATGGGTGCAAAAGTCACGTATAATACGTGTGTGGGGGCGCATCGTCCAGGTGTTTTCCCGCACTACAACAAATCATATTTTCTCTTTCTGGCGGCGCACTCAACCCTCAAAGGAACGACAAACGCAAGGTCTCCGGCGAGCTCTACCGGCCTACATTGCCAGCAGGAGCAGAGGCGGTCTTCGTTTTTAGCACCATCTCAACCCCCTCCTGCACCCTGCAAGGTTAGAGAATACCCCTGTTTTCTTTAGTTTGTAGTTTTCTTCTCTCGTGGAGTGGATTTTTCTAGGGTTCTACGTAGTAAATTATCCCCAAACTTCATAATCTTTGCATCCTTGGGGTGATTTTTTCCTCCGAAATTTTGGGAGCGTTTTGGGATAGTTTTTTCTCTCCAGATTTTAAGTAAAACAATCTCTCACATGTAGTAATTTACAGGATCCTCTTTTGTTTTTTTTTTCGCTTATATCCCGCTCTGGCAGTAAATGAGGATATTCGACGACGCACCCTCCAAGGTGAGGAAGATCACCATCGAGGGCAACCAGACAACAATGGAGATTTATTTGTACCCTTCCCAAGTCCAACCCATCGCCTCGGACACACCCGTCGTAGACGCTCGTGCGGGTGTTTCTCGAAGAAACAGTTGAGCAAGGAGAGGAAGGCAACGGTGATCGCGACAGAGGATGTTGTCGCCTTATCGCCTCGCGATGAGCCCGCCCCTGAGACTTCCATGGTAAGTTTGTGTAAATATAACAGTAAACATTCATAAATTTTATAGTAATTGGATGATATCATCTACATGTTACCTTTTTTGTACATCAACGGTGAACATGAGTTATGATTGCAGTAATTATTCAGACATAACGGTAGTAAAATGATGTTACATCGAATGCAGGTCCCGGGCGATAGGAGGAAGGGACCTTGGACGACGTGCATCAGGTGCGCTCCTGCCCTCATCATCACCCCCATTGGCGAGCTGACATTAGGGCAGATGAATGATGTCACGAGGATGGGATTCGACGGTCTGCTGAAGTTCAACCTCGAGGGATTGGAGAGGAGGGATATGGTGTGCTTGCTAATGGACAGGATTGACCTGGTCGAGATGGTCATCAGGATCAGCGGTGGAAGGAGCATCCCAATCATGCCTCACAACATGAATTACGTTCTTGGGATCCCTTGCGGTGGTAGGGACACGTCGATGGTGACCCAGGTCGCAGGGACCTCCGAGCTGGCCGAGCTGAAGTGTCTACTCGGGGTACAGCAGAACTACAACATCAAGAACATGCCCTGATCGAGCGGATAAAAACCGGAGGCACAGATGCTCTAATGATGAGGTGTTTCTTCCTCGTCGTCTTTAGCAAGCTCCTTTTTCCCACCGCCAACGTCAACATAACCGGGAAGGATGCACTTCTCACGAAGGATCTAGACAAATCCGTCGGCATCAACTGGTGCAAGGCCATCATTGACGACCTTAGGGAGTCCGTCCGCAACTGGAACAAGAAGAAGGAAAACACCACCAAGTCCATCAGCGGATGTGCCACCTTCGTGCTTGTAAGTTCCAAAGTAAACTTATTCATTGCATTCAGTATTTTGCACATGATAAGCAGTAAAATATGTAGATCAGGAACACAGTAATTTGTAATCTTATAACCTAGTAAAATAGTTCGCACACACCAGTAATTTGACTCGCACAAAAAAACATAGCCTACCACATGCAGTAAAATTAAGTTACAACTTTTAGTAAAACGAACACTAACAAGCAGTAAATACGTAGGCCATGAACACAGTAAATAAAAGCATCACATTCTAGTCAAACAGGTCGTGCACACCAGTAAAAGTGATTCCGTACTTACCACATGCAGTAAATACTTGATCCAACTTTAGTAATACGAACATTAACAAGCAGTAAATTGTATGTGATAGATCTACTACCTTGACAACCTAAGGTGCATCCACAGCATCCATGCCATCGACACTCCATGTGCTGCACACTTCACAGCCACCCTCATCAACAAGATCATCGTGGCCGACAGGGCAAAGGCCCCGAACGGCGGCGACACGTTTGGCAAGCTCAGCGTGAGTGGTTTTTACATACGTTGCCATTAGAAGTAAAACAAGATGTTCATTACCGTAATGTGGATAATTGTAACATCCCAATTTTCTTAGTTTTAAAACTTTTTTAAGTAGTTTAGTCCCTTGGAAAATTTCACCTAATTTTATTTGATTTAATAAAGCTTAAATGGGACTTTCAAAGTCAAAACGATTTAATGTGACTAATATGAACATCCATTAATTCCAAAACTATTTTATTTGACTTCTTTGTGCTTTGAAGTATTTTCCACATTTGTCTTGAATTTTTCCAAGTTCATTTGCTATTTTTAATTTGCTATTTGGATTTTCTGTATTTTCGAAAAGAAAAAATCTATTTAAAATCTAAGGAAATCCTTTGGGTTGAATTTCTTTGCCTTGGCCCATTTCTCCCGCTCTGACCCAATCCACCCGACCTATTTTCGTGCGTGCCGCAGCCCATCTCCGCCCTTGCCTCCGCCCTCACTACTAGGCGGGACCCACCTGTCAGGTCACCCTCATCTCCATGTTGGACACCGCCACGTGTGTGATCCGGACTTTGTCACCGTGCGAGAAACAGACTCTCCAACACCGCCTAGCCGCACCCCGCTTTAAAAGGCCCTGACTGTTTGCATCAAAACCACCGCCTCCACATCCGCACCCAATTCCGAAACCCTAGGTCGAGGAGCTTGCGTCGTTTTCGTCAGAATCAAACTTTTCAATCTCGCCGCCACCGCCTTTGTCGTTGAAATTCATCGCCGTTAGTGAGCCTTCGACCTCATCGTCAACTCTGTCAGCTTCGTCGTGCCGTGTTCGCTCGGGTGTGCGCGCTTGCATCTCCAGAGGAAGCCCGAGCCACCATCGCCTCGTCGGATCAGCCTCGCCGAGCTGCACCACTATCGCCTTTGCTGCCGGTCATTGCCGATGACCTTTGGTCCCCGGCCCAGCCTCATTAGCATCACCTGAAGCCCTAAAAGCCATTGTGCATGTCCAAGTCACTGCTGGAACCCCCCTCGCCATCGCACCGTTCCACTGAGCTAGCATCGTCGCTGACCTCGCCGCCGACCATCTTTGCGGCCACCATAGCTCGATCCAAGCTGGTAGATGTGTTCATCGTGCCTCCGCATGTCTTCTTGTGCCGTCACCATAGCCGGAGTAGCTGCCGTTCACTGCCATCGTCATTGATCTGGTTCGAGTCAGCCGTTTGCGTGTCGTCCCTGTGTTGCCACCTCGATGACATGTGTGTGCCACGTATGCACAGCGGCCGCATCAGCACCACCCACACCTAAACCCTAGGTCAAAAGCAGCATAGACTTGGTCCAAGGTAGACCAAGCCATTGACGTGTGGACCCACATGTCGCTAATAGATTTGTAGAATTTTGGAGCATTCATGGCCGCCCAGACTCAGATGATGTGTACAATGATGAATCAAATGCAGAACATGAACAACAATATAGCACCAGTTGCTCATAGCCATCATGGACAGTCTAAGTTAGCAGAGTTTATGAGGACCCGTCCGTCGACTTTTTTCAGAAGTGTTTCGCCAGTGGAAGTTGACGATTGGCTTCGCGTGATGAAAAGGAAGTTGTTGATCACTCAGTGCAATGATCACAAGAAGGTTCTTTATGCTACCCATCATATGGAAGGCATTGCTGCTGAATGGTGGGAGAATTTTTGTGTTGCGCATGAGAATCTGCAGAACTTTACTTAGGAGTTCTCTATAGCTTTTCGCCAGTACCATGTACTGGAAGGAATCATAGATTTGAAGAAGGATGAGTTTCATGCCCTTAATCAAGGAGGCATGTCGGTGTCAGATTACCTTAACAAGTTCTCTCAACTTAGGCGTTTTGCAAAAGACATCGCCACCGACAAGGCCAGGCAGAGTTGTTTCCTGAAAGGACTGAACACCAGACTGCAAGTCAGTTTAATTGCTCATACTTTTCTAGATTTCCAGGAGTTTGTCAACAAGGCTCTTGTCCTTGAAGACAAGCGCAAGGAGTTCGATGACAACTGTAAGCACAGAATAGCTCAAAATATGTTCAAGATGCCTACGCCTACACCATCACCTCTTCCAGCTACTCAGAATTTTCATAGTCGTGGCCCATTCATCACCAATCCAGGAGGTAACCAGCAAAGTATCCCTAGACTTTGCTACAATTTCAGGGAGAAAGGGCATTTCTCCAATAATTGCCCCCAGAAGGGAGCGGTGACTCTAGTTCATTTTAACCTTGGAGCTATCCCAACTAAGACGCCAGCGCCAGTAAGCAACCGAGGAGTACCTCAAGTTGTCGGTCAAGTCGAATGAGCACCACAGTCTGTGGTTAGAGGCCGTGTCAACCACATTACCCTGGAAGGAGCTTAGGAAGCACCCGACGTAGTACTGGGTAAGTTTCTGGTTAACTTAGTACCTGCATCAGTTTTGTTTAATTCTGGAGTTTTGCATTCGTTTGTTTCTCGAGTTTTCGCAAGCAAGAATAATTTGGAAACTATGCACCTTAAGCATACTTTGTTAGTCTAGTCACCTGGAGCAGAGTTAAGCTCTAAGTTGGGATGTTTAGGAGCTAACTTACTCATTTCTGGAGTTGAGTTTTTAGCCAAGCTCATCATCTTAGACACCCACACTTTAGATGTTATACTTGGTATGAATTGGTTGTCAAAGTACAAAGCTTTGCTAGATTGTGGCCGAAGAGCCGTGACGATCTAAGGTACCAATGGAAAGAAAGTGGAGTTTCTAGCTACTACAGTACGTGATGGGCACCTGGTAATCAATAGTCTGAAGACCATAACTTTAGAGGATGTGCCTGTTGTTCGAGAGTATTCAGATGTTTTTCCAGAAGATTTACCGGGAATACCAACAAATCGTGACATTGAGTTCATTATTTATTTAGTGCTAGGAACAATACCAATTTCTATGAGACCCTATCGGATGTCAGCCGATGAGTTAGTTGAAATGAAGAAACAGATTAGAGAAAGGTTTCGTGAAACCTAGTTCATCGTCTTGGGGAGCGCCAATCTTGTTTGTCAGAAAGAAGAATGGAAGTTTGAGGATGTGTATCAATTATCGCGCCCTCAATGAGGTTACCATTAAAAATAAGTATCCACGTCCCTAGATAGATGATTTGTTTGATCAGATGAAAGGAGTCGGAGTGCTCTCAAAGATTGACCTGTGATCAGGTTATCATCAGTTGAAGATTTGTCAAAAGGATGTATCGAAGACTGCTTTTTCTTCGCGATACAGACATTATGAGTTCCTAGTCATGTCATTTGGTTTGACTAATGCCCCTGCATATTTCATGAATGTGATGAATAAGGTTTTCATAGAATATTTGGACAAGTTTGGGGTAGTGTTCATTGGTGACATTCTAGTTTATTCTAAGACGGAAGAAGAACATGCTGAACATTGGAGAATGATACTTCAGAAATTCAGAGAGCATTCTTAGCCATGTGATGATGGCCAAAGGAGTAGCAGGTGACCCCGGTAAGGTTAAAGCAGTGTTACATTGGGAGCTGTCCAAGATAATAACTCAGATTCGTAGTTTCTTGGGCATGGTAGGATATTATCGCCATTTCATTGAAAGATTTTCAACAATTGATAAGCCTCTTACGCAGTTGTTAAAGAAGGAGAAAAAGTTTGCTTGGACTCCAGCTTATGAAGAAAGTTTTTAGGAGTTGAAGAAACGACTGACATCAGCCCTAGTGCTAGTACTGCCAGATATTCGGAAAGATTTTGATATCTATTGTGATGCTTTGCATCAAGGATTAGGTTCTGTTCTAATTTAAGAAGGAAGAGTGGTTGCTTATGCATCAAGACAACTGAGACCTCCTATGGAGAATTACCTACTCATGATTTGGAATTAACTGCCGTTGTGCATGCTTTGAAAATTTGGCATCATTATCTTATTGGTAAATATTGTGAGATATATACAGATCACAAGAGCTTGAAGTATATTTTCACCCAGTCTGATCTGAATATGAGGCAGAGAAGATGGTTGGAGTTAATAAAGGATTATGAGAAAATTGCATTGTATGTCCCTGAACTTGCGAGGTTGTGCCACTTAACTCGCTGAACTTGCATTTTACTTTCTCAGCCCCCTAAACTTGCGAGCTTGTGCCACTTATCTCCCTCAACTTGCGTTGAAGCGAAGTTTGTCGAATGCGATGTCAGCGACTTTGTTCCCTCCGAGTCCGGTGGACTCGTCACCGCCCTGTTCCGGTCATGTTCATCATCCCCGTCACCTCACACCGAAAAAATAGATTCTTTGGGCCCGGGAACGCACCGTGCTCACGTTTTCACCGGAGCTCCACCGTCGTACTTCTCTCTCTCACGGTGATTCACCCACTCAGCCTTTTCTGTTAGCAAACGGCCAAATAGACTTCGTGCAGGGTGTGTAGCTTCTGCTCTGGCACTGGGAATGTACTTCTCCTACTCTCACGGCCAACTCAAAGGAGGCAAAGGTGAGGGTGGTGGCAAGCTGCGATAGTGGATCTCCGGCGAAGACGCTAGCATGGTGCTTTCCTAGGACTGATGAAACTTTTTTTTATCAGTGTGAGGTGATGGGGACGATGAACACGGCCGGAACGGGGCAGTGACGAGATCACCTGACTCGGAGGAGATGAAGTTGCCGGCATCGCATCCAACGAACTTCGCTTCAACGCAAGTTCAGGGAGCTAAGTGTCACAATCGCGCAAGTTCAGGGGCTGAGAAAGTAAAATACAAGTTCAAGGAGCTAAGTGGCACGACCTCGCAAGTTAAGGGGCTGAGAAAGTAAAATGCATGTTCAGTGAGCTAAGTGACATAACCTCGCAAGTTCTGGGACCTACGGTGCAATTTTCTCAAGGATTATAATCGCGAAATCCACTACCATCCCGGTAAAGCCAATATTTTGGCAGATGCTTTAAGTTGCAAGAGCTATGGTAATGCTTTGAAGATGAAAGGGAATTGCCTAGAACTTCATGAAGAATTTCAGAGGTTAAAGTTAAAAGTTGTAGCCAAAGGATTTGTGGCCAGTTTGGAAGTAAAGTCCACGTTGGAAAAGCAAATTCGTGCAACCCAACCAGATGATCCTGTTATTAAGGATATTAAACTCAAGATGAAAGAAGAAAATTTCAAAGATTTCACTAAGGATGATTAGGATACGCTTTGGATCAATGGATGTATCTATGTGCCTGACAGTAATGGTTTGAGATAGCTGATTTTAAAGGAGGCTCATGATTCAAAGTACTCTATTCACCCCAAAAGCATCAAGATGTATCAGGATGTTAAGGATAAATTTTGGTGGCCAAATCTAAAGCGAGAAGTCGCAGAGTTTGTTGCCACGTGTGATGTGTGTCAAAGAGTAAAAGCAGATCATCAGAGACCAGCAGGTCTGTTGCAGCCCTTGAAATTTCCATAGTGGAAATAGGAAGAGATCAGTATGGATTTCATCACTGGTTTACCTAGGTCTCAGTCGGGTTATGATTCCATTTGGGTAATAGTGGATCGATTAACGAAAGTAGCGCATTTCTTGCTAGTCAAAACCACTTATCCAGGAGATCACCTTGCATAATTATATATGTCAAGATTGTCAATTTGCACGGTGTGCCCAAGAATATAGTATTAGATTGAGTATCCCAGTTCACCTCTTATTTCTGGTAGAGTTTGCATAAAGCTTTGGGAACCCATTTAAACTTTAGTACTGCTTATCACCCTTAGATAGATGGGTAGACTGAAAGAGTAAATCAAGTATTAGAGGACATGTTGGGAGGTTGTGCTCTAGCCCATGCTACTAGTTGGGACAAGAGTTTACCTCATGCAGAATTCTCATACAATAATACTTATCAAGCCAGTCTGCAAATATCCCCATTTGAAAACTTGTATGGTCGTTCCTACAGAACCCCTCTAAGTAGGAAAGAGACAGCCGAGCGTCTGGTGTTTAGACCAGATATCATTTGAGAGGCAGAGGACCAGGTGTACATGATCAGAGAAAGATTAAAGATAGCTCAGTCCAAGCAGAAGAACTATGCTGATAATCGTCGTCGTGATCTAAGCTTTGAGCCAGAGGATTTTGTTTATCTTCGAGTAACTCCTCTTAAAGGTGTTAGAAGGTTTCATGCCAAAGGGAAGCTTGCCCCTAGGTATGTCGGTCCTTTCCGGATTGTGAAGCACAGAGAAGAAGTTTCCTACCAACTTGAGTTGCCACAATCGTTAACAGGAGTACATCATGCCTTTCATGTCTCGCAATTGAAGAAGTGCCTTCGTGTGCTAACCAAGCAGACTCCTTTGGATTCAATTGAGTTGAAATAGGATCTCACTTACAAAGAACAACCAATCAAGATTTCAGATGTGGCAGAGCAGTTAACCAGAAGCAAGACCGTCCATTTTTGCAAAATTCAGTGGAGCAATCGCTCGGAGAGTGAAGCAACTTGGGATCATGAGGAAGAGCTGAAAGCCGAGTTTGTAATATCCCAATTTTTTGAGTTTCAAAACCTTTTTAAGTAGCTTAGTCCCTTGGAAAATTTCACCAAATTAAATTTGATTTAACAAAGCTTACATGGGACTCAAATGTCAAAACAATTTATTGTGACTAATATGAACATCTATTAATTCAAAACTATTTTATTTGACTTCTTTGTGCTTGGAAGTATTTTTCATATTTCTCTGGAATTTTTCTGAGTTCATTTGCTATTTGGATTCTATGTCTTTTATAAAAGAGAAAATCTATTTAAAATCTCAGGAAATCCTTTGGGAAGAATTTCTTTGCCTTGGCCCATTTTTTCCACTCTGGCCCAATCCACCAGGCTCGTTTCTGTGTGCGCTACAGCCCACCTCCGCCCTTGCCTCCGCCCTCACCACCAGGTGGGACACACCTGTCAGGTCACCCTCGTCTCCGTGTCGGGCACCACCCCCTATGTGTGATCTGGACTTCGTCGCCACGCCGGACACGGACTCCCCAACGCCGCCCAGCCATACCCCACTTTGAAAGGCCCCAACGTTCGTGTCAAAACCACCACCTCCACATCCGCACCCAATTCCGAAACCCTAGGTTGAGGAGCTTGCGCCGTTTTCGTCGGAATCAAGCTATTCAATCTCGCCGCCGTCGCGAGCATTGGTGTTGAAATTCATCGCCGTCAGTGAGCATTCAACCTCATTGTCAACTTCATCATGCCATGTTCTTTCGGGTGTGCGCGCTTGCATCTCTGGAGGAAGCCCAAGCCGCGGTCGCCTCGCCGGATCCGCTTCGACGAGCCGCACCACCGTGGCCTTTGCTGCCAGTCATTGCCGATGACCTTTGGTCCTTGAGCCTAGCCTCATTAGCATCGCTCAAAGCCCTAAAAGCCATTGTTCATGTCCAAGTCACTGCCGGAACCCCCTCTCGCCGTCGTGCCGTTCAACTGATCTAGCACCACTGCTGACCTCGCCGCCGACCATCTTTAAGGCCACCATAGCTCAATCCAAGCTGGAAGATGTGTTCGTCGTGCCTCCGCGTGTCTTCTTGTGCCGTCGCCATCGCCAGAGTAGCTGCTGTTCATCGTCATCGCCGCTGATCTGGTCCAAGTCAGCCGCTTGCGTGTTGTCCCTGTGTTGCCACCTCAGTGACACGTGTGTGCCACGTATGCACCGCAGCCGCGTCAGTGCCACCCACACCTAAACCCAAGGTCAAAAGCAGCATAGACTTGCTCCATGGTTGACCAAGCCACTAACGTGTGGACCCCATATGTCAGTCCAATGTTCCTTGAACCCGTGAGCCAAACCCACAGACCCGATCTGTAGACCGAGGGTCTCTATTTTTTTTTTTATTTTCAGGATTTTCTTTTAATTCCGAAATTCATTGTTGACGTCATATTGATGCAATATTTCGGAATTTCCTTTTGAAAGAAAATTCTGAAAAGTCAAAATAGTGTTTTCTTTTCCTTTTTCTTAGATTTAAATCTTCTGAGAGCCCGTTCTTCCTCATACAAACTCCGATTGAGCTCATTCAAATTTATAAATTCGTCTAAATTCAAGCCCTACCTTCATGTGATTTTTTATTTCATGTTTAGAGTTTATTTGTTGCTCTGTTTTGGATTTATTTGGATTTTCACTTTTGTTTGCGGGTAGACGTGGATACTTCGGGAGCTCTTGAGGAAGGACGAGTTGATCAAGTTATAGACCAGTACTAAGACTTGTTTCAAGGCAAGTTGTACCTTTGACCATGTTGAACCCAGTTTTCTAAAAATTACTTTGATTCAAATTATTGCATATTACTTCAATTATTTAATTCTTTAAATGTTTTGGGGTTAGCTAAACATCCATTTGATTATATCCACTTTGCTCATTGTATTACCATAATATTTTGTCACGCTAGCTTGGTTAATTATTAGATGGTATTACCGTAGCACCAACGTGGAGACATGAATGTCTGCTTAGCCATGCAACGGGTTGTTGATACCATTTTGAGTTGCAAATCTAAATTTGACTATGTGATTATGGAACTTTGTGGAGAAGCTGTGTGATATATGTTGTTACTCGTTGATGGTATGTGATGCACTTAACCAATAGGGTGGAAAAAGATTTAGACCAAGGCAAGTGGCAAGAATGGGGATACGATGGAACTACATGATTGGAAATTGTGAACTGTGGTGATTTAGTTAGAAATTTGGCAGTCTCGCCTTAGTCAATTAAAGACTTAACTTTGTGCGTCATTGAATTGAGTCATAACTGTATGACCATATACCTGGTATGGGACAAGCCTAACTTAGTAAGCTAAGAAATCTTGGCATTGACTTCTTAGGCATGTAGGTTAGACTGTGTGCCAGCGTGTAGGTGTGTACTACTATGGGTGGGTCACACTTATGAGCGATTCGCTGTCTGCAGGTCCGACGATGTGCGTCAGACCAATGCACTTCGTCAGGGTTGGTACAACGGTATGCACATCGGGAGAGTCAATTATCGAGATGAAGTTTTGGAAAGGTTTTGGTATGATTGGTGCTAGCTACACAGGTTATATCATGTGGATAAAGTGTACAAACCTCTGTAGAGTGTTAATCAATCTATTCGAATAGATGTGTCTATGGTCACAGACATGCTTGAGGATTTCACATGAGGGGTATATTTTCATAAAAATAATTGGGAAGGAACAGCTACGTGGTTTAACTCATGTGGTTGTGTGAAAGAAATTGATTAGGCTTCGTGAGCTTTGTGAAAATACTTGTTAAACTGTTATTGTTTATTTGTTTTAAATTACACTTTTAATCTATTATTTGTATTCAAATGCAAAGTCGTGTTTCTGCTAAATAACCACAGAAGCCATTCTTTTGGAATAAGATATCATCTATAATTGCATTATATGGTACAACTTGTTGAGTATTTGGAGTACTCATTCTTGCTGTAATCATTCAGCTGAAGTGGAGGAGTCTTCACCTGCTTTTGAGAAGGAGTTTCACGAGGAGGGTGATCGCTAGGTCTTGATCCCAGTCGGTTACCTATGGCAAGTCGATGGGTTTCCGATAGAGTTGTTTCCGTTCCGCTGCCATCTCTTTATTTAGTGCCAGCTCTGCGGGGCTTAATAAGTGTAAACTCAATCATAAGGTCAGAACCATTATTTATTAATCAAATTAGTCGTTTATTCTTATATTCGCCTTGTGTGGAATGATATTCGTCTATGTTGACACTGTGTGTACTAGCGTGATCTTGGACTAGTGCGTTATACACAGAGGGTCCAGATTTCCATGTTTGGGTCCCAATAATAATATACAACGATAATTCATTCGTGTCGTTTGAATGGTAAGTTTAGGAGCAAGGAGAGATCCTGTTACTAGCACGGCACGACATCACTACTGCACCTACCGGAGTTACTCATACAACTCATCGTAGGACAGTTCCTGAGCTTGCACGCATTGCTCGGTGACGCGGTGGGATCGTTGGGCAAGGGAAATTGGCGCCTGGCAATCGAGGCACTGGAGAAGTTAGACGACGAGGTTGGGAGGGCGATGAGGCAGGCGGAGAAGGCTATGGCACAGGTACATAGGGCGCATCAAAAAATTGAGATAGCACAGACGAAGGTCATCAGCATCATCAAGAGGCTGCTTAGGGTGGCAGATGCATCCGAATCGGCGTCCCACGTAAGGGAGGCGAAAAAGGCACAGGCATCGGAGTGCGCAGCCTCAATCCCCACGTCGACAAACATAGTGTCCCTGGACACTTCGGCGCAATTGGCGCAGGAGGAGACCGCAATCCTGGCCACAGCTGTGTCACCATCGTCGGTCGTGGCGACGGTAGCCCTCACACCCACTGATACTGTCGTCCCGATAGTAGCATCGCCGTCCACACTGGTTTTGGAGATGGCAGCCCCTGCGCCAGCGTTTGCCAAATCGCCAGGACCCGTTGTCGCGTCTGCACCCCCAAACACCAGTTGAGCTTTCCACCCCGACTGTAACGGTGTCGGCATCAGCATTGCCACCTCCCCCGCTGTGTCCAGGAGGACCTCTCTACGTCCCAATGTCGACATTGTTCCCTCTGACTCAAGAAGATACGGAGGGCAACGAAGACCAAGGTATGCATCGAGACCAAGGTATGCATCGTATCACAATAAAACAATGTAATGTGAGAAATAAATAGACACATCAAACATAGTAAAATGATAGCAAAACATAGTAAATTGATAAAGAAAAACAAAATAGAGCGAGGAAGGTACACGCAGTAATTGTGTTTTCTTAACACAGTAAAAAGTAAAGCGACACACATTAATTTTGCTGATGTAGTGTACTATTGTCATGCAGGCAACGTGCGAGGCGACGATGTCGAGTCAAGCATCGACAACATAATAGACTCGATTCAAGCCAACACGATCTCAGGGAAACACCCCTTCGCATTTGCCACACAGGCTCCAATCGAACTGGCGGCTGCGGCGGGTCACGGGTTACTGACCACCATCCAGGAGCAAAGCCAGGTACTAAATGATGTAAAACGCTTACGTATGATCCAGTAAGGTTGTTCATTTTTTTTACAGTAATCCATATTTGATTCATTTTCATCACAGGAGACAGTAAACGAGGATGTTCCGCCAGAGCCCCCGACGGTAAAGGAGCACACGGAGGTAACGTCGTAGTAAAACATGAGAGGAAAACAAATAGTTTTACTTTCTTTTGACAGTAATCCGATCCATTTTTTTCGTGGGGGCCAGTAAAAGGGGCTGCAACGGATGCCCTGGAGGTGCCTCCGCCAGTAAAGGAGGTAGAGAAGGCTCCCACTGCCGCGAGCAAAGTCAAGGATGCGCACGTAGCTAGCGTCAGCGCGTCAAAGGTATGTATCGAGGCCATTGGCAGTATTATGTGACGACACATACAATAATTTGTTAAACGCATGACAATAAAACAATGTTCTTTTTTTTACCACATGAACTAGTGAAAGTGGGTACAATGGAAGCCCCAGAGGCTCCTCTCCCAGTAAATGTGTCAGAGAAGGCGTCTACCGATGCGCATAAAGACCCACTAGGTAGACCCAGCGTAACAAAGGTACAAGGTTCATAGCAGTAACTTATCACGATATTTTCAGTAAAGACAAATATAATACGACAGTAAAACAAGAGACACAAGTCTTTTTTTTTCTATACGACACCACCACCAAACAAAAGCTCAAAAATAAAAATCGCCGATCCCAGGTAGGCAAAGGTGATGGGCACAGCGGCGACCAAAAAGGCGACACCCGTGGAGAAGACCACTGTTGGGAAGAGCGTTCCTCCCTCAGCCCAGAAGGGCACCGACAATGTCGGTGCATTCGGAAAGAGGCAAACAAAATCTCCCAGCAAGCTGGTGTCGTCATTCAAGCCGTACATAAGGCTACTGGAAGTGCCCATCGCCACAGCCATGGAGGTGAGGGAGCTGATATGCAACGGTGAGAGCCTCAAAAGGTAGGGGAATATCGCCACACTTTTTACCGACACATAAATGTTGTTTTACTACCCTGTCAATAGAGAGTTTACTGGATCGACCAATGTTTTTTATCGTGCCCATTTGTTTTTACCTAGAATACACTTATGTTTTACTGCTAACACGATGGCATTTTTACTGCAGCCTTGCTCTGCTCCAGTCCAGCGACAAAATTATAGCAGCCACTGGAATAGACATGGTGGAGTCGTTCAAGGACGGAAAGATGATTGAATACATGTTCATCTCTCAGTTCATCGAGTGCTTGAGCCAAGATGACGTCGGCCTGAGGCCGGAAAGCAATGGGTACAGGACGTTCCTCCCCATCGAACTGACGGTAAGATGTCTTTTTTAAACAATGTCTTTTTACAGTAAATGTTTACTCGCATAGCAGTAAGTAAAGCCTATTGTTGCCCTCGGTAAAGTTTAAACAGCTGTGTCCATCGACAAAAACTGATAACGTAGAAGATTATGTTAAAAACAAGCAGTACAACAACGATAGGCCATCAGCATGTTTCAGGAGCAACTAGAGGGGGTGTACATAACGCGCGTAAAGCTAGTAAGTACTTTCTGTATATTCGACCGCGCATCCAGTAAATTACATGTTTCATTACAATAAATCTCATACATCGTGTAGTCCTTTTTTTAACTGGACATGTATTTTACGGGTTTTATTCCCTTGCGGCTCCTCCTCCCAGTTCTACACAATCAACACTAGTCTGTCTACTACTTCAACATAATGCAGAAGCGCGTGGAAGTGCTGGACTCCAACGATTACAAGTAGAAGTGCTGTAACATCCCAATTTTTGGGTCTTTTTGAAAATTTTCAAAATAAAAACAACTATTTGATTTGTCTTCATTTGTTAAAGCCTAATTTCAAATTTCTAAAAATAAACCAATTTAATATGAATAAATCAAACTTCGATTAAATTCAAAAATTGGTTTATTTGATTTTTTGGATTTTCGGGCTTTCCATGTTCCTTTTTTATTCCTTGGAATTCTATTTATTTTATTTCTTTTCCAAAACTTCTTTTCTTTGTTGTAAAATTTAACTTAATTAGTTATTTCAAAGTGTTGGCTTTTAATTTGGAATTATTGCTTATATAAATATTATTCGAATCAAATCTTGAATGTCATTTCAACTCCAAATCAAAATCCAAATTCCAATTCTCAATTCAAATCTTTGATCCAAAATCAATTCTTTTCTTGGCCAAATTTTGAATTCAAACTATCAATTTGAATTGATCTCTTCTCTCAATTCAACCTCAGCAAAAATTCAAAATTCAATTTTCTATTTGAATTTTCTCTGAAATGTAATCTCGGAATTTCATTTCATTTTTCTCAGGCCGGAAATCTTTTCTTTTTCTTTTCCCTTTTTCCTTTGATCTTACTCTTCTTTCTTTTTCTCCTACCGCTCTTGCTCTCTAGCGGCTGCGCCCTCCCGCGCCTGCGTCGCCACCGCTCACGGCGGTGCCGCCCCTCTGCTCTAGCTACCTCCCATGTGCCCCTTGCCCCTCTGCGCCCATGTGTGCCCACATGCGCCACACCCACGCCATGGCCGCATCCGGCCGTGCCGCCTTTGGGCTGCTCCTGCACCGCCAATGTGCCCCTTTGCCCATGCCCTACCCATGCCCCTGCCTGCGCCCATCGCCCGCACCCGAGCCACGCTCTAGTTGCACCTGGCCCGGCTGCACCACGTGTTCCCTGACCATGCGCCCTTGCATCACGTCACCAATCGTGCCGACCGCGCCACGCTGCACTCAAGCCGCGCCAGTGCTCAACCCGCGCCTTGCTTCCAGCATCGTGCCATGACCGCGACCGCTCGAGTCTCTGATCGAGTCTATAAATGGAGCATCAGCACCCCTCTTCACCCCTTCTCACCCCCTCCAAATTTCTTCGCCTCCCGAGCATTTCCGCCGCCGCACAAGCGTGTTGCCCATCACCGGCCGCCACAAGTTTTTGCGTTCTCATCATTCCAGTGAGATTCTTGATGTCCTAACCACGTGTGAGGACCCGACCCGGGAGATCTGGAGGGATCTCCCAGGACCACCCGGAGGGCCTCTAGGACCTCCCAGGAGGACTCGAAGGTCCACCCGGAGGTCCACCAAGACCACCCGGACGTCCTGGCTAGCACTGAGCTAGTCCCAGGATTAGCAAGCTAGCTCGCACAAGCTCAACATCGGTGTCATCACAACCAAACACAACAAGCCAAAGATGAAACAGACAAATTAATATATATATATATATAAGACCTTACGGTCAAGCTTGTTTACAGGGGGTGCCACGCAGGGCAAACAACAAAATAAACCTTGTAGCAAAACACTTTAAAGCGTGGAAACCAGTCGACAAGTCCACAGGCTATCGAGTGGAGGACAACCCATAGTGCGCATGGTCCTCAAAGAACTCTTCTTCAAAGAGTTCGGAGCTCCAAGGGAGGTCTTTGGCTACTGATTAATCAGAGGGCACAAGCCATGAGTACGTTGAATGTACTCAGCAAGTCATAGGGAAAATATATGCACATAATATTCATGTAAAGCTTGAAAAGGAATAGTTGTATGGTTAGTCTTGTAGAAAGCAACATTTAACAGAAATACAATAAGTAGATTGCAAAACACAAGTCGAAAAGATAATACATAAGTAGACAAGTTCTTTTGAAAACATCACACGACCACCATGGTCGTGTGCCCAGACCACTCACGACCACCCAGGTCGTGAGCCCGACCTCTCACGACCACCCGGGTCGTGAGCCAAACCACTCGGAACCCACCACGACCACATTTTGAGAAAACGTCTATCCCTTGCATGAAAGAACCGGGCGTGTCCATAACCGAGGACGCGGCTATTCGAATAGATTTTACACTTTGCAGAGGTTGTGCAGCTTTACCCACAAGACACGAAGTCCTCTAGTTGGCTGGGTACCCGTCGATGCCCCTGCTCACTTCCTTTGGTAAGCAGACTAAAGCTCGTGACAAGGCCTTTACAAAGGTCAGTCCAGACTTGGTTCTGCCACACTAAGGATTCGCCATTCTGGGTGCCCTCTTGCGTCTTTTTCGACACCACGACAGAATCGTATCAGGACCTCACTAATTAGTTGGCCAGGACCACCCCACTCGGGATAACTCCCGGTCGGATTAGGAGCTAAGCAAGGGGAGAGATAGCAAGAGTGAGTAATATAGTGTACTCAGCAAGCATTAATAGCTAAAATGCATTTGATGACTCTAAATTTCATCCTTATCAAAATCCCTACATCTTCTCTTATTCTGAAAATAGTTTTCAACATTTAAGTTGCAAATTTTAATTATGAAGAGACTACTTATTACCCGAATAGAGGATAGACCCCTGGTGGCTCCCGTAGACTCCAATCGAGGAGACTGGCATGAATTCATGATTTGATATAGCATTGCGCAAGCTTGTACCACTTTACCCATAGCTATTCTGAACTCTCTATGAACCAGGTCCACCATATTTCCTTAGATGCGATTTCGAGTTCAAAATACAGAACGTTTTCCATTTACGTGATTAAGTCTCCACCCATTACTTTCCATCGGTGCTGATTTAATCATGTTGCTGACCTCGTCATACACCGAGTTCTAGTAATGTTGGTTGGGACGCTATCCAACACTCCACCATGCATTCCTATAACGTCCTGGAGCCCCCACTTCTGGACTGGTTACCGGTTCTGGGTTCTTCCCTAACTCAACCCATGCAATATGACTTGCCCGTTGTGGAGAACATAATCACGTAAAAGGTAACATTTCTGCCCGCAGAAATGGGAAAATAGTTGGTACTGAATTTACGGCCTCTAACCAAGTAAGAGTTTTGTTGGTCCTTATATTATAACCATCCGTAGAAAGGGGCCCACCTCTTACCTCATCGTCGTCGTCGTGTTTCCCCCGCCCGGGCCCCCTTTTACCAACCTCTTAGCTTTGATTTCTTTCTTTCTTTCATCTCATTTCTTATCTTCCCAATTTCATTCTAATCCAATTTAGTTTTGAGAAAATATTTTTGATGCAATACATATATGATAGAGCAAGATACGGTTTACATTTAATATAGCTATGTTTATGGTTAAGGGAGTAGCTTGCCTTCGTAGAAGAAGGAAATGAGCGGTGGTGATGAACTCGAGATCAACTACTCCTGTTGGTTCGTCTGCTGCAATATATACGACGGTGCGAGTAATAAATACATAATTAAATACTTAGCAGTAATTATGTGCGAATAGGTGCATACTAGTCAGATGATTCTTTTTGTTAGTGGATTTTATTTTAATAGCACTTTCAAAACCCCTGTGAGGTTAGCACTCCCCACTACGGTCGTTCTACTATACCAGTTTTGGGGTTGGAAATGCCTATGTTCGTGTTTAAACTAACGAGAACAGAAATACTACTCACATGTACCTTTCATTAAGTCTACCAAATTTTATTCATGCAAAACTTCTAATTATTTATTTTACTTACATCAACATGCTATTATTTAATTTTTCTACAATTACTCGGGACTGCTTCATGTTAATTAAATTAGCATGATTACGACATTTCAACTCACCTGACTAATTGCCAAAGATGAACAGGTTTGCTACATACGCATTTTTACTTTCTACTAACAGAATTAATGGTAGTTTATTTTACTTTAACAAATACTCAACCGACAGACTTATAAGAATGGTTAGCCGGATGCAACCTAAATGGATTCATTTAATCGCATACTTACGAAATGCTAACAACTATTAATTTTATTTTCTAACTTCCAATGTGACAACACTATTTATCACAATTTACTAGAGTTTATACAAATTTTCCTAACATTTTCCTATACTTAGATTTCTACAACCACTTTTCTAACCCTAATTTCCCCCTAATTACCTACCTATTCCCCTAATCACTACCCCCTCATCACCCTACCCAGCCGACACCGCCGCCTCCACCCTCTCTCCTTCTTCCTCATCTCAACCCCAATCTCCCAATGCCCACTCCACATCTCACCTCTTCCCCTCCTGGTGCCGCCGCTCCCCCCCAGCTCCCTCCGGCTGTCGGCTCCCCTGCGCCCCGTCGCCACCGGCCCTCACCCCTGTGGCCTCTCCTCTTCTCCTGCCGTCGCCACTTCACTTGACCCGCCCCTCTCTAGTTCCTGCGCCTCCGCCTCCTCCTGCGTGCCCTCGGCTCCCGCGCCCCCACGACGCTCCTCCCTCGGCGGCTTGGTGCCCAGCCTTGCCCGCCCGTCTTGTCCGGTGCCACCCTCTCCGGCTCCACCTCCGCCCGACCGCCTCACGCTGCTCGCCGGCCTCCCCAACTTCGGTTGCCCCTTCCTCCCGGCGTGGCCAAAGGCCAACGCCATCGCCGCCTCTTCCTCCTCCTCCTCCTCCTTTCGCCCATCATCAGTAGATGGCCCATCCGGCCGGCCCATGGTCGCTGTCCTCGCCTCCGCCTGGTCCGGCTTGGCTTGCCGCCCGAGCCTCACCTCCCTTCCATTCCCCCTTTCTTTTTACTTTTTATTATGCTTTTGCTTTACTGATGCATTAGATTTACTTTTGAGGTTAGATGGTTGATGCATAATGGATGCCTTCGGATGGGGGTGCTAGTGATGGTGCTGCGTATGTACTGAGGTAATCTCTCCCTTCCTCTCTAACCAGATCCTCCCCCTTGCTCTGTGATGGAAATATTGATGGCTTATGGTTGTGGATGACATGGTGATGATATATCAGTGGGTTGTGCTCTCTAGATTCATGTTGGGTTCATATGGGGGTTGTTTGTTGTGCGCAAAAATAATAGGGGTGCAAGGTTGATGGTTCACCTTGTTGGATTTTGCTGATATTGGGGTTGGGGATGGCAGTGCCAGCGGTGTGCTGGTGCTCTCCTCTTGCTCCTCCTTGTCGATTTGGCGCGGTTCTGGTGGCCGTCGATGGTTCACCGTCGCTGCTGCCTCCCTTGCTCTCCGGCTTTCGCCCCTCTTGCAGGCTCCCTGGCTTCCTGGCTCCCTGGCTTCCTTGCTCCTCCTGTGGGTTGTTTGTTTGATGTCAAGGTGGGAAGGTGGTGATGGCTTGGCTTGCTAGCTGGGTGGGGTGGTAGTAAATGGTGTGTGATGTTTGGCTTGAGCTCTGGTGGGGCTGGGTTTCTTGGCCTTGTTCTTGTGCTTCGGATGTGAGGAATGATGGCTTGTGTATTTGGGGTCAGAAGAGCCTTGGTTGAATGGGGGCTTAAGAGTGAGGTTTCTACCGCCTTATCCCTACACAGGCAAGATTTTTTCGAGGTTGCTTTTATCCTCAAAGACTGCATTTCCCTTTTTACCATTCCTATTCTTTTTCTTTACTATGATCCTATCCCCTGGTCTTCCTTTTCCCTTTGCTTAACCTCCCTATTCACTACTCCTTTCCTGAGGGTTTGATTAGTCCACTACTTCACTTGGGCTTCTAGCTCTTGGTGGGCAGTGGGTTTGGTTTTGTGGTTTTGACCGGCTTCCCTTGTGTTGGGTGTTTTGGCTGAGGAAAGAAATGAGGACCTATAAATGGGAGGCTTTGAGAAAATGAGGCTTTGTATGTGGGCTTGTGGAACCCTATGATGCTCCGGTTGAGGGTAGGTTTAATGGGATGTGCATTGTGGGATTATACTGCGGTTGCAACAATTGCCAAAAGTGTGTGTTGGCTCTAATGACACCGTATGAGGAAACCTTCGGAAGTAATATGTGCCTATTAAACTTAGGTTGGCCTGGCTATCTTGGTTACCACAGGAGCCGACTAACTCCGGTTGGTCAGGTTATCTTGGTGATCGAGGGACCGACTGACCTAGGTTGATATGTGGATCCTATTGTACTTCGGGAAACTCTGACGGCAACCTCTCTTCATTCTAACTAGCAACTATTGCCTTCGGTTTTGCTAACTACTTTCTAAGCTTTTGGTTGCATGGAAAGGAGAGGTGAAGGATGACGGGATGAGATAGCAATAAAGGATTTGATAAACTGAATGCAACAACATTGAACTGTAATTTAATTTTCTTTTGTAATCAACATTGTAATTGTTTGTAAAATTAATAATGTATCCATTGTTGGGTTGTAATATTTTAATTCCGCTCTGTAAACGAACTGTTGCAAAATCTTTGAGATTGAAACCTTTGTATATGCATTGATGTTTTGAAATATTGATACCACCATTTATAAACTCAAGTGTGTTAATTATGTGTTGATCACTGTTTGATGGATTATTAATTAACACTAATAACAGATTACTGTTGTTTAGTTTAAGTTAATTATGCGGGTTCTCACATCCTACCCCCCTTGGAAAAATTTCGCCCCTGTAATTGCACTATCTCGAACAGGCTTGCGTAGGTTGCGTTATGCCAGACACAATTTAGCAAATAACACCAAGAAACATTGAGATACCAAAAGATCCAAATCCTATACTAGCTGAGTCTCTCGTGTTCAGTTACGCTTGAGATCTCGTTCTCAAGACTACCCAAACCACGTGTTTGGGACCGCTTAGAGCTTGCCTCTGAGTGTGAACCTACACTACCCTAGATCCACGTGCCCAGGTACGCTCGAGATCCCGTTCTCGAGACCGCCCAACTGCGTGTTGGGAGACGCTCAGGGCTCATTCCTAAGTACGCCCAAGACTTCGCTCCTGGGTACACCAGAGCTACACGCTCAGAGTGCCACGGACTACTCGTTTGGGAAAACTGTTATGCAGAGATGAAATTAGTCACACTTTTACATCGTCAGCCTTTATGTGTTTTCTTTAAGTGTGCTTTCATTCTTTTAGAATGCTGATGGTTTAATTTAGTGATTCAGATGAGGAGATAAGGAATGCTATGGGTATGGTCCATATTTATCCAACAAGTGGAAGAGCAGGTCCATGCCAGAGTTCTAATCCATGCCTCTAGCCCAGACATGAAAACTTATAATCTTATATTGATACTCCCCCACCTACAATCTTAAATCTTCGATCCTATGTTGGATGGCTAGCCTGACAGGTTATTTAGCAAAAATAACAACGCGAGGCCTATGACGAGGCATACGTTTTCCCCGCACTCTCTCGGACGGAGAACTAATTTAGAAATGGTTCTATGTTAGTAGGAATGTCACTTTAAGAAGAGATGAGCTGAGTTAGGGAAGAACCCAGAACTGGTAACCAGTCCGAAAGTGGGGGATCCAGGACGTTATAGGAATGCATGCTGGAGTTTTGGGTACCATCCCAACCAACATTACTAGAACTCGGTGTATGACGAGGTCAACAACGTGATTAAATCAGCACCGACGGAAAGTAATGGGTGGAGACTTAATCACGTAAATAGAAAACGTTCTGTATTTTGAACTCGAAATCGCATCTAAGGAAATGCGGTGGACCTGGTTCATAGAGAGTTCAGAATAGCTATGGGTAAAGTGGTACAAGCCTGCGCAGTACTATATCAAATCATGAATTCATGCCAGTCTCCTGGATTGGAGTCTACGGGAACCACCAGGGGTCTATCCTCTATTCGGGTAACAAGTAGTCTCTTCATAATTAAAATTTGCAACCTAAATGTTGAAAACTATTTTCAGAATAAGAGAAGATGTAGGAATTTTGATAAGGACGAAATTTAGAGTCATCAAATGCATTTTAGCTATTAATGCTTGCTGAGTATGCTATAGTAATCACTCTTGCTATCGCTTCCCTTGCTTAGCTCCTAATCCGACTGGGAGTTATCCCGAGTGAGATGGGGAATTTTTGCAGGCACCGAGAGGGCCACAGGTGACGAGCGTGTTGGGTACAAGGAGCAGGGCCAGGTGATCGCCCCTTTCGACGCGTGGGTCAAGTAGACTGCCTGAGGAACCTAGCAGGAAGTAGCTGGAAGTGTTTTTCCCTTTGTAATTAAATAATTATATTCAGAACCCTAGACTTGTGTGGCTACTGTTGTAATAAAGAGCAGTTTCTATTTTATTGTTCTGCTGCGTCAACTCGGGTAAATGGCTTACTATTCATTGGAACAGTGTTCTACTGGGCAAACGAATAGTAATCCGTATGCCTAAGTGTGATTACCCCCTGGGGTAATGACACGGGGCATCGCACGTACAAGGTTAAGTCCTTAGTTGGTCTGCTCAAAGTAGTCTATCCATATCCCATCAAGACACAAAGACTGCACACAAAGACCCACTACTCACTTCCTACCAACTCGCCTGAACAAAAAAAATCGTTTTCCTGGTTCTATCCGGCCAAATGACCACCCAGGTCATGGCACTCAAATTTTATTAGCGGCAACACATGCCGTGGCAACACATGCCACAATTCCATAGTTCATTAGTCAAGTTTATCATTGTTGGGTTCAACTCGGCCAAAGGACCTGTAACATCCCAACTGTGTAAACAGGGTTTGTTCAAATATAATTAAGGTGTAGAAACTAAAACTTTTTCTCACACCTTGAAAACCCCTAAACATTCATGTAATTCTTGTCCAAGAGTTGTGTAATCCAAAAACACAAAGCTCTTGTTGACCAAAAGTCAAACTCGTTTTCCAATTGTCTAAATCTTGTGTCAAACATTTGGAAAATTTTCTCCTTGGTCCTAAATCTGATGTGGGACCCCTCTGAAAAATATCCCAAGATGTAAAACTTGTTTGGTAAATTTTGGAGGTAAGACAAATCCTTGAACAACCTTCATGAATTTCCTGAGAAAAATACATGGTATAATAACCTCGGGAAATTTTATGCAAGGTTAATCTCATTGTCAAGAAGCTCCAGTTAAAATTTCATCAAATTTGGAGTTCAATTGCTATCTCAAATAATTACGCTAAGTTTCAAATTGTTAAAAACTAAATTTAAAAGCCTACACTTTGTTCCTTGGGCTAGCCACTTTGCAAAGTTGGGTCCAATTTCAACCGTGTCTGCACCCCCAAACAGACCTCCTCTCCACCTTGATCAGTCGCAGCCGTTGGATTTACATCCAACCGCCACGACCTCCTCATGATGAACACCGCAAAGACCTCCTCACCTCATCGAGTCATAACCGTTGGATCAAAGATCCACGGTCATGACCTCCCTATGTGTTAAATCTCAAAAACCTCCACGGCCATTAAACCACTTGACATCCCACCTTGTTGAGGTCGTAGCCCTTGGATCCAAGATCCATGGCCATGACCTCCCCTCACTGTTAAACTAAGCAAACCTCCCTACGTTATCAAGCGCTTCCAACCTCCCCTATCTCGTGTTGTGCACCGTTGGATTAAAAATCCACGGTCACGACCTCCTCCTTTCCTCATGCGCCGGATCTCTCACAAGACGTGAGGTCGTTGCCCTTAGATCTAAATCTAATGGCCATGACCTCCCTTGTGTGTTGCGCAAGCTCAAGACCTCCTTTGCGCCACGCGCGAGGCTCAGGACCTCCCCTGTCCTGACCACCACCGTTGGATCAAAATCCAAAGGTCTTGACCTCCCTCGCGCTTCACGCAAAGCCTCAGACCTCCCTTTTGGTTGTGCGCCCTTGGATCTAAATCCTAAGGCCATGACCTCCCCCTCATGTTCTTAAGCTCATGTGCGGTTAAGACCTCACAGGAGGTCCACACCGTTGGATGGAGATCCAACGCCTTGGACCTCCTAATCCCATTTTCCCACGTGCTACACATTAAGGAAATCGGAGGCCACGACCTCCCATCCTTGATCGTGTGGTGGGACCTCCTCCCACCATTTAGGCGAACGGTTCAAAAATTACATCCGAGGGCAGGACCTCCCCATCCACTCGATCCAACGGTGGATGTGAGGTCCTGTTAAATCTTCTACCTTGGGCACGCTGCGGTAGCCGTGGCGATGGGCAAAGTCGAGCCTTGTCATTTCCAACGGCTCGCCTGCAAGCATTAAATGCATGTCACCCTTTCGCACCTAGGCCATGCCCTGTCGCAACCTACCCTGTCCCATCAATCGTGTCCAAGCTCAGGGCCTCCCATGGACCTCCCCATGGGCTAAGCTCACCATGAGCTTAACCCGTGGTGCAGGACCTCTGTGCCATTGGTATAAGTTCCCTCGAGCTCCCCTTTGGCTTCTTTTACACACTTGAGCTTGACATGCCTGCTTGGTGAGCTCCTACCTCCGTGATCTCCACTCTTGGCCGCCATTGTTGAGAAGCTCGGAGCCCTCGGTGGCACAGTGTTCCAGTGGCTCCCTCTCAACCTCTAGCTCATTTTAAGCTCCCCCAAAATCTCCTGAGTTGAACCTAACTCGTTGTTAGGTTGACATTTTCAGGAGTGGGCTAGTGGAGCTTGAATGCGTGGAGTTGGAGCTTGGGCTTGAAGCCGCGGAGCTTCCCATCTTCTCCAGCTCAGGCCATCACCATCCTCAACCTCCCCGGCACCTTCAGGACCTCCAGGTAAACCTCCTGATAGTCCTTTAGCGCTGGGCACCCGCGTGTATGCTGCTGCGGAGCTTTCATTGAGCACACGCTTGAATGTCGCGCAGAGCTTTCCTTTTGCATTTTTGATTTTGCCGTGTGCTTGCCTTCGTTGTCCTCTCGGCTCACGGCTGTTCAAGGCCGCCGCCGCCGAGAGGAGGTCCATTGCGTGCGCATGGTTATTGCGGACCCAACGGTACCATTGGATGTCGCCATGAGGTGCAGATCGCCGGCGATGACCACGCTCTTTGAACCCGGTCGTTGTCGGACAAAACGGCAAAGACCGTTGTCGTTTTAGGACAAAGATCCACCGCGTTACGCGCATCATTTGCTCTAATCATTGAAATCATTGGCATGTCTTAACCGCATTTAATCCTCACCTTGCGCCAGATTTAAGACCTCGCGGACCTCCTCGTTGTCCCGCGCGCATTTAACCTCTTGTCCAAGCATCGCAGCGCGTCGCGAGCTCGGGGCGTCCATGACCTCCTCCGAGGAGATCTGAGCGCCCAAGACCTCCCCTTGCGCTTATCGTGGCCATCCGCACCTCCCCGGAGGTGCAGGACGTTAGGACCTCCTTAGGACCTCCCCTAGGTTATCTCACCCGTTCATGACCTCCCGGGTAGATCTTGACCGTCAAGGTCCTCCCTCGACGATCTGAACCATCGAGGACCTCCTTGGAACATCTGGACCGTCCCAGACCTCCCCCGTGAGGTCCTCGACGATGTGGATCTTCCTGGGAGATCTTGATAGTTTAGATCTTCCTTTGGAAGATCTCAACCGTTGAGGACCTCCCCCGTGTGATCTGAGCCGCTTATGACCTCCCATGTCTTTAGGGTTTTTAGAAATTCCAGTGAACTCTTAAGTATAAACTGAAAAAAGGTAATAACTTCAAATTTTCATATCTAATTCATTCTAAATCCAAATGAGGTCATTCAAATTGTGTTAGCTCTGTCTTGAACTTGAATTTAATCCAAAAATGATTGTAAGTTGAGTTCAGACTTCGGAGCACAGTTTTGCCATTAGATTTTAAAACTCACTTTAAATATACACTCAAATTAATGCTTAACTTGTAAAATACATAACTAATGCTCTGTAGATTATTTTTGAGTGAATCCAACTTTGTTGGTTTCCTCCATTAATGAACTCACTGTGAAAATTAGTTTTGAGCATGTTGCTGTTATAAAAATGAGGACTTGTGCATTATAATTTTGTTCAAGTTCTTGTTTTTGAAAATTTGTAGCAAGTGCATGATAGCTCCAAATGGGATGAACTCAATTGTGTTATTCATCTCATGAGGTGCTGGCTTTGCAGTAAAAATCTCAGCATCACCACTTTTCTAGAAAATGTTGCCTCATAATTAAATTAGTGAATAGTGCAGTTTGGTATTTTTAGGGCTGAGCAGAATTGTTTTGCTCATATCTTTTGCATTGAGAATCCAAATCCGTTGGTTCTTGTTGCTAAATTCCTAAAATCACCCTCTTGCTGCTGTAGAAATTTCAGAGTATTTGGAGTTCTTTTGCTGTGCTGTCCTTGATTACTTTCGTCGTTCTTATCGGTTCTTTATCGCTTTTCCGTTAGGTTTTGACATTTGTGGTAACCCCGAGAGTGACCCTCTGCCACAACTTGAGCAAGATCAGCAAGGCAAGCAGTTTGATCATATCCCCTCTAACGTCCCATTACTTTAAAGGTTAATATATTGTTTTACTTCTATGTATGCATGCTACTTTGTGTTAAATGTCGCTAGTAATCCTATAGTTGCATAATCTGTAGGAGTTGTTTATCCTCTACTACCAATGAGCCTAGGTTATTTGCGGTGGTTTGAGCTCGTTGGATGAGCTCTTATCACTTAGTAGTTGCGTTTTCTATTGCTTAGACATGCTTAGTAACGGTAGTAATGGGCGATCATCGACTTAGTCGATGGTCTTGATCACTCAAAACTGATTATTACTCCTATATGTCCAGCACTTGTGCTTTGATTAATTTGTAAAATCAAAAACTGAAAATAAAAGATTGAATTAGACTTGGGCATATTGGATGGATGGTGCGGTTTTTGGAATGTGGTGGTATGCCTAGGTCCCTAAGGACCGAGTACTTGGGTCACTAAGCCAAGCGCTTTTGCGTGCTAACCACACGAGGGGGATATGGGACCTCTCTTGACTAAGTACTTTGGGAGGTGTTAATTATGAGCTGGTCGGTGGGTGTTTAAAAAGAAAATGTGTGTGTGTGGTGTGGGAGGGAGCATTAGCGCACCGGTTAGGTCATCTCATGTGTCCTTGTCCCCGTGGGATGCGGCTCGTAATTAGCATCGTCCCATTGGAAATGTCTCGAGGACTTAGCCGTGCAGCATACCAAAGGTAGTGTGCTTAAAGGAAAGGCGTCTCGGCGTGTGGGTATATTGGTACACCCCTGCAGGGTTAAAATTATTCGAATAGCCTCGTCCTAGGTTATGGACATGCTTGGTAAGGTCGTTCAAGAACTAGACTACAACCTTTAATTAAAACTTGACATGGTTGGTATGAACGGGGAGTTCATGCTATTGTTGTAGTGACTTGGGTTAGTCACTTCCAGGTTGTTCTTGTTGTTGTTACTATATTGTTATCTCGTTGTTATTTCAACAATTAAAATGCTTTGCCAAACTGCCTTCAATCTATTATGTTATTGCAAATGAAACTTGCTTTATGCTAAAATGAGTCCAAAGCCTCTTCCACTTAAATAAAGCTTGCATGTAGCTATTTATAGTTCTGTTATCTCACACGTAAGTCTTGCGGAGTACTTTATGTACTCATCTGCCCGTGGTTGTGGTATTTTTTTGTGGCTTTTGTTGCAGAGGAAGAAGGTGAGCTCCAAGAGCCTCTCTTCTGTGCTACGTGTTGCAGCTTCTTCGACGACTAGCTTGGCGGTCCCACGATGCCTAGGGTTAAGGCACACCGATTGGCTTTGTGTTATAGCCATCTTTATGGCACTTTTGCTTCATGTTATCTTGTAGTACTTGTTGTTATTCGCCGAAGGCCCTCTTTGTAATAACCTATTTCCTTTTAATATTAACTTCGGTTTGTTGCTTATGTACTATGTGTTGTATGGAATTGATACATTCTTTTGTTGTGAGGTATGTATACTGCATTCTGGGGAGTATACATCTCTCGAGACTGGGTTTATTTGGTTGATAATGCTAGGGTCAATTGGATGACTAAGTATTATGAGCTTAATAAATCCGGGTGCTCACAAAAGTTGGTATCAGAGCCGTTCTGACCGTAGTAACGCAAGCTTGATCGTCTTTAGGGTATTTTGAAAACCTAATTTCAAAGTATCAAATGAGTTTTGAAAGCTTAAGAAAACTCTCACATTTTACTCCTCATCTATCTTAGCTTTCTCTTCTCATCTCACTCTAATTTGAGTTTTAAAAGTGGTTTTTCCTCTCTTCCCTTCTACAAAATAGTTGTTATCGATTAATTGGGTTTTGGATAACTTATGAGAGTCCTAAACTTGAAATCTTGGCTGCCTTTTGGTGAAGAATAGAAGTGTTTGGAGCCGAAATGCAAATCTGGAATTTTTGGACAGCCAACAAGTAATTCAGGGCAGCAAGCACAAGTCAGGAATTAGGGTAGAAAATGAGAGGTTAAATCAACTAAAATTTGTGGGAATAAAAGGTTAAGATGTGATACTAGTTAGCTAAGTATCTAACACTTATGTCGCTGCATTAACCTTGCTCTCTAATAGTTTTAGATCTCATCTTACAATCTGATTTTTAATCTTCTCGATCAATTACTCGTTCATTCAATACGGGTTAGTTGAGTCGAGAAGATGAGCCTTGCTTTTGGTGTTTCTTGGCTGTTTTTAGAGTCTTTTAGAAGCTTCTAAAGTTGATTTACTCGCTGTTTTGGCTTTCGTTTAGGGTGATATTCCATTCCCCTAGTCGATCGCTTTTGCTTCTTTTAAAGGCTTTGTTTTTGAGCCTAGTTGCTAACCAAAATTTCTTGTAACAGATGGCGGACGACTTTTCGTAGCGGCCAAGGCGATCACTGGTCCGGACGAGGAGCTTCCTCCTCCTCCGACCATGGCCGAGGTTCTTCTTCAGATCGAGCGCAACCGCCTGGATGACAGAGAGTTCTATCGACGCCATCGCGCAACACCACCGCACTTACGGAGCTTGTGATCCGGGCAAGGAACGCCCATTAGCCGCGTGGAGGACTCGCGGTGTTTCTTCGTACTCAGCCCCTACCTTTTCCTTGTCGAGGACCTTGGATGCGACGATTGGCCGTCTCGGTGGAGCGAAGTTCGCATCGCGCAGATGCCAGAGCACGAGAAGGCGTTATTCGATCGCACCACCGGAGGGTGCAGCTTTGTCATGGTGGGAGAGCTTTCTCGCCATGCAGCCCGCAGACCACACCGCCTCTTGGGAGGAGTTTCAGACGCCTTCCGTCGGGCTCACATCCTGCCGGCTTGATGGAGATCAAGAAGGGAGTTTCTTGCGCCAAACAAGGGCGTAGCTCACCATGGAGTATGTCTACGAAGTTCAACCATCTAGCTCGTTATGCTCCCGACGATGTGGCCACCGATATGGCTAAGGTGCCAAGTTCAGCGTGGCTTGTCCGAGGAGCCAAGGACAAGCTATCCATTGTCGACTTCCTCGATTTCCGGACCTTGGTCGACAAGGCCATCGTCGCCGAAAGCATGCGGCCGAGAGCTTATGGACTCCCGCAAACGCAAGTGGAGGCCCATAAGTCATCCAGGCTGATTCCTCCGTCCCCGCTTGAGCGCCTCAGGGTACCACCCCATCTTGGACCCCGAGGTTACCTTTGTTCCTCGTTCATCGCAGGCCGTGTCTCGATCCGCACACTGCGAGTCACAGAGCGGCCCGCAACCCGGCCGCCGGTCACCGCTTCTCTTGCAACGAAGGGCCATTATGCAAATAATTGCCCTAAGAAGACAGAGCGACCCCTCGTCCTAATGGAGGACGCGGGCCAGAGGTGGTGCATCGCAGACCGAAGATCATCCCGCTACCCAAGGCGTGGGTAGTGGTCGCGTCAACGCCACCACCGCAGAGGAGGCTCAGAGGCACCCGACGCCGTGCTAGGTACACTTTCGTTAACTCTCACCTGCTCTCGTCTTGTTTGATTCAGAGCATCTCATTCCTTTGTTTCGAGTCTTTTGCTGCTGTTGGAGAGCTTCTTTTCTCTCCATTGTCGGTCCCGCTACTCATTCGCTCTCCTGGTTCGGAGTTGAGAGCTGAATCTGAGTGTAGGGATGTTCCTATCGAGATCGAAGGGGTAGGTTTCTTAGCAAACCTTATCCTACTCCATTCAAATGAGTCTTGATGTGATTCTTGGCATGGATTGGTTGTCCCAAAGACATGGGGCAAATCGATTGCGCCAGAAGCTCATCTCTCTGTCTAGCTCCTCCAAATGGTTAGGTGTTCGCTACCGGTCGCTAGATCCGCATCTCTTCGCTTGAAGCGAAGCCCGCTCTAGATACTAGCTAAGTCCCAACCGTTTGTGACTTTGTTGATGTCTTTCCCGCAGATCTTTCGAATGCCACCCGCTCGAGACCTCGAGTTTGTCATTGAGTTGGCTCCTGCCGCCCCTATCTCAAAGAGGCCTTATCGGATGCCACCGAACGAGTTGGTGGAGTTGAAGAAGCGCTAAGTGAGCTGCAAGAGAAGGGTTTCATTCGCCTAGCTCATCTCCTTGGGGTTGTCCAAAGAATCTTCGTAAAGAAGAAGGATTTGTACTTTGCGATGTGCGTTGATTACCGCCCACTTAATGAAGTGATCAGAAGAACAAGTATCCATTGCCCGCATCGACGATCTCTTCGATCAATTAACCGGAGCTCGAGTTTTCTCCAAGATTGATTTGAGAGTGGGATATCATCGTTCGGATTCGACCGAGGATATTCCAAAGACGGCGTTTCTACTCGCCACGGCTTGTACGAGTACACCGTCATGTCATTCGGCTTAACCAATGCTCTGCTTTGTTCATGAACCTCATGAATTCGGTATTCATGGAGTATTTGGATAAGTTTGTCGTGGTCTTCATCGATGATATTCTTATCTACTCCAAGAACGATGAGGAACATGCCGAGCATCCGCTTGTGTTAGGCAAGTCTGCGGAGCACCACCAGACGCCAAGTTCAAGAAGTGTGCATTCGGTTGAAGGAAGTGTCTTTCTTAGGCCACGCTTCTTTCAAATAGAGGCGAGCCGCTGACCCTAGCAAGGTCAGCGATGTTCTTTCATGGAGTCACCGCTTGGTCACCGATGTACGGAGTTTTCTCGGTTTAGCGGGATATTATCGCCGCTTATCGAGAACTTCCAAGATCGCTGGCCAATGACGGAGTTGCTCAAGAAGGACAAGAAGTTCGTGTGGTCCGCTGAGTGTGAGGGAAGTTTCCAAATACTCAAGACGGTTTGACCACCGCCTCCGCTCTTGTTCTTCCCGATATCCATCGGCTTCGATATCTTTTGCGATGCTTCTCGTCGAGGCCTCGGTTGTGTCCTTATGCAAGAAGGCAAGGTAGTGGCCTATGCATCAAGGCAATTGAGACCTCATGAACTCAACTATCCTACCCATGATTTGGGTTGGTCTGCGTGATTCATGCACTTAAGATTTGGCGACATTACCTAATTGGTAATCGCTAGAAGTGTATTCGGATCACAAAAGCTTAAAGTACTTGTTCACACAAACTGACTGAACCTCGTGCAAAGGAGATGGTTGGAGTTGATCAAGGACTATGATGTGGGTATTCACTACCATCCGGCAAGGCTAATGTCGCTTGCCGATGCGCTTAGTCGCAAAGCGCATTGCAATGCCTTGTTGTCCAGGAGCTTCACCGCTCTTCCGAAGAATTTCAGCGCCTCAACTTGAGTTTAGTTGAGCATGGTTCTCTCATTTGCCTTGGTTGTGCAACCAACCTTGGTGGATCGGATCAAGTCCGCCAAAGAATCGGATGTTGGAGTGAGCCACATTAAGGCAAATGTCAAGAACGGAACAACCAAGTGCTTTTCCGAGGATGAGCATGGTGTTGTGAGGTTCGGCAACGCCTTGTGGTTCCAAAGGACATGGAGTTGCGGAATTTGATCCTCCGCTGAAGCCCATGATTCGCTTTTATCCATTCATCCCGGCCACAAAGATGTATCAAGATCTCCGCTAGAGATTTTGGTGGACCCGAATGAAGAGGGAGATTGCGGTTCGCGTCGAAAGCGACGTGTGTCGTCGCAGTCAAGGCCGAGCATCGGCCCAAGCAGGGCCTCGCCTTTTGCCGCCATTCTGAGTGGAAGTGGGATTCGATCGAATGGATTTCATCACCGGTCTACCCACGAACCCAAGAAGAATGATGCCATTTGGGTCGCCATCGATCGATTAACTAAGGTGGCACATTTCCTTCCGGCAAAGACCGACCTTCGTAGGTCTTTTGGCGTAACTCTATATCGCCCGCATCGTGAGTTTGCACGGTGTCAAGACGATTGTGTCGGATCGTGGATCCTTTTCACGCCTCGCTTTTGGCATAGCTTGCAAGAAGCTATGGGAACTCGTTTGCCTTCAAAGACGGCATTTCACCCCCAAACCGATGGTCGACCGAGAGGGTCAACCAAGTTTTGGAAGACATGCTTCGTGCTTGTGTCCTTTCATATGGGAAGCATTGGGAGAAATGCTTGCCATTCGCCGAAGTTTTCTTATAACAACAAACTTTCGGGCCGCCTCGATGGCACCATTTGAGGCCTTGTACGGAGAAAGTGTAGAACCCGTTGAACTGGTCGAGACCGTGAGAGACCTCTCTTTGGCCCGACTCAATCAATGAGGCCGAGCGCCAAGTCCAAATTTTATTCGTGGCTGCTATGCACACTCAATCCAGCAAAAGAGCTATGCGGATCGCCGTCGACGTGAGTTGCGTTTTGAGCCTAATGACTTTGTTTATCTCAAAGTCTCTCCTTGAAGGGCCATCAACGCTTTGGCGTCAAGGGCAAGTTGGCTCCTCGATATGTCGGTCCCTACCGCGTTATCGAGAGGAAGGGAGCTGTTGCCTATAAGTTAGAGTTGCCAGCTACACTTGAGGGGGTACATGATGTTTTCCATGTGTCCCAGCTTAAGAAGTGCCTCCGTGTTCCAACTGAGGAAGCTCCGTTGGAAACTCTCGATGTCTAGGAAGATTTGACCGATCGCGAGCACCCTGTTCGCGTACTCGATGAGTCTAAACGAAGGACAAGGAATAAGACCATCAAGTTCCTTAAAGTTCAGTGGTCGAACCATTCTGAGGATGAGGCTACTTGGGAAAGAGAAGATCGTCTGCGTGCGGACTATCCATCTTTCTTTACCGAGTGAGCCAAATCTCGGGACGAGATTTTTGTAAGGGGGGGAGATTTTGTAACATCCCAACTGTGTAAACAGGGTTTGTTCAAATATAATTAAGGTGTAGAAACTAAAACTTTTTCTCACACCTTGAAAACCCCTAAACATTCATGTAATTCTTGTCCAAGAGTTGTGTAATCCAAAAACACAAAGCTCTTGTTGACCAAAAGTCAAACTCGTTTTCCAATTGTCTAAATCTTGTGTCAAACATTTGGAAAATTTTCTCCTTGGTCCTAAATCTGATGTGGGACCCCTCTGAAAAATATCCCAAGATGTAAAACTTGTTTGGTAAATTTTGGAGGTAAGACAAATCCTTGAACAACCTTCATGAATTTCCTGAGAAAAATGCATGGCATAATAACCTCGGGAAATTTTATGCAAGGTTAATCTCATTGTCAGCAAGCTCCAGTTAAAATTTCATCAAATTTGGAGTTCAATTGCTATCTCAAATAATTCGCTAAGTTTCAAATTTGTTAAAAACTAAATTTAAAAGCCTACACTGCTCCTTGGCTAGCCACTTTGCAAAGCCGGTCCAGCCAACCGCAGGTTCTGCACCCCAGCAGACCTCCTCTCCATTTGATCAAATGCAGCCTGCTGGATTTACATCCAACCGCCACGACCTCCTCATGTGAACACCGCAAAGACCTCCTCACTATCAGTCATAACCGCTGATCAAAGATCCACGGTCATGACCTCCCCTATGTGTTAAATCTCAAAAACCTCCACGGGCTGTTAAACCACTTGACATCCCACCTTGTTGAGGTCGTAGCCTGTAACATCCCAATTTTTAGAGCTTTAAAAATACTTTGAATAGTTAGTAGAGAGAAAATTCACCATTTGGATTTATTTGAATTTAGTTCAAAAGCTTTAACTTGGACTTTACTAACAAAACAATTTAATATGAATAATCCCAACATGAACAATAGTCAAAACTATTTTATTTGGATTCTATGAGCTTGGATATATTTTCTGGAATTTTTCCAAGTTCATTTGCTATTTTCCATTGCTTATTTGAATTTCGCTATTTTCTTAAAAAGAAAAAGCTATTTAAAACTCCAAATAGTGTTCGCCGATTTCCCTCAACCCAACATCGCTCATCTCGCCTAATCCTCCGTGAGTCGTCCGATCCGAGTTGGACGCTGGATCTCTGCTACGCCAAGCCTTGCCGCTTCTCTCTCTCGACGCGTGGGCAGCCTCCTGTCTCGCCGCTAAGCGGCCCGCCATGGGTCGCCACCTTCGCTGTCTTCGTCTCGCGCGTTCTCATACAAGAACCGCTTATGGGCGATCAACGCCGAAGCCAGAACGGGCGCCTAACCTCCCGCGTCTCTCTTCGCGGCGCCACGACGCCCACGACCCCACCGCCACACTCACGACCACCTCATCCTTGCGGTCGGTTGCGCCCACGCTCGCAATCGCCGCCGCCACGATCTCCTCGTCGCCACGCCGCCTGGTGCCTCCCGCCCTATAAAAAGCACCCCGGGATCGCGCCGCCCGCAACTCAAATCCCCAACCCACACCTCTCCCGAGCCCTTGAGTCGCCGCAGAGCTTGTAGACCAAATTCACCGCCGCTTGTTCGACGAGCAATCCCACACAACAGAAGCCGCCGGCCTCGACGCCACACCGCTTCAAGATCGCGCGATCGAGAGGAACCTCGAGTCACCTTCGCCTCGTTGGAGGAGCACTCTAACGCCGCCGCCGAGCCCGCACCTCCTCCTCCGCTAAAACCCGCCACGCCGCCGTCTGCTCGTCAGTAGCACCCGTGAGTACACCTCGAGATCCCCTGTTCTCCACCTCCTCAGACCACTCATCGCCGTCACCGCTGCTCACGGGACCCTTGTTCCGTCTTGCCGCCCTCACCGCCCACGCCGACACCACCTCAGCGCCCGCTGCGTGTCGCCTGCACAGGCGCCACCACACACAGGCGCCAAGGTGGCGTCCAATTCCGCCCAGATTCTGAGGCTCTAGAGACCTGGTCATCAGGAGTGAGCCATCACATCACATGTGGGCCCCACATGTCGTTTTTTTTTTATTATTTCATTTCCGAAATCCTTCACGACGCTACCTTATGCAATAATTAGAATTTCCTTTAGAAAAATAATTCGAAATTGTTAAATAATGATTTAGGTTTAAATTTGTAAAATTCATAACTTTTGCATCCAAACTCCAAATTGGGTGTTTCAAATTTCTAAATTCATATAAAATTTAGATCTAGCTAATCAAATCAAAATTATTTAAATTTGACTTTTGTTTAAATTTAGAAATTCATTTAAAATTCAAGAGATAGGTTAAAACTTGTAAAATTTATATCTTTTGAATCCCAAATCCAAATTGGATGATTTAAATTGCTAAAATCTTAGAAAATTATTGTCTAATTAAATAACATATAATTATGTAATTTGGAGTTCAGTTTAGTTTTAGAATTTAGAATTTATTTAATTTCCAAATTCATAATAATTGAATCCTAACTCCAAATCCATCCATTCAAATTTCTAAATTCGTCTAAAACCCAGATCTATCTATTGGAGTTTTTAATTATTTTATTGGAGTTATTTGCTTCTGGTTTTTATTTAGTTTTGTTTGTTTGTGTCGCTTATAGTAGACTTCGACGTCTTTGAAGAGTTGAAGAAGAAGGACCTTTCCAAGACCAAGATCAATTCCTAGATCCTTTTCAAGGCAAGCTATGCCCTTGACCATTTTGCTTCCCAGTTTTATAAAAGTATTTTAATTCAAATTATCGCATCTTAATTCAAGTATTTATTTAAAAGCTTTTGGGTGCGATGAGTTAATTCCAAATTGATATGCCTCCTTGTGTAATTGTTAAGCCTTGATTCCTTGTCACCCTAGTTGATAATTAGTTGGTAATATTGTAGCACCAACGTGGGTTGGTTAGTTATGATTAGATTGCTTAGCCATGCCACGACTCACTTGGGTCATGTATATCTTTGTTATAAATTGACTAAGTGAATATGAAACTGTGTGAACAAACTGTGTGCACTATGTGTCTTTGTGGCATATGTTGCACTTAAATCAACCGGGGTGGTAAAAGATTTTGGACTGAGGCAAGGGGTGGATACTGTGTGAAAGGGTGGACTGTGTGAACTGTGTGGACTGTGTGAATTATAATGATCTGTGTGTCTATGTGGTTTGGTTAGCTTGTGGAAGTCTTGCCTTGGTCAATTAAGGACCTCACCATGTGCTCTATTGAACTGAGCTTCCTGTACGACCACATGCCTGTTTTGAGACGGGCCTAGCATAGTAGGATAAGGTATCTGAAATGCTTTGTTATGATTAGTGTTAGCTACACTAATTGTATCTTGTGGGTAAAGTGTACAAACTCGCAGAGTGTATCTTAATCTATTCAATAGCGCGTCATGATCTTGGACAATGCTCGGGATTTGACACTAGGGTAGATCTTCATAAACTGTGGGAAGGGAGCTATGTGATTAAATCATCTAGCTATGTGAATAACCCGTTAGGTCAGGTGTGTGTCTTTGTGAAATAACTTGTTAAAGTTATTATCGCTCTATTTGTTTTACCTGCCTTTAATCTATTAATTGTATTTAATTGCAAAAGTTGCATTTATGCAAAAGAGCCACGTAATGCCTTCCTTTGTAAAAAGCCAAAGATATATATATTTTGCATCTCGTGGTGTGGCTTATAGTACGGTGTGTACTCACGCTTGTTTTGACGAATCAAGCAGAGGAGGAGTCTTCACCAAAGATTCGAGGACGAGTACATCGAAGGTGCCCGATCAGAAGGTCTTGATCCCATGGTTGCTGTGGCGGACCGATGGGGTGCCACTACCGCTTATGTTTCACCGCCGCTTATTTCCTATGTTAGTTCTCAAGGGGCTCAATAGTTGTAAACTCGACCTTAAGGTCAAAACCATTATTTGTTAATCAAAGTTAATCGCTTATGTTATTATTCGCTTGTATGGATCGACACCATCTTTGTTGACACTGTGTGCACTAGCACGATCCTGGGCTAGTGCTTTAAACACAGAGGGTCCCGAACCTTAATTTTGGGTCTCGACAAAAGTGGTATCAGAGCCATACTGACTGTAGGTCTTGACCTTAGTTAGATCGGCCGTCTTTAGAGTGTCCAAATTATTTTCTAAAAGAAAATTAACTTACAAGATTAATGAATTGCTTAACTCCTCTCATATCTCTCTTGACTCATCTATTGCTATAATTTCTTTCCTCTCCCCGCTGTTTTATCGTGGTTCTTACCTCTTGTCTTTCTTGGCAGATGCCTTACCTTCAGACCTTCGGAGATCGCAACGGAGGACTTGCCGCAGAGTCGGGAAGCCGCCGCAGACACTTGAGGGTTCGACCGCCCGATGTACCGTGGGCAACAGTACATAGTCAATGGACGAGATCGAGGTGTGGTCATCACCGACGGTTCACGCCGAGGAACACCAGAGGTAGCCACCTTGGACGCTTGAACAGAGGATCACCTTCACGCAAGGAATCCAGAGTCGCCACGCTTGGCCATGCTTCGAGTTCGCCACATCTACGCGAAGAACCGCAGAACACCGCCTTCCGCTACCATCCCGTAGCCGCTTCAGGAGCTATTCACAGACTTTCCGCTCTACCAACGGGAAGGCAATGCCACTGGTGCATCTTGCACGGCTCACACCGCTTAGGAGGAGTCACCGAGATGGCCGCCACCGAGCCGAGGTGCGCCTATCGTGCCCGAAGAAGCCGAGAAAGGATCGCTGCCTTAGAGCAAGCTCTCTACGGCCAACATGAGATCAAGATGATCAAGAGGAAGATCCGTAAAGTTGAAGAGGATCCAGAGGAGATTCCAGAGGATCCAAAGAGCTCAAGACAACCAGAGGAGCCACCAGACTGCACTCCAAAGACACCTACTCTGCCAGCCCACCCCGGGCATCGTAACCGATTCATGAGGATGCCACCACTTCAGTGGTCTACACCAAAGTGAGCATCGCCGTGGTTTTGGAGGCTTTCTCGAGTAGTCTGCTTAAGTTCCAGCTTAGTCGGCTTAGCCGCTTCTTTTTCGTAGTCGCCTTTAGGCGGTAGCTTGTGTGCTTAGGTTCGCTTATTTTCTGTGTGTAAGCATGAGTCGCAAAGGCCCTTAGGCATTTGTTGCAGCCATGCTATTAAGCTAATAATGAAGATTATTTCATTCAAGTTTCTTGAGTCAGTGTTTGTTGGGTTTAATCTATTCCCTGCCTAGTTCTTAACTCACCTCGTGTTTCTACCTTATCTAACCTATGGAACCTCACCAGATGGTTCAAACTCGCAATGCCGCCGCAAGTGGATCCGGAGCCCAAGGATCAAGGCAATGAGCAAACCCTCGCAGAACAAGTACACCCCAAGCACCACCTCTGACTTGCAGAACTTTGGAGCTTTCATGGCAGCACAGACGCAGATGATGTACACCATGATGAACCAGATGCAGGCCATGAACAACAACAACAACCACCACCATCATCAGGGAGGAGCCCCAGTCGCTCATGGTCATCGTGACCATCCAAGTTGGTCAATTCATGAGAACCCGTCCGCCAACTTTCTCCGGACATGTCACGCCAGTAGAGGCTGATGATTGGCTTCGCATGATTGAGAGGAAGCTGCTGATCACCCAATGCAGCGATCATGAGAAGGTTTTGTATGCCACCCATCAGATGGAGGGCATAGCTGCTGAGTGGTGGGAAAACTTCAGCGCAGCCCATGGAGCACCGCAGAATATCACTTGGGAAGAATTCACTGCAACCTTTCACCAATATCATGTACCAAGGCATTATGGATCTCAAGAAGGATGAGTTCCGTGTTTTAAGCAAGGGACTATGTCGATGATCGACTACCAATAAGTTCTCCCAACTAGCTCGCTATGCTCCAGAGGATGTCGCTCCGGCTGTGTCTCGCCAGAGTCGCTTCTTGAAGGGATTGAACTCAGATCGCAAGTCAATCTACTTGCTCACACCTTCCTGCATTTCCAAGAGTTGATTAACAAGGCGTTAGTCATGGAGGACAAACGCAAAGAACTGGAGGACCACCGCAAGCGAGAATGGTTCAAATAGGAAGCCACCACCACAACAAAGCAGAGGGCAAGGATAGTGCCACAATAGCTTAATCGCTTTCACCTCGAGTTCTTTCAGACACCGCACCACCTTCAAAGACTCGCCCTTTTGTTCAAATTCTCAGAACCCGACACCACCAACCCCACCCCAGGAACAACAACCGCAGAATGAACCAAGAGTGTGTTACAATTGCCGCCGGCAGGGCATTTTGCTAATCGTTGTCCTCGAAGGAACTATCACCCCAGCCGCTTCAACCTTGGAGCAACACCGCCAAGACCCCAAAGGCAGTAACAACCAAGGAGTTTCTCAGGAACCACCAACCAGAGGAACGCCTCGGTCGGGTCGAGGTCGTGTTAATCACGCCACTCGAAGGAGCTCAGAAGCACCAGACGCTGTACTTGGGTAAGTTCCTAGTAAATTCAAGACTGCCTCGCTCGCTTTTGATTCGAGCTTCGATTCGCTTGTTTCGGAGTTTTTGCAACTAAGAATAAGTTGGAAGTTATGCTCTTAAGCTTAACTCGTTAGTCCAATACCGAGCAGAGCTAAGTTCTAATGTGGGTTGTTTAGGGCTGTTACTCATAGTCGGAGTTGAGTTTCTAGCTAACCTAATTATTCTAGACACCCAAACCATAGATGTCATCCTTGGCATGGATTGTTAACCAAGCACAAAGCCGGCCGATTGTGGCGAAGAGCCGCTATAATCGAGGATACCAAAGGAAACAAAGTGGAGTTCCTAGCCACCTCAAGGCGTAATGGGCATTTGATAGTCAATAGCCCAAGACCGTCGTCGTTGGAAGATGTGCGGTCGTCAAGGAATATCCAGATGTGTTCCCGGAAGAATTACCAGAATGCCACCGGATCGTGACATCGAGTTTGTCATAGATCTTGTGCCGAACAACACCCATCTCGAAGAGACCGTGACGGATGCCACCGATGAGTTAGTGGAGATGAAGAAACAGATAGAAGAACTTTTAGAGAAAGGCTTTGTGAGGCCTAGTTCGCCGCCATGGGGAGCGCCATTTTGTTCGTCAAAAGAAGGATGGAAGCATGAGAATGTGCATCGACTACCGATCTCTCAATGAAGTCACCATCAAGAATAAGTACCCATTGCCTCGGATAGATGATCTGCTTGATCGATGAAGGGAGCCGAGTGTTCTCAAGATTGATCTGCGATCGGGTTATCATCGCTTGAAGATCTGTCCTAAGGATATACCTAAAACCACTTTCTCAACGCGGTATGGACATTATGAGTTCCTAGTCATGTCCTTTGGTCCGACTAATGCCCCCGCCTATTTCATGAACATGATGAATAAGGTATTCATGGAGTACCGGACAAGTTTGTAGTCGATTCATCGATGATATTTTGGTTTACTCCAAGTCAAGAAGAGCATGTCAACATTTGAGATTAATTCTAGGAAGCTCAGGGAGCATCGCTTGTATGCTAAGTTTAGCAAGTGCGATTTTGGAAAAAGGAAGTGGATTTTCTTGGTCATGTAATGACAACTGCAGGAGTAGCAGTTAACCCTAGTAAAGTTAAAGCTGTATTACATTGGGAACAACCCAAGACTGTCACTCAGATTCGCAGTTTCTTGGGATTAGCAGGATATTATCGCCGTTTATTGAAGGATTTTCATCAATTGCTAAACCTCTTACGCAATTGTTGAAGAAAGAGAAAAGTTTACCCGACCCCTTGTGAAGAAAGTTTTCAAGAATTGAAGAAGCGTTTGACTTCAGCCCCAGTGCTGATTCTACCAGATATTCGCAAGGATTTTGATATCTATTGTGATGCTTCGCGTCAAGGATTAGCGTGTGTCCCGATGCAAGAAGGAAGAGCCGCTTATGCGCCAAGGCGCTTGAGGCCTCATGAAGAAAATTACCCCACCCATGATCCGGAATTAGTCAGAGTGCATGCTTTGAAGATTTACGCCATTACCTCATCGGAATCGTTGTGAGGTATACACAGATCATAAGAGCTCGAAATATATTTTCACTCAGTCAGATCTGAATATGAGACAGAGGAGATGGCTAGAGTTGATAAAGGATTATAATCTTGGAATCCATTACCATCCCGGTAAAGCCAATGTCGCAGATGCTTTGAGCCGTAAGAGCCATCGCAATGCTTTGGAAGTGAAAGAGCCTTGTTCGTAACTTCAAGAGGAATTCCGTGTCAAGCTAGAAGTAGTATCTGAAGGATTCAGAGCAAACTTGGAAGTGCGAATCTACTTTGGAGAAGCAGATTCGCAAGCTCAATAGAAAGACTCGAGTTCTCCGACATCAAGAAGAAGATGATGTAGGGAAGTTCAAGGACTTCACAAAGGATGATCAAGACATACCGTGGATCAATGGACGATTTATGCTCCAGATATTGATGGATTGAGGCAATTAATCTCAAGGAGGCCCATGACTCAAAGTATTCGATTCACCCCGTAGTACTAAGATGTATCAGATGTTAAGAATAAGTTTTGGTGGCGAATTTGAAAAGGGACGCCGCCGAGTTCGTTGCCTTGTGCGATGTGTGTCGAAGTTAAAGGAGAACATCGAGGCCAAGTGGTTCAAGGTAACCCTTGCAGTTCCAGAGTGGAAGTGGGAAGAAATCGAATGGATTTCATTACCGGTCTACCCAAGACTCAATCGGTTACGATTCGATTTGGGTAATAGTGGATCGCTTTGACTAAAGTTGCCCATTTCTTACCAAATAAAACCACTTATTCAGAGATCGTCTAGCAGAGCAGTACATGTCAAGATTGTCGGTTTGCATGGTGTGCCTAAGAAGATAGTGTCGATCGAGGATCTCAATTCACCTCCGATTTTGGCGAGTTTGCATGAAGCCTTAGGGACTCACTCAATTTCAAGATCGCAGATCATCCCCAAACAGATGGACAGATCGAAGGGTTAATCAAATATTGAGGATATGCCGAGAGCTCGCGGCTCTAGCAAATGCCACTCGCTGGGATAAGAGTTTACCATATGCAATTCTCGTACAACAACGGTTATCAAGCCGCTTTGCAAATGTCACCGCTTGAAGCTTTGTATGGTCGTGCTCAGAGAACCCCGTTGAACCGGTCGAGAAAAATGAACGCATGATCTTTGGTCCGGATATTATTCAAGAAGCGTAAGAGCAAGTGTCCATGATCGAGAGAGATCAAGATAGCTCGATCGAGGCAGAAGAGTTATGCCGACAATCGCCGCCGTGACTCTCGCTTTTGAGCCGAAGATTTTGTGTATCTTCGAAGTTACGCCTCGAGGTGTGAAAAGGTTCCATGCCAAAGGGAAACTTGCCCCTCGGTATGTTGGTCCGCTCAAGATTTTGGAACGCCAGGAGAAGTGGCTTATCGCTTAGAGCCGCCACAATCGCTAGCGAGTACACGATGTCTTTCACGCCTCTCACCAAAGAAGTGTCTTCGGTGCCGAAGAACAAGCACCGTTGGAGTCAATTGAACTAAAAGAAGACCTCACCTACAAAGAGCAAACCGGTCAAGATTCGGATGTCGCAGAACGCCGGACTAGGAGCAAGACAGTTCGTTTTTGCAAAGTGCAATGGAGCCACCACTCAGAAGGTGAAGCAACGTGGGAGCGTGAAGAAGAGTTGAAAGCCGAGTTCCCTAACCTTTTCTCCAGCTAGCCTGAATCTCGGGGACAAGATTCCTTTAAGGGGGGAGGTTTGTAACATCCCAATTTTTAGAGCTTTAAAAATCCTTTGAATAGTTAGTAGAGAGAAAATTCACCATTTGGATTTATTTGAATTTAGTTCAAAAGCTTTAACTTGGACTTTAGTAACAAAACAATTTAATATGAATAATCCCAACATGAACAATAGTCAAAACTATTTTATTTGGATTCTATGAGCTTGGATATATTTTCTCGAATTTTCTGAATTTTTCCAAGTTCATTTGCTATTTTCCATTGCTTATTTGAATTTCTCGCTATTTTCTTAAAAAGAAAAGCTATTTAAAACTCCAAATAGTGTTCGGGCCGATTTCCTCACCAAGATCGTTCATCTCAGCCTAATCCTCCGTGTCCGTCCGATCCGAGTTGGACGCTTGATCTCCGCCGCCACAAGGCTTCTCGCCTCTCTCTCCGCGTGGGCGCCTCGCTCTCTCGCCGCTAAGCGGCCCGCCATGGGTCGCCACCTTCGCCGTCTTCGTCTCATGCTTCTCCGCACAAGAATCGCTTATGGGCGATCAACGCCGAAGCCAGAACGGGCGCCTCCAACCTCCTCGCGTCCTCTGCGCGGCGCCACGACGCCCACGACCCCACCGCCACACCTCACGACCACCTCATCCTTGCGGCTTGCTTGCCACGTTCATAGCTGCGCCGCCGCCACGATCTCCTCGCCGCCACGCCGCTCGGTGCCTCCCGCCCTATAAAGGCACCCCGGATCGCGCCGCCCCATAACTCAAATCCCCAACCCACACCTCTCCCCGAGCCCTTGAGTCGCCAGCAGAGCTTGTAGACCAAATTCACCGCCGCTTGTTCGACGAGCAATCCCGTCCACAACAGAAGCCGCCGGGCCTCGACGCCACACCGCTTCGGATCGCGCGATCGAGAGGAACCTCGAGTCACCTTCGCCTCGTTGGAGGAGCACTCTAACGCCACCGCCGCCGAGCCCGCACCTCCTCCTCCGCCAAAACCTCGCCGCCGCCGCCTTCGCTCGTCTGTGAAGCACCCGTGAGTACACCTCGAGATCCCCGTGTTCTCCACCTCCTCCTGACCACTCATCGCCGCTACCGCTGCTCACGGGACCCTTGGTTCCGTCTGGCGCCGCCCTCACCGCCGCCCACGCCGACCACACCTCGGCGCCACCTGCGCGTCGCCACATCTGCGTGCCCTCACGCCGCCACACACAGGCGCGCGGTGGCGACCACCCCGCCTCAGATTCTGAGGCTCGGTAGAGACCTGGTCCATCATGAGTTATGCCACCGACATGTGGGCCCCACATGTCGTTTTTTTATTATTTCATTTCCGAAATCCTTCACGACGCTACCTTGCAATAATTAGAATTTCCTTTAGAAAAATAATTCGAAATTGTTAAATAATGATTTAGGTTTAAATTTGTAAAATTCATAACTTTTGCATCCAAACTCCAAATTGGGTGTTTCAAATTTCTAAATTCATATAAAATTTAGATCTAGCTAATCAAATCAAAATTATTTAAATTTGACTTTTGTTTAAATTTAGAAATTCATTTAAAATTCAAGAGATAGGTTAAAACTTGTAAAATTTATATCTTTTGAATCCCAAATCCAAATTGGATGATTTAAATTGCTAAAATCTTAGAAAATTATTGTCTAATTAAATAACATATAATTATGTAATTTGGAGTTCAGTTTAGTTTTAGAATTTAGAATTTATTTAATTTCCAAATTCATAATAATTGAATCCTAACTCCAAATCCATCCATTCAAATTTCTAAATTCGTCTAAAACCCAGATCTATCTATTGGAGTTTTTTAATTATTTTATTGGAGTTATTTGCTTCTGGTTTTTATTTAGTTTTGTTTGTTTGTGTCGCTTATAGTAGACTTCGACGCCGAAGAGTTGAAGAAGAAGGACCTTTCCAAGACCAAGATCAATTCCTAGATCCTTTTCAAGGCAAGCTATGCCCTTGACCATTTTGCTTCCCAGTTTTATAAAAGTATTTTAATTCAAATTATCGCATCTTAATTCAAGTATTTATTTAAAAGCTTTTGGGTGCGAGAGTTAATTCCAAATTGATATGCCTCCTTGTGTAATTGTTAAGCCTTGATTCCTTGTCACCCTAGTTGATAATTAGTTGGTAATATTGTAGCACCAACGGGGTTGGTTAGTTGCGATTAGATTGCTTAGCCATGCCACGACTCACCGGGTCATGTATATCTTTGTTATAAATTGACTAAGTGAATATGAAACTGTGAACAAACTGTGTGCACTATGTGTCTTTGTGGCATATGTTGCACTTAAATCAACCGGGGTGGTAAAAGATTTTGGACTGAGGCAAGGGGTGGATACTGTGTGAAAGGGTGGACTGTGTGAACTGTGTGGACTGTGTGAATTATAATGATCTGTGTGTCTATGTGGTTTGGTTAGCTTGTGGAAGTCTTGCCTTGGTCAATTAAGGACCTCACCATGTGCTCTATTGAACTGAGCTTCTGCATGCGACCACATGCCTGCTTTTGAGACGGGCCTAGCATAGTAGGATAAGGTATCCAAATGCTTTGTTATGATTAGTGTTAGCTACACTAATTGTATCTTGTGGGTAAAGTGTACAAACTCGCAAAGTGTAACTTAATCTATTCAATAGCGCGTCATGATCATGGACAATGCTCGGGATTTGACACTAGGGTAGATCTTCATAAAAGCTGTAGGGAAGGGAGCTATGTGATTAAATCATCTAGCTATGTGAATAACCCGTTAGGGTCAGTGTGTGTGTCTTTGTGAAATAACTTGTTAAAGTTATTATCGCCTATTTGTTTTACTGCCTTTAATCTATTAATTGTATTTAATTGCAAAAGTTGCATTTATGCAAAAGAGCCATGAATGCCTTCCTTTGTAAAAAGCCAATATATATATTTTGCATCTCTCGTGGTGTGGCTTATAGTACGGTGTGTACTCACGCTTGTTTTGACGAATCAAGCAGAGGAGTCTTCACCAAAGATTCGAGGACGAGTACATCGAAGGTGCCCGATCAGAAGGTCTTGATCCCGCCTGTTGCTGTGGCGGACCGATGGGGTGCCACTACCGCTTATGTTTCACGCCGCTTATTTCCTATGTTAGTTCTCAAGGTGGCTCAATAGTTGTAAACTCGACCTTAAGGTCAAAACCATTATTTGTTAATCAAAGTTAATCGCTTATGTTATTATTCGCTTGTATGGATCGATTGCCATCTTTGTTGACACTGTGTGCACTAGCACGATCCTGGGCTAGTGCTTTAAACACAGAGGGTCCCGAACCTTAATTTTGGGTCTCGACATAGCCCTTGGATCCAAGATCCATGGCCATGACCTCCCCTCACTGTTAAACTAAGCAAACCTCCCTGCGTTATCAAGCGCTTCCAACCTCCCCTATCTCGTGTTGTGCACCGCTGATTAAAATCCACATCACGACCTCCTCCTTTCCTCGTCAAGCACGGATCTCCCTCACAAGACGTGAGGTCGTGTTCTTAGATCTAAATCTAATGGCCATGACCTCCCTTGTGTGTTGCGCAAGCTCAAGACCTCCTTTGCGCCACGCGAGGGCTCAGACCTCCCTGTCCCGACCACCACCGTTGGATCAAAATCCAAAGGTCTTGACCTCCCTCGCGCTTCACGCAAAGCCTCAGACCTCCCTTTTGGTTGTGCGCCCTTGGATTTAAATCCTAAGGCCATGACCTCCCCCTCATGTTCTTAAGCTCATGTGCGGTTAAGACCTCACAGAGGTCCAAGACTGCTGGATGGAGATCCAACGCCTTGGACCTCCTAATCCCATTTTCCCACGCGCGCTTACACATTAAGGAAATCGGAGGGCCACGACCTCCCCATCCTTGATCGTGTGGCTGGGACCTCCTCCCACTCATTTAGGCGTAACGGTTCAAAAATTACATCCGAGGGTCAGACCTCCCCATCCACTCGATCCAACGGTGGATGTGAGGTCCTGCTAAATCTTCTACCTTGGGCACGCGTGCGGTGCCGTGGCGATGGGCAAAGTCGAGCCTTGTCATTTCCAACGGCTCGCCTACAAGCATTAAATGCATGTCGACCCTTTCGCACCTAGGCCACGCCTGTCATAACCTACCTGTCCCATCAATCGTGTCCAAGCTCGGGGCCTCCCATGGACCTCCCCATGGGCTAAGCTCACCATGAGCTTAACCTGTGGTGCAGACCTCTGTGCCATTGGTATAAGTTCCTCGAGCTCCCTTTGGCTTCTTTTACACACTTGGAGCTTGACATGCCCGTGCTTGGCCGAGCTCCTACCTCCGTGATCTCCACTCTTGGCCGCCATTGTTGAGAAGCTCGAGCCCTCGGTGGCACAAAGGTTCCAAAGGCTCCTCTCAACCTCTAGCTCATTTTAAGCTCCCCAAAATCTCTCGAGTTGAACCTAACTCGTTGTTAGGTTGACATTTTCAGAGTGGGCTAGTGGAGCTTGAATGCGTGGAGTTGGAGCTTGGGCTTGAAGCCGCGAGCTTCCCATCTTCTCCACTCGTGCCATCACCATCCTCAACCTCCCGGCACCTTCAGGACCTCCAGGTAAACCTCCTGATAGTCCTTTAGCGCTGGGCACCCGCGTGTATGCTGCTGCGGAGCTTTCATTGAGCACACGCTTGAATGTCGCGCAGAGCTTTCCTTTTGCATTTTTGATTTTGCCGTGTGCTTGCCTTCGTTGTCCTCTCCGGCTCGCCGGCGTTCAAGGCCGTCGCCGCCGTCGAGAGGAGGTCCATTGGGTGCGCATGGTTATTGCGGACCCAACGGTACCATTGGATGTCGCCGGCGAGGTCTGTATCGCCGGCGATGACGACGTCTTTGAACCCGGGTCGTTGTCGGACAAAACGGCAGCACCGTTGTCGTTTTAGGACAAAGATCCACCGCGTTAATGCGCTCATCATTTGCTCTAATCATTGAAATCATTGGCATGTCTTAACTGCATTTAATCCTCACCTTGCGCGTATTTAAGACCTCGCGGCGACCTCCTCGTTGTCCCGCCAAGATTTAACCTCTTGTCCAAGCACGTGCGTGCGTCGCGAGCTCTGGGACGTCCATGACCTCCTCCGAGGAGATCTGGAGCGTCCAAGACCTCCCCCTTGCGCTATCGTGGCCATCCAGACCTCCCTGGAGGTCTGTGACGTTAGGACCTCCCTTAGGACCTCCCCTAGGTTATCTCAGCCGTTCATGACCTCCCCGGGTAGATCTTGACCGTCAAGGTCCTCCCTCGGACGATCTGAACCATCGAGGACCTCCCTTGGAACATCTCGACCGTCCCAGACCTCCCCGTGAGGTCTCGACGATGTGGATCTTCCTCGGGGAGATCTTGATAGTTTAGATCTTCCTTTGGAAGATCTCAACCGTTGAGGACCTCCCCCGTGTGATCTGAGCCGCTTATGACCTCCCATGTCTTTAGGGTTTTTAGAAATTCTAGTGAACTCTTAAGTATAAACTGAAAAAAGGTAATAACTTCAAATTTTCATATCTAATTCATTCTAAATCCAAATGAGGTCATTCAAATTGTGTTAGCTCTGTCTTCAACTTGACTTTAATCCAAAAATGATTGTAAGTTGAGTTCAGACTTCGGAGCACAGTTTTGCCATTAGATTTTAAAACTCACTTTAAATATACACTCAAATTAATGCTTAACTTGTAAAATACATAACTAATGCTCTGTAGATTATTTTTGAGTGAATCCAACTTTGTTGGTTTCCTCCATTAATGAACTCACTGTGAAAATTAGTTTTGAGCATGTTGCTGTTATAAAAATGAGGACTTGTGCATTATAATTTTGTTCAAGTTCTTGTTTTTGAAAATTTGTAGCAAGTGCATGATAGCTCCAAATGGGATGAACTCAATTGTGTTATTCATCTCATGAGGTGCTGGCTTTGCAGTAAAAATCTCAGCATCACCACTTTTCTAGAAAATGTTGCCTCATAATTAAATTAGTGAATAGTGCAGTTTGGTATTTTTAGGGCTGAGCAGAATTGTTTTGCTCATATCTTTTGCATTGAGAATCCAAATCCGTTGGTTCTTGTTGCTAAATTCCCTAAAAATCACCCTCTTGCTGCTGTAGAAATTTCAGAGTATTTGGAGTTCTTTTGCTGTGCTGTCCTTGATTACTTTCGTCGTTCTTATCGGTTCTTTATCGCTTTTCCGTTAGGTTTCGACATTTGTGGTAACCCCGAGAGTGACCCTCTGCCACAACTTGAGCAAGATCAGCAAGGCAAGCAGTTTGATCATATCCCCTCTAACGTCCCATTACTTTAAAGGTTAATATATTGTTTTACTTCTATGTATGCATGCTACTTTGTGTTAAATGTCGCTAGTAATCCTATAGTTGCATAATCTGTAGGAGTTGTTTATCCTCTACTACCAATGAGCCTAGGTTATTTATGTGGTTTGAGCTCGTTGGATGAGCTCTTATCACTTAGTAGTTGCGTTTTTCTCTGCTTAGACATGCTTAGTAACGGTAGTAATGGGCGATCATCGACTTAGTCGATGGTTTTGATCACTCAAAACTGATTATTACTCCTATATGTCCAGCACTTGTGCTTTGATTAATTTGTAAAATCAAAAACTGAAAATAAAAGATTGAATTAGACTTGGGCATATTGGATGGATGGTGCGGTTTTTGGAATGTGGTGGTATGCCTGGGTCCCTAAGGACCGAGTACTTGGGTCACTAAGCCAAGCGCTTTTACGTGCTAACCACACGAGGGGGATATGGACCTCTCTTGACTAAGTACTTTGGGAGGTGTTAATTATGAGCTGGTCGGTGGGTGTTTAAAAAGAAAATGTGTGTGTGTGGTGTGGGAGGGAGCATTAGCGCACCGGTTAGGTCTGTTCATCGTGTCCTTGTCCCCGTGGGATGCGGCTCGTAATTAGCATCGCCCATTGGAAATGTCTCGAGGACTTAGCCGCCGGCATACCAAAGGTAGTGTGCTTAAAGGAAATGCGGTCGGACGTGTGGGTACATTGGTACACCCTCGCAGGTTAAAACTATTCAATAGCCTCGCCCTAGGTTATGGACATGCTTGGTAAGGTCGTTCAAGAACTAGACTACAACCTTTAATTAAAACTTGACATGGTTGGTATGAACGGGGAGTTCATGCTATTGTTGTAGTGACTTGGGTTAGTCACTTCCAGGTTGTTCTTGTTGTTGTTACTATATTGTTATCTTGTTGTTATTTCAACAATTAAAATGCTTTGCCAAACTGCCTTCAATCTATTATGTTATTGCAAATGAAACTTGCTTTATGCTAAAATGAGTCCAAAGCCTCATCCACTTAAATAAAACTTGCATGTAGCTATTTATAGTTCTGTTATCTCACACGTAAGTCTTGCGGAGTACTTTATGTACTCATCTGCCCGTGGTTGTGGCATTTTTTTGTGGCTTTTGTTGCAGAGGAAGAAGGTGAGCTCCAAGAGCCTCTCTTCTGTGCTACGTGTTGCAGCTTCTTCGACGACTAGCTTGGCGGTCCGGTCAGATGCCTAGGGGTTAAGGCACACTGATTGGCTTTGTGTTATAGCCATCTTTATGGCACTTTTGCTTCCGCTGTTATCTTGTAGTACTCGTTGTTATTCGGCCAGAAGGCCCCTCTTTTGTAATAACCTATTTCCTTTTAATATTAACTTCTGGTTTGTTGCTTATGTACTATGTGTTGTATGGAATTGATACATTCTTTTGTTGTGAGGTATGTATACTGCATTCTGGGGAGTATACATCTCTCGAGACTAGGTTTATTTGGTTGATAATGCTAGGGTCAATTGGATGACTAAGTATTATGAGCTTAATAAATCCGGGTGCTCACAGGACCACCGAAGTTCTAGCACAACAAATTTTAGTTAAAGCGGCAACAGATGCCGTGGCAACACACAGGCCACACTTCGCATTAATCAGTAACACAGACTGTGCCAACTCATGTCACAAATCATGTGCGCTGGGGTAAAAATAACATTTGTTGAATCATGAGAGCAAGAGACCATCGTCTACTTAGAGTAGGTCTAAGCATTAACACGCACCCATGTTGGTATACAAAGACATCCAACTAATAGAGAACCCTCCTATGGTGACCAAGGTTTTATGTCATTCAATGATACATGTCATTTGCAATTTAGCAAGGAGGCATAATGGCAAGTAGGTAAATAACTATGCCCAAAACCAGTTTTATACAAGTAGCCATGCAGGTTGATATAAAACAAGATACTTTTTTGCAAAATGGGTCCAACATGATCAAAGGTCTATGAATTGCCTCCAATGAAGAGTTGAGCTGCTTCAGTCGAGGTCGTCGGGTCCACGAACTCCTCAGACACGCCGGGTTCTACACGTGCGAAAAGAGCCAAATAAATAAAGCGAATCCACAAAAACTCTAATGAAAGAATCAAGCCAGAGCTAAAAAGAAAGCCACTGGATCAAGACGAAGGCGGGAGCTTGAACCACTCGAATCAAAGCTCCAATCGAAGGAGAAACAGCCCTTCAGGAGGAGGTCTGAGCTGAGAGAGAGGTCCAAGACAACTGAAAAATAAAAGGGGCAAGAGGTCTCTCTAGTGCTTCATATAAGCACGGGGAGGGACAAAGAAGGACGGCGCATTCAATGCACACGTCGGGAGCAGGTAAAGGAATGACAGGAGCGGGTAAAAGAGGTGACAACAGAGTCAAAAAGGGTACAATGGGGGCGTGAAAGATTTAATACGATGCAAGAGTATTTATCTTGTAGCGACTCTCACCAGATCTTGGGACACGATGAGAGGAAGAAGAAAGTGAGCAGAGGACCTAAGAAGGTGGTCCCACTGGGAAGGTGGTCGTGACCAAGGGGAGGTCATGACCGCAAAGGTGGTCTTTGCAAAAAGACCAAGGGGGAGGTTGCGACTGCGAGGGGAGGTCGTGACCCGGAGGGAGGTCCTCACCGCAAGAGATGGTCTTGACAGAGGGTGGTCTTTACAAAAAGACCGAGGGGGTGATCTTTGCAAAAAGACCACAAGGAAGGCCCCGACCAAAGGGGAGGTCAAGGCCGAAAGAGGAGGTCGTGACCACTAGAGAGTGGTCTTGACCACGAGGGTGGTCTTTGCAAAAAGACCACGAGGAAGCGATCTTTACCAAAAAGACCGAGAAGGGTGGTCTTTGCAAAAAGACCACAGGGAGGTCCCGACCAAAGGAGGTTGTGGCAAAACGACAAAAGGAGGAGGTCGCGGCCTCAGAGGGAGGTCACGGCAAAACGACAAAAGAGAGGAGGTCGTGGCCTCAGAGGGAGGTCGCAGCAAAACGACAAAAGAGAGGAGGTCGCGGCCTCAGAGGGAGGTCACGGCAAAACGACAAAAGAGAGGAGGTCGCGGCCTCAAAGGGAGGTCATGACCGAAAGGGAGGTCCTGACCACAAGAGGTGGTCATCATCAGGAGGGTGGTCTTTGCAAAAAGACCACAAAATCCTGAGGACGAGGAAGTCCTAAGGAAACAAAGTAAAGCCCGGCGAAGCGGGGCCGTCCGATTTTGATCAGACGGTCCAAAAGGAATATGAACGTTTGGACCGTCCGAACGCTTCATCCCGATCAGGCCGTCTAGGCACGATCGGATGGCTCAAACTAAGCGCGCTCACATGAGGGGAGAGGAAAGGACTGACGGGCAGTGAGATCCAAACAAAAGGGAGGTCTGGACCCCCTAGATCCAAACGAATGGGAGTCTGGACCCTTAGATCCAAACAAAGGGAGGTCTGGACGGTCGAGATGAACACAAGGGAGGTCTCAACGGCCAAGATGAAACCAAGAGAGATCCTGACGGTCAAGATGAAACCAAAGGAGGTCCTGACGGTCAAGATGAATCCAAGGGAGATCCTGACGGTCAAGATGAAACCAAAGGAGGTCTTGACGGTCAAGATGAAGCCAAGGGAGATCCTGACGGTCAAGATGAAATCAAAGGAGGTCTTGACGGTCAAGATGAAGCCAAGGGAGATCCTGACGATCAAGATGAACGCAAAGGGGATCTTGACGATCAAGATGAAGCCAAGGGAGATCCTGAGCCCGCGAAGGAAAGAGGGTTGAGCGGGAAGGGGATCCAGAAAGGAGAAATTCAACCTGAACCTTGAATTTTAGAAATCAAGGACATTTGAAACACAAACCCGAGCTTGGAGCACCTCGGGGGTGGTCGTGACACAAGGGGAGGTCAAAACCAAAGGATGGTCTGGACTGGGAGGGAGGTCCGAACCGCAATGGAGGCCTACTGAGCCTAGGAGGACACAGCACGAACAGGAAAAGAAGGTCTAGACCAACAAGGGGGGGTCAAAGACAAGGAGGGAGGTCTAGACCTATAAGGAGGTCTTAGACCAGCAAGGAGGTCCAAACGAGGAAGAGGTCTGAAGAGGTCAAGGGAGGTCCAGAGAGATCTGATCGAACCGAGAGAGAGGAAAGCAAGATCAGAACTCGAACGACTCCAAATAAACCAAACTTTCATATTAGTTGAAGTTCGATTAAGTCATGTTAAATCTCCAAATTTCTAAAATCTTCAAGTTAAGCTGGAGTAATTCAACAAAATCGAATGGTTATTTTTATTTTGAAATTTTTTCAAAAACTCATGAAAATTGGGATGTTACACCACATCACATTGTGTTCCCAAATGCCTTGAGTTTTTCCCACACAAACAATTTCATCTTTCATGCAGTTCTTCGTCGGAATTTCGTCGTTTCTTCCTCAAGGCCGAAATCACCTCCGTCGCTCAATCTCTTTTTCAGATGAGCTTCTCGCCGATTGAACCACGTCACCACGTGTTCCCATACATCCTCTTCCTAATCGCCCCTCAATTTGGTCTCTCCATCGCCGTGGAGCTCCACCACTGTCGCACCTCCATTTGCGCCACCGGTCGCCATCGTGTCACCTCCATGGATCGCCTCCAGCATCCCCGAGCGTTGCTACACCTTCCCCATGCCTGGGCGTTGCCCATGCTCACACCATTTTCCCTAGGGCACCGCTGCACCGCCGTCTTCACCGCGTGCCCCATGCGCCACCGCCTCGGGTCGTCTCCGGTGCGCCACCGCCACCCATGGGACCCCCATCCTCTTGGGGTTCCATTTTGCCTCTTGCCACCGACCGCCGCTATAGTATCCCATTTAGGCTTTAGAGAATTAAATGAATGAGAAAGAAAATAAATATAATTAAAAGGGAAAATTCAGACTTTGAGGGGGGGATTAGAACTTGGGCCAAAGGCCCAAGGCGCTCCTCGGCCCAAGGGGAGGGCCGATCGGCCACTTAAAGGAGGAGGCAAGGGGCTCGCCAACCCTAGCCGCCACCCACCTCATATCCCTGCTGCTGCCCCTCCTCCCCAGCGCCACCCACTACAGGGGCCGCTCCTCCCTACACCTCTCCCTACCGAGCCCCTCCAACACTACCCCTCTGCCTTGGTACTACTACTGCTGTCCAGTAAGGAGGATAAGAAGATCTAGCAAGGAGGAAGAAAGGAGAAGAAGAGAATAGAGAAAGAGAAGGGAAGATCAAGGGAACCACACTCTTTGTTGATTTCTTGAGGGATAACATTATGGTACCCTTTAGTTGTCCCAAAGATAGTTGTGGTTTAGTTTGTAGAATGTTAGGTCAGTGGGAAGAGTAGATGAATTTATGACCAGATTCGTCAGGATTAGGGCAGTTCGTTGTGGAGATGATTAGGGGTATTTAGGTTCGGAATTAGAGTTCGGTCTAATTAGAGAACAGTTAGGTTATCGCGTTAGCTTTCCAGAAAGATATGGATCATTAAAAACGGAGTAGCGAGCGCAAAGATACAGCCTCCAGAGTGTTGCTGTCTGGATTCCGGGAGTAATTGGCAACACGTATTAATCTATAGCTTTAAAAATAGAAGATGGAATAATTTGGGGTTTTGGTATATATGAAAAGGGTAGGTAATTTCTTGAGGATTCCAGAGAGTCCAAGAACATGATTTTTGGACGAGTAGAACAGAAGTTTTAGTGCTGCTGTACAGCCGTGGGAAAAACATTGATTTGACTAAGTTAATGGCAAAATGGAATTTCGGCAATAATTAGGAAATGGTAGATAATTTCCTTTAGTTTCTAAAAGGCCATAATTCAATATTTTTTCATGTGTGGATTAAAATATATGAAAGTATAAATTTTGTTGTCCAGAAGATGACAAATCTGTCTTCTGGGTTGAAAATGGGGGTTTAGATGATTTAATCTAGACATTTGATCAACTAAGAAGTTGTATAAAATTTTGTATAGATTCCAGGACTGATATGGTTTGCCATAATACGATGTGGGAGTTGAAAGTTATGGTAATTTTAGTGCCGGGACAGCAGGGGGACTATCCGGTAAAAGGCGAAAAGTTGTGGAATTGGGGAGTGCGTAGGAGCATTGTCGATTAAGTGTTGTTTGTATTGCTCTAGCTTGTATTGAGTTTGGGTGTTTGCTATCGGCGAAGTAGCTTCGGGATTGTTGTCACCTACAAATCATCCTGGTCGTCGCAACAAGAAAGGCAAGTGCATGATAGAATGGTATTGGAGTGTTTGAAAATATTATTTGGATAAGTGAATACTAGTCATGGTTATTCATATGAATTAATTATGGCTTTTTCACATTGCCCACATGTTTTTGATAACTTGATGATGATGATGATTATGGAAGAATGATGATTATGTCAATTGCTAATGAAGGAAGATAATAATCATTGCATTGCATATTGAGTATTCATGATGGAAAGATGTGATCCACGGGAGTGGAATGAGGTCCTCGTATGAAAAAGGATGGACAATTGGTCCCCGCACTAAAGAGTGCGGGCATGAGTGAACACCGACGGGTGTTATACTCCGCTATACCGGTATAAGCAAAAGATGAGTTGATACATAAGCATGAGCTTTGCATTGCATTCATGAAAAGTAAAAAGTGATTTGAGATAATGAGACACGTGAATGGAAAATGATGAGAATGATTATGAGAAACTAAGATAATGATAAATGGGAATGAAATGTTATTAAGATGACGCCTCGTTTATTATTATGCTTTGTACATGCTGAGTCGTGGACTCACCCTTGTTCTACTGTTGTTTTTAGGTGATCGTTGATGACGCTTCGCTTGGGAAGGGTTATCACTTAGAACACTGCATACACTCAATTACTTGATCACTTGCCATGAGAAAACTTTACCTTAGCATGATGGTTTATTCTTTTAGGACATGATAGACATTGAATTATTCTAGATGGTTAGTTGGAACTCGTTTATTCATTCGATAGTCTCCATTTGATTGGTTTTGCTTAAGCCTTGAACTATTATTCTGCTTTACTATCTAGAGTTTAAATATCCGTGGTCGCTATGTCGTTATTCATATGTAACTGTGACCCGTGGACGAGTTTTAATATTGAATTGCTTCCTGGAATTTTATTGTTAATTGATGTAAAATTTATTGTTGGGGTAGTTTAGAAGCATTGTGGGCTCAGTGTTGGGCTGTGGTGTTACAGCCACCCCTCCCCTCACCGGCGCTGCCAACATCCCCGTGTGCTTGCTCCCTTCCTCTATTTCCTACTGTGTGTTGCTCTCGGTGTGTTTGGCATTATTGACTCAAAGACATACATGGCCCAGTACTTGTCATTCCTTCTACCCCTTTCTCTCTTTCACTAGCAAGTAGGTCCTAGATGTCATACGTAGTTGCTTTGCATGTTAAAAATCAGAAAGCACCTTCCAAGGAATATTCCCTCTTTTTCAGAATTTTCATCATTTCATGTGAAAATCAAACTTCCGGATGTTCGTTCTCCTTCATACGAACTCCAAATCTGTCGATTCTCATTTTTAAATTCATCTAAATTCATAAGCTCTCTATTGGTACTGATTTTATAATTTTTGGATTTTATCTAATTTTTTTTATATTTATTTTGCCTCATTTCGTGCATGTAGAGTGCGACGCCACCGAAATCATTTTGGACCAACCGGACGCAGTGACCTCAACCTTCGACGAAAGCAAGTCTTCTTTGACCATATTGTACTTATGTTTTCCAAAATATGTTTTAAGTTTCAAAATTATTATGCATTGCTACTTACATAAAATGATAAGTTCGAATCCTAATTTGTTAGTTAATCCTAACTTGATATTATCATCATTTGAAGTTGTTATCCATGATCCATTGTCACCCTAGTATAGTAAATCCACGATATTGATTACAATATTGCTAGAATAGTTAAAGCCGAAGAATTGCTTAGACACACGTTATCGGTCATGATCACCCTTTGGGAGGAAACTATTATTACCTTTTATGCAAATCTTTTTTGAGAAATGTACGGCAATAGGTATTGCCAGTAATTTGGAAAATAAAATAAAATGGTAGAAAACTTGTTTAGACTAGGGCGATTGACAAGGATTAAATTCCTAAATATTAATTAAAAGCCACACAATTTATGTGGTCGTAAACCTCATAGCTAATGACCCCTATGGTCATTAGAATCCTAGAGGTCACCCGATGGGTAACCTGGTCGGACGGGGTCCTTTACCCATTGCACGACCAGATGAAAGTTCATAAAATCTTTTGAACTGGCACTTGGACCCGATTGCATGTATATCCTTCCGTGTGATGAATGGAACATATGCCTTAATTGCTCCAAACCACACGACGTCTCCCGCCCTAAGTCACTAACAATAACCACTATATGATTTTTTCTCATTGACATCAACCGTATAGTCAGTTGGTGTTTCACCAATTGTCATTGTTCCTCCGATCGGACGTGACACTTCCAAAGGGCGCCTCTCCCAAGAGTAACTGCCACTACTTCGCCAGTTATTTAAAGGAGAATACGAACGATAGAAAGGACCTCTGAACCATTCGATTCAATTCGATTAGGCCCAAGGCAATCCAAAGATAACCAGGAGAGATCAACCACAACACATTTGATCCTTCAGAAGCAGTACACTCGGTGTAATTGGGGCTAGTCTAGCACCTTACTCAAGGCACTCCATGTAAAGATCCAGTTCATTGCAATAAAGAGCAACTCCATTCTCATTCAAGAACTCTTTGCCATTTTCCTCTTTTTTATTTCGTAAGATCGGCGGTTTGATCGTCGACAGCTGGTGCCATCCGTGGGGAAGAAGGTGTTGAGTTCTTGAAGATTTCTTCGCTCAGCAATCCTCATTTTCCTACTGTTCCGTTGTCACTTATGCGAACATGGCAGGAACATGGGATAAGGAGAATTGATTCGACTTAGCGGACTACTCCAACCTCGACATGGACGCATGTATCCGCGCCATGAAACATGATGCAATGTCGACATCATCCTTTTCCATCACAGGCTCACCACTCACTAAGACCAGCGAAATTGACTGCATAGAGGAAGATTCGCCACTACCATCAGTGGCGCACCAAGAGGAATCGGTCATTCCGACCAGTTCAGAATTTCCGAATGCCTCTACAAGCCCGATTACTCTGCCGGCAAGAACGGCGACAAAACCCCAATGCTGCAATCAGAGGGTCAACGTACTCTCTATACGGTCATGGGCGACCAGTATTCGCCAACGACTCCTATGTATTCTGGGAGCTAACCGACACCTGGTGAGGGTGTCAATGAAGCTACCACCGGTCGAAGGCCAAGTGAGTATGATAAAACTCAGCATACGGTAGGGAATCCATCGGATCAAGCTGAGTCTGCCACAAAGCCCACCGGAGGTGGTAATCTCCGACTGCTCCCCATTGTGGAGGCTCCTTGCTGAAGCACTAGAAGGCTCTCCCTCAGTTATAATGGGAGCTGATCGCAAGACTGTTGTTGGAGGCACGAGGTTAACGCAATCGGTGATACCAATCAAGATGTCGTACACAATCCTCCACAGCTTAACTCGCCTCCACCCGTTGGTGGAAATGGTACGGACACTCAAGTACCAACCCACAACGGTAGAGGCAATCGAACTGATGGACATCGATTAGTTAATCTGCCTATTTCTACCACACAATGCATGATGGGTTGGACAAGACAAACCGAAAGGTTGGAGGGGAATTCGAGTCATCGAACACCCTCTACCAGTGGGAATCCTCCGAGACCTTCGGTAATAATTCAAAACCTACAACGAGTTCATGATATTCTGAATAACTCAGATCCTGCTCTGGCAGAGACCCCTGGTTATGTTTAACTTGCAGGGCAGGTATCGGAGATCCTCCAACAGACCATGCAACGTACGGAAATGTACAGGGAGCAAAGTAACTCGCAAAGTCACACTATGACTTCGTCCCAGCGTTCCTCCCTTAGCAGGGGACAACATGGTCGGATGGTGGACTGATCGATACTTAGGCCTCCTCGAAGATTCCGACAAGGGAGTCACGAGGGAAGACGGCTCTTTCTTGAAGCCACTCCTCCCCCTCGTCAAGAGGAGCGACCTCTTGGCTCAGATGGCCTTTGACATCATCTAAACCAAGCAAGAGGTCAAAGGCATTATACCAATGTCCATGACCAGATTGGGACACCGGAAACTCGGTATATTAACCTGAGAAATCGGTCCCCAACCGACTACAATCTAGCTCCTTCTCATAGAAGGCATCATGACTCGATTACAGGCCGTCGAGCATTCTCAGCAGGACTCTAAGTAGTGCGTTGGCCGAACAAGTTCCGACTAGCCAACACGGAGAAGTTCAATGGGACTCAAAGCCCGTTAGAATTTCTCCAGATCTATACTACCGCCATCAAAGCAGCCGGTGGTAACGACAATGTGAAGGCAAACTACTTGCCCATGGTCCTTGAAGGATCTGTCTGGTCTTGGTTGCTCAACCCACCGGTCGGGTCCATTTACACTTGGGAGCAGCTCTAGACCTTCTGATCGCAAACTTTCAAGGGACGTACGACCACCCCGGAAAGGAGGATGATCTTCATCGGATGCGGCAGGAACCTAATGAGATTCTCCGTCAATACATTAAGAGGTTAAGCTAGGTCTGTAACTCTATTCCTGAGGTCGTAGACTCATCTGTTATTCAGGCTTTTAAAGCAGGATTAAGAAATCGAAGGTTTATGGAGGATATTGTAATGAATCCTCCATGAACAACCGTCGAACTTTTCGACATGGCTGATAGGTATGCAACCGCTAGTGAGGTGGTTGAATGGAGCAAAGCCATCGATCGAAAAGAGAAAATCCCTCAACCTAGCCTAGATAAATTAGAGAAGAAACTCAAAAAGTCTCTCAAGGGTAAGAAGAATCACAAGCCTAATAAAAAGGTGGTCCTTGCAATTCCTGAAAAATTTACCAATAGTAAGAAAGATTATTCCAGTCGAAATAAGGCAAAAACCCTGATCGATGAATACAAAAAGAACAAGAAGTGGTGTCCACTTCACCAGGTGATAGGGCATGATCTGCGCACTTGCCGAGTCTGGGAAAAAAAAGCTGGAGGATTATTATTCAGGAAAAAGTCCCTTTTCTTCCATATAAGAACTTGGAGAACCAAGCTCCAAGAAGGACAAAGATAGCGACAAAGAAATGGAGTACCAGGAGCCGTAGCACACTATTGATATGATCTTTGATAGATCCTCCTCGTATGAATCAAGGCGCCATCTGAAGGTCGTGGAGCGGGAAATGAACCTCGCCGAATCTCCGATCACCATCAAGCCATCTAAGTGGTCGGAGACAGTTATTTCCTTCAGCAAAGAAAACTGCCCCAGCCCTGCAACTTGACCAGTTACATTCCCTATCGTTGTAGAACCTACTATTAATAATTACAAAGTTAATCGAGTTCTGATAGATGGTGGCAGTTCTTTAAATATGTTGTTTACGGGAGCATTGGAAGAAATGCAAATCCCTAGGTCGAAAGTAAAGCCTACGAAGTATGCCTTCTATGGCATAGTTCCAGGATCTACTGCTAAACCGATAGGGCAACTTTCCCTACCGGTTACGTTTGGAAGGCCAGATAATTTCCGAACAGAAAAGATTTCATTTGATGTAGTGGATTTCGAAACTATATACAATGGAATCCTTGGTCGATCAGCATTAGCAAAGTTCTTAATAGCTATGCATTACGGCTATCAGAGTTTAAAAATGTCAGGACCAAAAGGGGTCATTACGGTTCAAGGGGATAGAAAGATGGCATACACATGCGATCGGAAATCCCTAGAACTGGTCGACGAACTTTCGACCAGGGAAACTAATCCACCTTCCATGCTGGTCAAGCATTCGAGACCAAGGATGGCCCCAAAACCTTCCGACCAGACCAAGGAGGTTCCTCTCAACAAAGACACTTCTTTAGAAAGCACCAAAACGCCGTCCGGGTCTGAAAATGCTAGTGCATCCACTCAAAAGGTACTGGTCGAGGCAGGACCCGATCCTAAATAGGAAGAGTTGCTCCTCTCCTTCCTCCGAGCCGATTCGAATGTATTCGCTTGGCAGGTGTCCGATATGCCCGGAGTCCCCAGGAAGATAATCGAGCATAGGCTAGCTCTCTAGCCTGACAAGAAACCGATCAAGCAGAAGCTAAGGCGCTTTGCACCAGATCAGGAGGAGGCAATCCAATCGAAGATTGACAAGCTTCTTAAGGATGAATTTATTCGTGAATTCGACCACCCAGAGTGGCTCGCTAATCCTGTAATGGTTAGAAAAAGCAACGAAAAATGGTGAATGTGTATTGACTTCACAGATCTCAATGTAGCTTGTCCGAAGGATGACTTTCTCCTTCCACATATTGATCAACTTGTAGACTCTACCTCCGGATGTGAGTTGTTAAGTTTTTTAGATGCGTACTCAGGGTACCACTAGATTAATATGAGTAAGGATGATGAAGATAAAAATTCCTTCAATTACTGCTATGTCAAGATGCCATTTGGTCTCAAAAATGCTGGCGTAACTTGTCAAAGACCAATGCAAAAAACATTTAGTCCGCAAATAGGTCAATATTTAGAAGCCTGCGTTGATGACTTGGTTGTAAAAAGCATCAATGATGGTGATCATATTTCTGACCTACACGACACTTTCAATAACTTAAGAAGGTATAACCTTAAGTTAAATCTGGAAAAGTGTGTGTTTGGAGTTTCCTCTGGAAAGCTTCTTAGATGCCTAGTTTCGGCTAGAGGAATTGAAGCAAACCCAACAAAGATAACAACCATAGATCAGATGCATCCTCCGACCACAAAGAAAGAAGTCTAAAAAGTAACCGGTTGTATGGCGGCGCTGAGTCGTTTCATAGCACGGTTAGGAGAAAAAGGATTACCTTTTTTTAAGCTACTTCGAAAATATGGAAGTTTCAAATGAACTAAAGATACAAATGATGCCTTTGGGGAGCTCAAGAAGTACCTTAGAGTGCCCCGATCTTAGTATCTCCAAGATCGGGAGAAACATTGCTGATATATGTGGTTGGAACGCCACAAGCGGTTAGTGCTATATGAAGGGCTACGGGTAGGCTACACTAGCGCAAATTAATAAAAATTCTACCCGTAAACCAAGATCACTGCAGTTATAGATCACGGTCTTACCACTAGACGTGCAGGTGTGGAATTGATGCAGCACGTCGGGGCAGAGTAGTCGTACTACTTCCTCGTCCTCGTCGTGGCGTCCCACGTACAGCTCCTCTCTTGCGGTTCGTCCAAACGCCACAGATGCAGCGCCTCCAAAGGTATCCACACGTACGGGAGGAAGCGACGCACGCCGGACTACTAGATCCGCGCGAGCGACTAGGGCGTGGGAGGGGTGGCGGCCAGGGTTTGAGGATGTCACGAAAAACTCATCACCAATCTGTCGCGCCTTGCCCTCCTTTTATAGACGCCCTTACAATGGGCTTCTACTAATAGAGGCCCATTAGGACCCAATGCCCGATCTAATTCGGATCCAATCCGACTAGGCTTCAACCTAAGTGTGTGACCCTATAGGTTCACGTATGTTTAGACATGACGCGAGTATACATACTTGGTCAATAGTTGGTAGCGCCTCTAGCAAGACGTGCCAACTCCTAAACGTATACAAAGATCATATCGGACGAACCATCACAACGTTATGTACATGCCAATCCCTTTGCCTCACGATATTCGGTCGAGCTCCAAGTGACCACTCTATCTCGATCCTATGATCCTAATCCCTTACTAGGTTAACTCTAACCTTAAGTAGCATGGCCATGTATTTCTCGATCCGATCACTCGAGGGCCCAGAGATATCTCTCTCGTAGAGAGGGCAAATCCCATCTCGACCGACCATGCCTCGCAAAGATGCTTCATGACAAACCCGAAGCTACCTTTATAACTACCCGATTCACGGAGTAGCGTTTGATAGCCCCTAAGTAGGTCGATTCACATCTCAAGTACATGCGACAATCTCAGGTCTAAGGACAAGGTGTACACATTGTGTAGAGAGAACCATAAGTATAAATGTTATGTCTCATGTTGGGTCGGTCCAACCCCATGTTCTAAACATGTGTCCACATTATTGGTTTGACATCTCCATGTCTATGACCTGTGAAACATGGTCATCAACCGATACATGTGTTAATCCATCATTCACGTGTGTCCTCACATGAACTCCGACTAGGGACAACTTTAGAATAACCATATAAGTAAAGAGTTTCACAAACAAGTCACATACTTGTTAATCAACACAAAGGTAATATTCAAGGAACATTTATTAAATCATGGATACAATGAAATATCATCATCTCTATGATTGCCTCTAGGGCATATCTCCAACACTATACTGGTCATTGAGCATGACAATATCCAACGACCAGTATATTACGTAAGCGAAGTCTTACATGGACCAAAGGAATGATACTCACAGGTACAAAAGTTGTTATACGGTCTCCTTATGGCTTCAAGGAAACTAAGGCATTACTTTCAGGCCCACAGAGTGGTCGTACCTACTAGATATCCCCTTGGTCAAGTTCTCAGAAACAGGGAATCATCAGGACGAATAGCAAAATGGGCGTTCGACCTCCATTTTATTTCACAAACAGCAATCAAGTCCCAGGCTTTAGCATAATTCATTGCCGAATGGACGAACCCTGAACCCACCCAATGGCCCAAGTACAAGCACCACGAAGAATGGACAATATACTTTGATGGCTCTTTGATGCTCAAAGGCTTGGGGGCTGGAGTTGTCCTGATATCTCATACTAGAGAACACATCAAATATGTCATTCAGTTAAACTTTCCTGCTACAAACAATACGGCAGAATCCGAAGGTTTACTGATAGGACTCCGAGTAGTCAGAGCGCTTAGGATTCGCAGAGTACTAGTGAAAGACGATTCTCAACTAGTAGCAAATCAAGTCGGAAAGGAATATCAATGTTCCAGTCCCAAGATGTCATCTTATTTGGCAAAAGTACGAAAACTCGCATTCCTAGAAAGGAAAACTTTCTAGCAGACCAGTTGGCACGGATGGCTTCTACAAGGTCACTTGTCCTGCCCGGAGTTTTTCCTCAAGCAACTCGATTCACCCTCGGTGGTCGAGCATTCCGAGGACACAGATGCTCCACTAGAGGTCATACAGATCGATCCCAATAGTGATTGGATGACATTGATCTAGAATTATCTTCAGCATGGCACACTTCCTGAAGACGATGTAGAGGCCGATCGTACAGCTCAAAAAGCCAAATCATACACTCTGATCGAATGTACCCTTTACAAATGGGGAGCTCACGGAGTGTTGATGAGATGCATATCTCAAACGGATGGTATTAAGTTATTATCCGGCATACATGGAGGAGTCTGTAGAGCACATCATTCCTCTGTAACTCGGTGGGTAAAAGCCTTCGACAAGAATACTCTCGCCAATCGCCTCCATGATGCAAAAGAACTTGTGACGAAGTGCGTACAATATCAATTTCATAGTCAACAAGTACATTAGCTGGCACAAGCTTTGCAAACAACACCTCTTTCTTGGCCTTTTGCAACCTAGAGACTAGACACTCTGGGACCTTTCCTAAGAGCACCCGGGGGCTTTGACTTCCTTTTTGTAATGATTGATACATTTACGAAATGGATCAAAGCTGAGCCAGTGGTTAAAGTAACAACTGAAGATGCCAAGAAATTCCTCACAAAAATCGTGATCACACGATTCTTCGCAGAATTTTCAGGAATTCTGCGAAGATCTAGGTATCAAGATACATTACTGTAACATCCCAAATGTATAATTAGGGTTATTCAAGTATAATTATATGTGTAGAAATTAAAACTTTTTCTCACATCTTGAAAACCCCTAATCATTCATGTGATTCTTGTCCACGAGTTGTGTAATCTAAAAACACAAAGCTCTTGTTGACCAAAAGTCAAATTCATTTTTCCAATTGTCTAAATCTGGTGTCAAACATTTGAAAATATTTTCCTTGGTCCCAAAACTGATGTGGGACCCCTCTGAAAAATATCACAAGTTGTAAAACTAGTTTGATAAATTTTGGAGGTAAAACAATCCTTTAAACAACCTTCATGAATTTCCTGAGAAAAATGCATTGCATAATAACCTCTGGAAATTTTATGCAAGGTTAATCTCATTGTCGGCAAGCTCCTGTAAAAATTTCATGAATTTTGGAGTTGAATTGCTATCCCAAACAGTTTTGCAAAGTCTCAGCTGTTAGAAATTAAACTTAGCATGGCACTGTTCCTTGGGCTAGCCACTTTCCCAAAGCTGGTCCAGCCCGACCTGGTCTGCACCTCAGCAGACCTCCCCTCCACCTTGATCAAGTCGCAGCCGTTGGATTTACATCCAACCGCCACGACCTCCTCCGCGGTCAACACCGCAAAGACCTCCTCACCTCACCAGGTCGTAGCCGTTGGATCAAAGATCCACGGTCATGGCCTCCCCTGTGTGTTAAACCTCAAAGACATCCCACCTTGTTGAGGTCGTAGCCTTTGGATCCAAGATCCATGGCCATGACCTCCCCTCGCTGTTAAACTAAACAAACCTCCCACCTAAACGAGGTCGTAGCCGTTGGATCTGATCCAACAGCCCAAGACCTCCCTACGTTATCAAGCGCTCACAACCTCCCCTATCTTGTGTTGTGTACCGTTGGATTAAAAATCCACGGTCCCGACCTCCTCCTTGTCTTATGCGCATCAGATCTCCCCGCGCACGTGAGGTCGTTGCCCTTAGATCTAAATCTAATGGCCATGACCTCCCTTGTGTGTTGCGCAAGCTCAAGACCTCCTTTGCGCCACATGCGAGGCTCAGGACCTCCCCTGTTTTGATCACCACCGTTGGATCAAAATCCTAAGGTCTTGACCTCCCTCGCGCTTCACGCAAAGCCTCTGACCTCCCTTTGGTTGTGTGCCCTTGGATTTAAATCCAAAGGCCATGACCTCCCCCTCATGTTTTTAAGCTCATGTGCGGTTAAGACCTCACAGGAGGTCCGCACCGTTGGATTGAAATCCAACGCTTTGGACCTCCTGTCCCATTTTCCCACGTGCGCTTACACATTAAGGAAATCGGAGGGCCACGACCTCCCAATCCTTGATCGTGTGGCTGGGACCTCCTCCCAGTCATTTGAGCGTAACGGTTCAAAATTGTCATCCGATGGTTAGGACCTCTCCCAGGTTTTATCCAACGGTCATAAGACCTCCCCTGTTCTTCTCCTTCCTCGGCGCGCTGCAGCTCGAAAGAAAGGAGTTAATGCCCACTGGCCCATCGTGTGTACTTATAACAACTCTTTCTTCGACCAAGCATTAAATGCGTGTCGCCTTCCGCTCTCGTCAAGACAGACCGCCATCGTGTCAACTTTACATCTTGTCCAATGCCCTAGACCGTGCCATGGGCCAAGCTCACCATGAGCTTAGCCAAGTGGTCCATGACCTCTGTGCCACTGAGTATAAAGCCTCCCCCATCAGTGTTGCTTGGCTTCCTTTGCACACCATCGTTCCTTGGCTTACACCCGGTGTTGTGAGCTCTAAACTACCCAAAGTTTCCTTGGCCGCCATTCTTTGGAGCTTGAAGCCCCTCGGTGGGCAAGCGTCATTGAGATTTCTTCTCCTCTCCTTGCTTCCATTTGTGCCTTCCTTTGGGACCAAGACCTAACTTGTTTTGGTTTGGGCATTTACGAAGTGGCCAAAGGATCTTGGAGCTGAGCTCAGAGCCGTGGAGCAACCTCATCTTCCTCGGCTCCGGTCTTCACCTTCCTCCACTTCCCAAAGACCTTAGGACCTCCAGTACCTCCTGTTAGTCCCTTAGTCAGCTGGCACCAAGATGTATGAATGTCGCGAGCTTTATTTGGGCGACGCTGAATGTCGCATGAGCTTCCTTTTGCGTTTTGGATTTTGGCCGTGTGGTGCCTTCGTTGTCCTCTCCGGCTCGCCGGCGTTTAAGGCCGCCGCCGCCGTTGAGAGTAGGCCCACAGGATGCGCCTGGCTATTGCGGTCCCGACGGTGCCCTCAGTGCGCGCCGCCGTGCCCTAAATCGCCGGCGATAAGCCGTGGGGCGTCCTCAAATCTTTGTCGGACGTCCCGACCGTGCCATTGTCGTTTAGGACGAGATTCACCGCTTTTAATGCCTCAATCATTGCAATCATGGGGTTAGCGTTAAATGCCATTAACCCCGCCCCATGCGCCATTTTAGACCTCCGCAGACCTCCTCGTTGTCCCGCGCATTTACTCCTTGTCCAGCGGCGTGCTGCTGGTCCAGGGCGCCCGCACCTCCTCCGAGGAGATCCGAGCGTCCAAGACCTCCCTTGCGCTTATCGTGGCCGTCCGAGACCTCCAGGTCTGCAGACGTTAGATCTCTGCGTAGGACCTCCCTAGGTTATCTCGGTCGTTCATGACCTCCCGGGTAGATCTTGACCGTCAAGGTCCTCCCTCGACGATCTGGACCATCAAAGTCCTCCTTGGAACATCTGGACCGTCCCAGACCTCCCTGTGAGGTCTCGACGATGTAGATCTTCCTCGGGAGATCTTAGTAGTTTAGATCTTCCTTTGGAAGATATCACCGCTGAGGACCTCCCCTTTAGATCTCGATCCGTCCGGACCTCCCTCATCGTTGTGGTCCGTTGGATTCTCCATCTACGGCCACGACCTCCCTCACCTCGCGCATGTGCGTTGCTAGGAGGTCCAGACCTCTGGACCTCGTGAGCGGCGTGTGCGTTGTTCTCTGGGGAGATCTGAGCCGTTAGATCTATGATCCGTGGCTCACGCCCTCCCATGTCCTTGTGAGTTTTAGAAATTCCAGTGAGCTCTAGTTATAAACTGAAATAAGGTATAACTTTAGAATTTCATATCTTTGTCGTTTTAAATCCAAATGAGGTCGTTCAAATTGTGTTAGCTCAACTTGACTTTGATCCAAAAATGATTGTAAGTTGAGTTTAGCTCGAGCCACGCTTTTGCCATTAGGTTTTAAAACTCACTTTAAATATACACTCAAATTGATGCTTAACTTGTAAAATACATAACTAATGCTCTGTAGATTATTTTTAGGTGAGACCAACTTTGTTGGTTTCCTCTATTAGTGAACTCACTGTGAAAATTAGTTTTGAGCATGTTGCTGTTAGGAAAATGAGGACTTGTGCATTATAATTTTGTTCAAGTTCTTGTTTTTGAAGATTTGTAGAGAGTGCATAATAGCTCCAAATGAGGTGAACTCAATTGTGTTATTCATCTCATGAGGTGCTGGTTTTACAGTAAAAATTTCAGCTTCACTTCTGTTTTAGAAAATGTTGCCTCGTAATTAAATTAATGAATAGTGCAGTTTGGTATTTTAGGGGCTGAGCAGATTTGTTTTGCTCATAACTTTTGCATTGAGAATCCAAATCAATTGGTTCTTGTTGCAAAATTCCCTAAAAATCACCCTCTTGCTTCTGTAGAAAATTCAGAGAATTTGGAGTTCGTTTGTTGTGCTGTCTTTGTTGTTTTTCGTCGTTCTTATCGGTTCATTCTCGCTTTTCCGTTAGGCTTCGACATTTGTGGCGATCCCGAGAGTGACCCTCTGCCACAACTTGGCCAGCAACAAGGCAAGCAGTTTGATCATTCCCATCAATGTCCCATTACTTTAAAGCTTAATACTTTGTTTTACTTCTATGTATGCATGCTACTTTGTGTTAAATGTTGCTAGCAATCCTATAGTTGCATAATCTGTAGGAATGGTTTATCCTCTACTACCATGAGCCTAGGTTATTTGCTGTGGTTTGAGCTCGTTGGATGAGCTCTTATCACTTAGTAGTTTCGATTTAAATTGCTTAGACATGCTTAGTTATCGGTAGAAATGGGCGATCATCGACTTAGTCGATGGTCTTGATCACTCAAAACTGATTATTACTCCTATATGTCCAGCACTTGTGCTTTGATTAATTGTAAAATCAAAAACTGAAAATAAAAGATTGATTTAGACTTGGGCATATTGGATGGATGGTGTGGTTTTTGGATGTGGTGGTATGCCCGAGTCAACAAGGACCGAATTCTTGCGCCATTGATCCAAGCAATTTTATGTGCTAACCACACGAGGGGCATATGGAACCCTCTTGACTAAGTACTTTGGGCGGTGTTAATTGGGGTCGCTTTCGGTTGGTGTGTTTTAAAGATAAAATGTGTGTGTGATGTGGGAGGGAGCATTAGCTTCGGGTAGGTTGTGTGATGTCTCCTTCTCCCGTGGGTTGTGCGACTCGAATTAGCATTGTCCATTGGAAATGTCTCGTAGGACTTAGCGTGCTTTACACCTAAGGTAGTGTGCTTAAAGGAAAGGCGGTCTGATGTGTGGGTACATTGGTACACCCCTGCAGGGATAAAACTATTCGAATAGCCTCGTCCTAGGTTATGGACACGCTTGGTTATTTCCCGTAAGAATTAGACTACAACCTTTAATTAAAACTTGACATGGTTGGTATGAACGGTAAGTTCATGCTATTGTTGTGGTGACTATTGGGTTAGTCGCTTCCAGGTTGATCTTGTTGTTGTTACTAGGTTATTATCTCGTTGTTATTTCAACAATTAAAATGCTTTGCCAAATTGCTTTCAATCTATTATGTTATTGCAAATGAAACTTGCTTTATGCTAAAATGAGTCCAAAGCCTCATCCACTTAAATAAAGCTTGCATGTAGCTATTTATAGTTCTGTTATCTCACATGTAAGTCTTGCAGAGTACTTTATGTACTCATCTGCCCATGGTTGTGGCATTTTTGTGGCTTTTGTTGCAGAGGAAGAAGGAGAGCCCTTGAGCCTCTCTTTTGTGCTACGTGTTGCGCTTCTTCTTGACGACTAGCTTGGCGGTCCTGTCGAGATGCCTAGGGTTAAGGCACACCGATTGGCTTTGTGTTATAGCCATCTTTATGGCACTTTTGCTTCATTGTTGTCTCTTTAGACTTGTTGTTATTTGGCCTAAGGGCCCTCTTTTGTAATAGCCTATCCTTATTAATATTAACTTCGGTTTGTTGCTTATGTTCTATGTGTTGTATGGAATTGATACATTCTTTTGTTGTGAGGTATGTATACCGCATTCGGGAGTATACATCTCTCGAGACTGGGTTTATTTGGTTGATAATACTAGGGTCAATTGGATGACTAAGTATTATGAGCTTAATAAATCCGGGTGCTCACAAAAGTTGGTATCAGAGCTATACTGACCGTAGTAACGCAAGCTTGGTCGTCTTTAGGGTATTTTGAAAACCTAATTTCAAAGTATCAAAGGAGTTTTGAAAGCTTAAGAAAATTTTCAGATTTTACTCCTCATCTATCTTAGCTTTCTCTTCTCATCTCGCTCTAATTTGAGTTTTAAAAGTTGTTTTCCTCTCATCCCTTCTACAAAATAGTGTTATCGATTAATGGGGTTTTGGGGAATCGATGAGTTTGGCAAATTGAAGTGTTAGCTGCCCATCTACAAGGTTTTGAAGCTTCTGGAATGGCCAATTTCGACTGGAAGCTTGGATGCAAAATCTGGACAGCAGGCGTCAATTTCCGGACAGCAAGCTCAGAGGTTCTAATTAGGGTAGAAAATGAGAGGATAAATCAACTAAAATTTGCGGGAATAAAAGGGTAAGATGTGATACTAGTTAGCTAAGTATCTAACACTTACTTCGCTGCATTAACCTTGCTCTCTAATAGTTTTAGATCTCATCTTACAATCTGATTTTTAATCTTCTCGATCAATTACTCGTTCATTCAATACGGGTTAGTTGAGTTGAGAAGTTGAGCCTTGCTTTTAGTGTTTCTTGGCTGTTTTTAGAGTCTTTTAGAAGCTTCTAAAGTTAATTTACTCGCTGCTTTGGCTTTCGTTTAGGGTGATATTCCATTCCCCTAGTCGATCGCTTTTGCTTCTCTTTAAGGCTTTGATTTTCGAGTTTAGTTGCTAACCGAAATTTCTTGCAACAGATGGCGGGCGCTTTTCGTAGCGGCCAAGGCGATCACCTGGTCCTGACGAGGAGCTTCCTCCTCCGACTATGGCCGAGGTTCTTCTTGGATCGGCGCAACCGCGGATGACAGAGAGTTCTCTCGGGCGTCATCGCGCGCAACACCACCGCACTTACCGGAGCTTCAGGATCCAGGCAAGGAACGCCCATCACCGCGTGGAGGACTCGCGGAGTTTCTTCGTACTCACCCCTACCTTTTCGGTCGAGGACCCGTTGGATCTGCACGATTGGCCGTCTCGGTGGAGCGTAAGCTCCGATCGCGCAGCTGTGAGCACGAGAAGGCGCTGCTTGCATCGCACCGGCTCGGGTGCAGCTTTGTCATGGTGGGAGAGCTTTCGCCATGCAGCCCGCAGACCACACCGTTTCTTGGGAGGAGTTTCGTCGCCTTCCGTCGGGCTCACATCCTCGCCGCTTGATGGAGATCAAGAAGCGGGAGTTTCTTGCACTCAAGCAAGGACGTAGCTCACTCATGGAGTATGTCTATGAGTTCAACCATCTAGCTCGTTATGCTCCTGAGGATGTGGCCACTGATATGGCTAAACAGGCCAAGTTCAGGCGTGGCTTGTCGAGGAGTCAAGGACAAGCTATCCATTGTCGACTTTCTGATTTCCGGACCTTGGTCGACAAGGCCATCGTCGCGAGCATGCGGCTCGAGAGCTTATGGACTCCCGCAGCGCAAGTGGGAGGCCCATAAGTCATCCAGGCGCTTCTTCCGTCCCGCTTTAGGCGGTCTCGAAGTACCGATCTCATTCTTGGCACCCCGAGGTTACACTTGTTCTCGTTAAATTTGCCGCAGTCGTGTCTCACCACGTGCACTGCGAAGTCGTGAGCGGCCCCGAACCCGGCCGCCGGGTCACATGCTTCATGCAACCGAAGGGGCATTATGCGAACCAATGCCCTAAGAAGACGGAGTAGCCCCGCCCCTAATGGAGGACGCGCGAGAGGTGGAGCATCACAGACCAAGATCGTCCGGCTACCCAAAGCGTGGGTAGTGGTCGCGTCAACGCCGTCCACCGCAGAGGAGGCTCAGAGGCACCCGGCGCCGTGCTAGGTACACTTTCGTTAACTCTCACCCTGCTCTCGTCTTGTTTGATTCAAGAGCATCTCATTCCTTTGTTTACGAGTCTTTTCTCATTGTCGGAGAGCTTTTTTCTCTCCATTGTCGGTCCCCGCTACTCATTCGCTCTCTGGTTCGGAGTTGAGAGTCAATCCGAAAGTGTGGATGTCCCTATCGAGATCGAAGACGAGGGTTCTTAGCGAACCTTATCCTTCTCCATTCAATGAGTCTTGATGTGATTCTTGGCATGGATTGGTTGTCTCAAAGACATGGGACAAATCGATTGCGCCAGAAGCTCTCTCTCTGTCTAGCCCCTCCGTGGCGAGGTTAAACTTCGCCACCGGTCGCTAGGCCCTCATCTCTTCGCTTTCGGCGAAGCCGCTTTAGATATTAGCGAAGTCCCAACAGTTTGTGACTTTGTTGATGTCTTTCCCGCAGATCTTCCGGGAATGCCACCCGTTCGAGACCTCGAGTTTGTCATTGAGTTGGCTCCCGGTACCGCCCCTATCTCAAAGAGGCCTTATCGGATGCCACCGAACGAGTTGATGGAGTTGAAGAAGCAGTTAAGTGAGCTGCAAGAAAAGGGGTTCATTCGCCCTAGCTCATCTCCGTGGGGTTGTCCAGCAATCTTCGTAAAGAAGAAGGACGGTACTTTGCGCATGTGCGTTGATTACCGCCCACTTAATGAAGTGATGGTAAAGAACAAGTATCTATTGCCCCGCATTGACGATCTCTTCGATCAATTAACTGGAGCTCGAGTTTTCTCCAAGATTGATTTGAGAGTGGGATATCATCAGGTTCGGATTCGACCTGAAGATATTCCAAAGACCGCGTTCTCTACTCGCCACGGCTTGTATGAGTACCTTCGTCATGTCATTCGCTTAACCAATGCTCCTGCCTTGTTCATGAATCTCATGAATTCGGTATTCATGGAGTATTTGGATAAGTTTGTCGTGGTCTTCATCGATGATATCCTTATCTACTCCAAGAACGATGAGGAGCATGCCGAGCATCTGAAGCTTGTGTTAGGCAAGCTACGTGAGCACTAATTTGACGCCGGTTCAACAAGTCGCGATTCAGTTGAAGGAAGTGGCTTTCTTAGGCCACGTTCTTTCAAAGAGAGGCGAGCTGCTTGACCCGAGCAAGGTCGGCGATGTTCTTTCTGGAGTCACTGTTTGGTCACCGATGTACGGAGTTTTCTCGGTTTAGCGGGATATTATCGCCGCTTTATCGAGAACTTCTCCAAAATCGCGAAGCCGATAACGGAGTTGCTCAAGAAGGACAAGAAGTTCGTGTGGTCCGCCGAGTGTGAGGGAAGTTTCCAAATACTCAAAAGCGTTTGACCACCGCTCCGTTCTTGTTCTTCCCAATATCCATCGGCTTCGATATCTTTTGCGATGCTTCTCGTCGAGGCCTCGGTTGTGTCCTTATGCAAGAAGGCAAGGTAGTGGCCTATGCATCAAGGCAATTGAGACCTCATGAACTCAACTATCCTACCCATGATTTGGAGTTAGCTGCTGTGATTCATGCACTTAAGATCTGGCGACATTACCTAATCGGTAATCGTTGTGAAGTGTATTCGGATCACAAAAGCTTAAAGTACTTGTTCACACAGCCTGATCTAAACCTCAGGCAAAGGAGATGGTTGGAGTTGATCAAGGGCTATGATATGGGTATTCACTACCATCCGGGCAAGGCTAATGTCGTTGCCGATGCGCTTAGTCGCAAAGCACATTGCAATGCCTTGTTGTCCAGGGAGCTTCAGCCCGCTCTTCTAAAAGAATTTCAGCGTCTCAACTTGAGTTTAGTTGAGCATGGTTCTCTCGCTGCCTTGGTTGTGCAACCAACCTTGGTGAATCGGATCAAGTCCGCTCAGCAGTCGGATGTTGGAGTGAGCCACATTAAGGCAAATGTCAAGAACGGAACAACCAAGTGCTTTTCTGAGGATGAGCATGGTGTTGTGAGGTTCGGGCAACGCCTTGTGGTTCCAAAGGGCATGGAATTGCGGAATTTAATCCTCCGCGAAACCCATGATTCGCCTTTATCCATTCATCCCGGGGCCACAAAGATGTATCAAGATCTCCGCCAGAGATTTTGGTGGACCCGAATGAAGAGGGAGATCGCGAAGTTCGTTGCCGAGTGCGACGTATGTCGTCGTGTCAAGGCCGAACATCGGCGTCAGCCAGATCGCTTGACCTCTGCCTATTCCTAATGGAAGTGGGATTCGATCGAATGGATTTCATCACGGTCTACCCATCGCCCCCAAGGGAAATGATGCCATTTGGGTCGCCATCGATTGATTGACTAAAGTGGCTCATTTTCTTCCATCAAGACCAAGATTCGTACCGATCGCCTAGTGAGCTCTATGTCTCTAGGATTGTGAGCTTACATGGCGTACCTAAGACGATCGCTTCGATCGTGGCTCCATCTTCACTTCCGCTTACGGCATAGCACGCAAAAGGCTATGGGAACCCGTCTTACCTTTAGCACGGCATTTCACCCCAAACCGATGGTCGACCGAGAGGGTCAACCAAGTTTTGGAAGACATGCTTGCTTTGTGTCCTTCGTATGGGAAGCATTGGGAGAAATGCTTGCCATTCGCCGAAGTTTTCTTATAACAACGACTTCGAGGCGGTCTCGGCATGGCACCATTTGAGGCCTTATGCGGAGAAAGTGTAGAACCCGTTGAACGGGTCGAGACCGTGAGAGACCTCTCTTTGGCCGGACTCAATCAATGAGGCCGAGCGCCAAGTCCAAATTATTCGTGGCGTTTGCGCGCAGCTCAATCCAGCAAAAGAGCTATGCGGATCGCCGTCGACGTGAGTTGCGTTTTGAGCCTAATGACTTTGTTTATCTCAAAGTCTCTCCTTTGAAGGGCCATCAACGTTTGGCGTCAAGGGCAAGTTGGCTCCTCGATATGTCGGTCCCTACCGCGTTATCGAGAAGAAGGAGCTATTGCCTATAAGTTGGAGTTGCCACCTGCACTTGAGGGGTACATGATGTTTTTCATGTGTCCCACTTAAGAAGTGCCTCCGTGTTCCAACCGAGGAAGCTCCGTTGGAAACCCTCGATGTCGTGAAGATTTGACCTATCGCGAGCACCCTGCTCGGCGTGCTCGATGAGTCCGAACGAATGACAAGGAATAAGACCATCAAGTTCCTTAAAGTTCGATTGGTCGAACCATTACGAGGATGAGGCTACTTGGGAAAGAGAAGATCGCTGCGCATGCGGACTATCCATCTTTCTTTACCAAGTGAGCCAAATCTCGGGACAAGATTTCTGTAAGGGGGGGAGATTTTGTAACATCCCAAATGTATAATTAGGGTTATTCAAGTATAATTATATGTGTAGAAATTAAAACTTTTTCTCACATCTTGAAAACCCCTAATCATTCATGTGATTCTTGTCCACGAGTTGTGTAATCTAAAAACACAAAGCTCTTGTTGACCAAAAGTCAAATTCATTTTTCCAATTGTCTAAATCTGGTGTCAAACATTTGAAAATATTTTCCTTGGTCCCAAAACTGATGTGGGACCCCTCTGAAAAATATCACAAGTTGTAAAACTAGTTTGATAAATTTTGGAGGTAAAACAATCCTTTAAACAACCTTCATGAATTTCCTGAGAAAAATGCATTGCATAATAACCTCTGGAAATTTTATGCAAGGTTAATCTCATTGTCGGCAAGCTCCTGTAAAAATTTCATGAATTTTGGAGTTGAATTGCTATCCCAAACAGTTTTGCAAAGTCTCATTTGTTAGAAATTAAACTTAGCATGGCATTTGTTCCTTGGGCTAGCCACTTTCCCAAAGTGGTCGGCCCACCAGTCTCTGCACCTCGGACCTCCCTCCACTTGATCAAGTCGCAGCCGTTGGATTTACATCAAACCGCCACGACCTCCTCCGCGGTCAACACCACAAAGACCTCCTCACCTCACCAGGTCGTAGCCGTTGGATCAAAGATCCATGGTCATGGCCTCCCCTGTGTGTTAAACCTCAAAGACATCCCACCTTGTTGAGGTCGTAGCCTTTGGATCCAAGATCCATGGCCATGACCTCCCCTCGCTGTTAAACTAAACAAACCTCCCACCTAAATGAGGTCGTAGCCGTTGGATCTGATCCAACAGCCCACGACCTCCCTGCGTTATCAAGCGCTCACAACCTCCCCTATCTTGTGTTGTGTACCGTTGGATTAAAAATCCACGGTCCCGACCTCCTCCTTGTCTTATGCGCATCAGATCTCCCCGTGCACGTGAGGTCGTTGCCCTTAGATCTAAATCTAATGGCCATGACCTCCCTTGTGTGTTGCGCAAGCTCAAGACCTCCTTTGCGCCACATGCGAGGCTCAGGACCTCCCCTATTTTGATCACCACCGTTGGATCAAAATCCTAAGGTCTTGACCTCCCTCGCGCTTCACGCAAAGCCTCAGACCTCCCTTTGGTTGTGTACCCTTGGATTTAAATCCAAAGGCCATGACCTCCCCCTCATGTTTTTAAGCTCATGTGCGGTTAAGACCTCACAGGAGGTCCGCACTGATGGATTGAAATCCAACGCTTTGGACCTCTGTCCCATTTTCCCACGTGCGCTTACACATTAAGGAAATCGGAGGCCACGACCTCCCAATCCTTGATCGTGTGGTGGGACCTCCTCCCGACCATTTGAGCGAACGGTTCAAAATTGTCATCCGATGGTTAGGACCTCTCCTGGTTTTATCCAACGGTCAAAGGACCTCCCTGTTCTTCTCCTTCCTCGGGCTACCATGAGCTCGAGCAATGGAGTTAATGCCCACTGTCCATCGTGTACTTATAACAACTCTTTCTTGACCAAGATTAAATGCGGTCGATCACCTTCTCTGGTCGGCAAGACACACCGCCATCGTGTCAACTTTACATCTTGTCCAATGCCCTAGACCGTGCCATGGGCCAAGCTCACCATGAGCTTAGCCTGGTCCATGACCTCTGTGCCACGAGTATAAAGCCTCCCCACTGTCTTGGTTGGCTTCCTTTGCACACCATCGTTCCTTGGCTTACACCCGGTGTTGTGAGCTCTAAACTACCCAAAGTTTCCTTGGCCGCCATTCTTTGGAGCTTGAAGCCCCTCGGTGGGCAAGGGTCATTGAGATTTCTTCTCCTCTCCTTGCTTCCATTTGTGCCTTCCCTTTGGGACCAAGACCCTAACTTGTTTTGGTTTGGGCATTTACGAAGTGGCCAAAGGATCTTGGAGCTGGAGTCTGAGCCGTGGAGCAACCTCATCTTCCTCGGCTCGGTCTTCACCTTCCTCCACTTCCCGGCACCTTAGGACCTCCGGTACCTCCTGTTAGTCCCTTAGCTGCTGCACCCGCATGTATGAATGTCGCGGAGCTTTATTTGGGCGACGCTGAATGTCGCGCGAGCTTCCTTTATGCGTTTTGGATTTTGGCCGTGTGGTGCCTTCGTTGTCCTCTCGGCTCGCCGGCGTTTAAAACCGCCGCCGCCGGGTGAGAGTAGGCCCACAGATGCGCTGGCTATTGCGGTCCCGCGGTGCCCTCGGTCGCGCCGCCGCGTGCCCTAAATCGCCGGCGATAAGCCGTGGGGCGTCCTCAAATCTTTGTCGGACGTCCCGACCGTGCCATTGTCGTTTAGGACGAGATTCACCGTTTTAATGCCTCAATCATTGCAATCATGGGGTTAGCGTTAAATGCCATTAACCCCGCCCCATGCGCGATTTTAGACCTCCGCGCGGACCTCCTCGTTGTCTGCGCGATTTACTCCTTGTCCAGCGTGTGCTGCTGGAGTGCAGGGCGTCCGGACCTCCTCCGAGGAGATCTGAGCGTCCAAGACCTCCCTTGCGCTTATCGTGGCCGTCCTGACCTCCACGGAGGTGCAGGGCGTTAGATCTCTGCGTGGGACCTCCCTAGGTTATCTCGGCCGTTCATGACCTCCCGGGTAGATCTTGACCGTCAAGGTCCTCCCTCGGACGATCTGGACCATCAAAGTCCTCCTTGGAACATCTGGACCGTCCAGGACCTCCCTGTGAGGTCTGGACGATGTAGATCTTCCTCGGGAGATCTTGGTAGTTTAGATCTTCCTTTGGAAGATCTCACCGCTGAGGACCCCTTTAGATCTGGTCCGTCCGGACCTCCCCTCATCGTTGTGGTCCGTTGGATTCTCCATCTACGGCCACGACCTCCCTCACCTCGCGCATGTGCGTTGCTAGGAGGTCCAGACCTCTGGACCTCGTGGCGTGTGCGTTGTTCTCTGGGAGATCTGAGCCGTTAGATCTATGATCTGTGGCTCACGCCCTCCCATGTCCTTGTGAGTTTTAGAAATTCCAATGAGTTCTAGTTATAAACTGAAATAAGGTATAACTTTAGAATTTCATATCTTTGTCGTTTTAAATCCAAATGAGGTCGTTCAAATTGTGTTAGCTCTGTCTTGAACTTGACTTTGATCCAAAAATGATTGTAAGTTGAGTTTAGCTCCAGAGCACAGTTTTGCCATTAGGTTTTAAAACTCACTTTAAATATACACTCAAATTGATGCTTAACTTGTAAAATACATAACTAATGCTCTGTAGATTATTTTTAGGTGAGACCAACTTTGTTGGTTTCCTCTATTAGTGAACTCACTGTGAAAATTAGTTTTGAGCATGTTGCTATTAGGAAAATGAGGACTTGTGCATTATAATTTTGTTCAAGTTCTTGTTTTTGAAGATTTGTAGAGAGTGCATAATAGCTCCAAATGAGGTGAACTCAATTGTGTTATTCATCTCATGAGGTGCTGGTTTTACAGTAAAAATTTCAGCTTCACTTCTGTTTTAGAAAATGTTGCCTCGTAATTAAATTAATGAATAGTGCAGTTTGGTATTTTAGGGGCTGAGCAGATTTGTTTTGCTCATAACTTTTGCATTGAGAATCCAAATCAATTGGTTCTTGTTGCAAAATTCCCTAAAAATCACCCTCTTGCTGCTGTAGAAAATTCAGAGAATTTGGAGTTCGTTTGTTGTGCTGTCTTTGTTGTTTTTCGTCGTTCTTATCGGTTCGTTCTCGCTTTTCCGTTAGGCTTCGACATTTGTGGCGATCCCGAGAGTGACCCTCTGCCACAACTTGGCCAGCAACAAGGCAAGTAGTTTGATCATTCCCATCGATGTCCCATTACTTTAAAGCTTAATACTTTGTTTTACTTCTATGTATGCATGCTACTTTGTGTTAAATGTCGCTAGCAATCCTATAGTTGCATAATCTGTAGGAATGGTTTATCCTCTACTACCATGAGCCTAGGTTATTTGCTGTGGTTTGAGCTCGTTGGATGAGCTCTTATCACTTAGTAGTTTCGATTTAAATTGCTTAGACATGCTTAGTTATCGGTAGAAATGGGCGATCATCGACTTAGTCGATGGTCTTGATCACTCAAAACTGATTATTACTCCTATATGTCCAGCACTTGTGCTTTGATTAATTGTAAAATCAAAACTGAAAATAAAAGATTGATTTAGACTTGGGCATATTGGATGGATGGTGTGGTTTTTGGATGTGGTGGTATGCTGAGTCAACAAGGACCTAATTCTTGCGCCATTGATCCAAGCAATTTTGCGTGCTAACCACACGAGGGCATATGGAACCCTCTTGACTAAGTACTTTAGGCGGTGTTAATTGGGGTCGCTCGGTTGGTGTGTTTTAAAGATAAAATGTGTGTGTGATGTGGGAGGGAGCATTAGCTTCGGGTAGGTTGTGTGATGTCTCCTTCTCCCGTGGGTTGTCGACTTCGAATTAGCATTGTCCATTGGAAATGTCTCGTAGGACTTAGCGTGCTTGAAGCACACCTAAGGTAGTGTGCTTAAAGGAAAGGCGGTCGGCGTGTGGGTACATTGGTACACCCTGCGGGATAAAACTATTGAATAGCCTCGTCCTAGGTTATGGACACGCTTGGTTATTTCCCGTAAGAATTAGACTACAACCTTTAATTAAAACTTGACATGGTTGGTATGAACGGGAAGTTCATGCTATTGTTGTGGTGACTATTGGGTTAGTCGCTTCCAGGTTGATCTTGTTGTTGTTACTAGGTTATTATCTCGTTGTTATTTCAACAATTAAAATGCTTTGCCAAATTGCTTTCAATCTATTATGTTATTGCAAATGAAACTTGCTTTATGCTAAAATGAGTCCAAAGCCTCATCCACTTAAATAAAGCTTGCATGTAGCTATTTATAGTTCTGTTATCTCACACGTAAGTCTTGCGGAGTACTTTATGTACTCATCTGCCCGTGGTTGTGGCTTTTGTTGCAAAGGAAGAAGGAGAGCCCCTTGAGCCTCTCTTTTGTGCTACGTGTTGCAGCTTCTTCGACGACTAGCTTGGCGGTCCGGTCAGATGCCTAGGGGTTAAGGCACACTGATTGGCTTTGTGTTATAGCCATCTTTATGGCACTTTTGCTTCCGCTGTTGTCTCTTTAGACTTGTTGTTATTTGGCCTAAGGGCCCCTCTTTTGTAATAGCCTATCCTTATTAATATTAACTTCTGGTTTGTTGCTTATGTTCTATGTGTTGTATGGAATTGATACATTCTTTTGTTGTGAGGTATGTATACTACATTCTGGGGAGTATACATCTCTCGAGACTGGGTTTATTTGGTTGATAATACTAGGGTCAATTGGATGACTAAGTATTATGAGCTTAATAAATCCAGGTGCTCACAATTACGCTTCTGTGGCTCATCTGCAAAGCAACGGAGCAGTTGAGCGAGCTAATGGCATAGTAATAGCCACATAGTTTATGTGGTCATAAACTTCATAGCTAACGACCCCGTATGGTCGTTAGAATCCTAAGGGTCACCCGATGGGTAACCTGGTCGGACAGGGTCCCTGTACCTATTGCACGATGTGAGACCCCGACGTTTATTAAGCTCATAATACTTAGTCATCCAATTGACCCTAGTATTATCAACCAAATAAACCTTGGTCTCGAGAGATGTATACTTCCTGCATCGCAAGATACATACCTCACAACAAAAGAATGTACCAATTCCATACAACACATAGTACATAAGCAACAAACCAGAAGTTAACATTAATATGGAATAGATATTACAAAAGAGGGGCCTTCTGGCCAAATAACAACAAGACTACAAAGATACACAATGAAGCAAAAGTGCCATAAGATGGCTATAACAAAAGCCAATTAGTGTGCCTTTACCCACAAGGCAACTAACCGACCGCCAAGCTAGTCGTCAAACCCGGCACATCTCGCAAGAGTGAAACCCTTGGGGCTCACCTCCTTCCTCTGCAACAAAAGCCACAAAATGCCACAACCACGGGCGATGATTACATAAAGTACTCCGCAAGACTTACGTAAGATAACAGAACTATAAATAGCTACATGCAAGCTTTATTTAAGTGGATGAGGCTTTGGACTCATTTTAGCATAAAGCAAGTTTCATTTGCAATAATATAATAGATTGAAGGCATTTTGACAAAGCATTTTAATTGTTGAAACTCAACGAGGTAGTAACATAGTAACAACAACAAGAACAACCTAGAAGTGACTAACCCAAGTCACCACAACAATAGCATGAACTCCCTGCTCATACCAACCATGTCAAGTTTTAATTAAAGGTTGTAGTCTAGTCTTGAACGACCTTACCAAGCATGTCCATAACCTAGGGCGAGGCTATTCAATAGTTTTATCCTGCAGGTGTACCACTGCACCCACACGCCGCATCGCCTTTCCTTTACGCACACTTCCAAGGTGTGCCTGCACGGCTAAGTCCTACGAGACCTTTCCAAAGGATGAATGCTAATTACGAGTTTGCACAACCCACGGGAGAAGGAGACATCACAACCTTCCCTAAGCTAATGCTCCCTCCCACACTATACATATACATTTGTTTTTGAAAACACACCAACCGAGCTCGCTCATAATTAACACCTCCTAGAGTACTTAGTCAAGAGGGTTCCATATGCCCCTCGTGTGGTTAGTACGCGAAATCGCTTGGCTTAGTGACCCAAGTACTCGGTCCTTAGGGACCCAGGCATACCACCACATCCAAAAACCACGCCATCCATCCAATATGCCCAAGTCTAAATCAATCTTTTGTTTTCAGCTTTTGATTTTACAATTAATCAAAGCACAAGTGCCGGACATATAGGAGTAATAATCAGTTTTGAGTGATCAAGACCATCGACTAAGTCAATGATCGCCCATTACTACCGTTATCAAGCATTGCTAAGCATGACACCGTAAAAGCAATAAAAGAGCATACTTAAATCACCGAGCTCTAATTCACCAAATGATATTAGTAACTTATGGTTTGTGGCAGGGTAACAATTTAGGGCAACTATGCAATAGGAATAGCTACCTCTAAACGATAAAATACTTTGACACAAAAGCATGCATACATACAAGTTAAACAAAATATTAGACTTTAAAGTAATGGGACAATAATGGAAATGATCAAACTGCTTGCCTTTACTGTTGCTGGACAAATTGTTGCCGAGGATCGCCACGGATCAATACACTCGCCGGCACCTAATCGGAAAGACGAAAACAATCGATAAGAACGATTTAAAACGACAAAGACAGCACAGCAAACGAACTCCAAACACTCTAAATTTTCCACAGCAGCAAGAGGGTGATTTTAGGAATTTAGCAACAAGAACCAATTGATTTGGATTCTCAATGCAAAAGTTATGAGCAAAACAATTCTGCTCAAATTTCTAAAAATACCAAACTGCACTATTCACTAATTTAATTATGAGGCAACATTTTCTAGAAAAGAAGTGAAGCTGAAATTTTTACTGTAAAACCAGCACCTCATGAGATGAATAACACAATTGAGTTCATCCCATTTGGAGCTATGTTGCACTTTCTACAATTTCTCAAAAACAAGAACTTGAACAAAATTATAATGCACAAGTCCTCATTTTTATAATAGCAACAAGCTCAAAACTAATTTTCATAGTAAGTTCACTAATAGAGGAAACCAACAAAGTTGGAATCACTCAAAAAGAATCTACAGAGCATTAGTTGTGTATTTTACAAGTTAGACATTAATTTGAGTGTATATTTAAAGTGAGGTTTAAAATCTAATGGCAAAACTGTGCTCTGGAGCTGAACTCAACTTACAATCATTTTTGGATTAAAGTCAAGTTCAAGACAGAGCTAACACAATTTGAATGACCTCATTTGGATTTAGAATGAATAAGATATGGAATTCTAAAGTTTATACCTTATTTCAGCTTTATAAATAAGCGCCATCGGAATTTCTAAAACCAAAGAGAGGGGAGGACGTGAACCGTTGATTTAAATCAAACGCCCAAGACCTCCAGAGGAAACGCCAAGACGCTGTGCAGAGTCCAGAGAACATGGGCCGCTGATCTTGGATCCAACGGTCCATGTCCTCCCCGCCACGCCAGCAAGCAATAGGGGAGGTCGTGGCCGTTGATACCGCATCCAACGAACCACAACACAAGAGGAGGACCGAACGGTCCAGATCAAACGAGGGAGGTCTGGATGGTGAGATCTTCCAAAGGAAGATCTAAACTATCAAGATCTCCCCAAGGAAGATCTACATCGCCAAGACCTCTCGAGGAGGTCCCGGGCCGGTCCAGATTTTCCAAGAGAGGACCTTAATGGCCTAGATTGTCCTGGGAGGACCTTAACGGTCAAGACAACAACAAAGAGGTCTGGGCGGTTCAGATCCACTTGGGGTGGTCCCGAACGGCCAAGATCTAACAAAGGGAGGTCCTAAGCGGCTCAGATTTCCACTGGGAGGTCTGGGCGGCTAAGATTTACCCGAGGAGGTCCACAAAGATTAAGAGGACCTCGGGGAGGTCCTACACGGTGGAGATCAACACAGGGAGGACCTCAACGGCTAAGATCTCCCTCAAGGAGGTCCTAGCGGTCAAGATCGCAAGGAGGGAGGTCCTGGGGGTTGTCCCTACAAAAGACCAGGGGTGGTCTTTTGCAAAGAGGACCCCGAGGGGAGGTCTTTGGGGAGGTCTTTGCCAAAAGTCCACGGGGTGATCCTTTGGCAAAGAGGTCCCAGAGATGCACGTGCGCGGGGAGGCTAAGCGCGCGGCCTTAATTGCGCAACAAGGACGAAAACAAGGCATTAAAGGTCAAGAGTTAACCAATGATAAGCAATGATGATCGCATTTAAGGGGGAGATCTTTGTCCTAACGACAATGGCACGGTGCCATGGTCGTCCGACAAAATCCCGAGAGGCTACCAAGGCGTGTCGCCGGCGATGAGGACCTCGCCGGCGCCATCTAAGGGCACCAACGTGTGCGCAATAGTGTTAACGCCACGCCAGACCATTCATTGCGGGGTGGCCTGAACGGCGACGAGTCAAGATTGGCGACACAAAACACACGGCCAAAACACAAACAGCGATAATGAGCTCCGCAATAACATTCAAGCGTGTGCCAAGCTCCGCAACAACATACATGCAGTGCGGCATCTCACGGACTACCGGGAGGGTTACACGGAGGTCGCGGAGGTCTTGAGGAGGTTGGGGACGTGGAGGACCGGAGTTGGGGAAGAAGGGTTGCTCCACGGCCAACTCCAAGCTCCAAGCTCCAAGTTAGGCCTCTCTGAAAATGTCCCAACCAATTAAGTTAGGGCTTTTGGTCACAGAGGGTGGTGGCTTAGATTGAAGCAACGAGAAGGAGAGGAAAAGCCACGGGAGCACTGAGCCACCGAGGAGCTCCAAGGGCAACAATGGCGGCCAAGGAGGTCGGGGTGGTTTGAGCTCCACAGAATCGAGAGTAAATGGTGAATGGTGGAAAAGAAGTCAAGGAAAACAATGGGGAGGTTTTATAGCTAGGGCAAAAAGAGGTCCTGGACCACGGGTTAAGCTCATGGTGAGCTTAGCCCAAGGGAGGTCCACGGCTTGGACAGACGTGGATGTGGAGCAGCTCGCACACATGACTTTGGGGCTAAAAGCTCGACCGCATTAAATGCCTGCGAGCAAAGAGCCGTTAGGACAAGACAGATCACCGCCTCCTCCATCGCCATGGCGTCTGCGGCGCGAGCTAGGAGAAGAACAGAGTTGCCCACCACCGTCCGATTAGAAATGAGGGGAGGTCGTGACCCTCGGATCTAAATCAAAGCAGTAAGTTTTAAAAGGAGAAGGAGGAGATCACAGCCATTGGATCTGGATCGGGAGGTCGTGACCCTCCGATTTCCATCATCTTGAATCGCAAGACGGAAAAAGGGACAGAGGTCCAAGGCGTTGGATTTCAATCAGCGGTGCGGACCTCTGTGAGGTCTTAACCGCATACGAACTTAAGAGCATGAGGGGAGGTCATGGCCTTTGGATTTAAATCAAGGGCGCACAACCAAAGGGAGGTCTTAGCACTACGCCAGAAGCGCACAAGAGGTTATGGCCATCGATTAAGATCCAATGGTGATGAGAAGGTGAGGAGGTCCGAGACGTTGCGCAAAAGGCAAGGGAGGTCAGACCTTTGGATTTTTGATCCAACGGTTACGATCAAAAGAGGGGAGGTCTGAGCTTGCGCACGCACAGGGAGATCATGGCCTTTAGATTTAAATCTAAGAACTACGACCTCACGTCTTGTGAGGAGGTCTAATGCGCACAAGACAAGGAGGAGGTCGTGGCCGTGGATTTTAAATCAATGGTGCACAACATGAGATGGGGGAGGTTGTGGTAGTTGGATATTTTGAGGGGAGGTCGTGGGCTGTTGGATCTGATCCAACGGCTACGACCTCAACAAAGTGGGAGGTTTGCTTAGTTTAACAGTGAGGGGAGGTCATGGCCATGGATCTTGGATCCAAGGGCTACGACCTCAACAAGGTGGAAGATCCACACAACGATGGTTTGCAGAGGAGGTCGTGGCCTTTGGATTGGATCCAACGGCTACGACCTCAAGTGAGTGCAAAAAGGGGAGGTCAAGGTGGTTTGAGCTCGCGGGGAGGTCAGGGCCATGGATTTTGATCCAATGCCAAGACCCGATGAGGCGGGAGGTCTGATCGAGTATATTGAGGAGGAGGTCGTGGGCTGTTGGATTTGATCCAACGGCCACGACCTCAACAAATGGGATGACCTCATTGCGATGGTTTAACAGCTCGAGGAGGTCTTTGAGGTTTAACACGAGGAGGTCATGACCATGGATCAGCGATCCAACGGCAATGACCTCATGAGGTGGGGAGATCTTTGCGGTGTTGATCATGGAGGAGGTCGTGGCGGTTGGATGTTAATCCAACGGCTACGACCTGATCAAGGTGGAGAGGAGGTCTGACGAGCTGGGGAAAAGGTTGGACCACTTTGGGAAAGTGGCTAGCCCAAGGAACAGATGTAGGTTTTAAGTTTAGTTTTTAACAATTTGAAACTTAGCAGAATTATTTGAGATAGCAAATGAACTCCAAAATTCATGAAATTTTAACTGGAGCTTGCTGACAATGAGATTAACCTCACATAAAATTTCCAGAGGTTATTATGCAATGCATTTTCTCAGGAAATTCATGAAGGTTGTTCAAGGATTTGTTTTACCTCCAAAATTTATCAAACAAGTTTTACAACTTGTGATATTTTTCAGAGGGTCCCACATCAGTTTTAGGACCAAGAAAAATATTTTCCAATGTTTGGCACAAGATTTAAGATAAGCGGAGAATGAGTTTGACTTTTGGTCAACAAGAGCTTTGTGTTTTGGATTACACAACTCTTGGACTAGAATTACATGAGAGATTAGGGGTTTTCAAGATGTGAGAAAAAGTTTTAATTTCTACACATATAATTATACTTGAACAAACCCTAATTATACATTTGGGATGTTACAAAATCTCCCCTTACAAAAAATCTCGTCCCGAGATTTTGGCTCAAAGAGGAAGGAAGATGGGTAGTCTTTCCGTTTCCAAGCAACTTCATCCACGTAATGATTTGGCCATTGAACTTTTGGGATCTTGAGGACACGATTCCTTGATCTTCGTTAGCTTCTTCAAAGATACTGAACCTTCCTTAAGACTCTTATCCATTTATAATATTTTTGTTGTCTTCGGGACCTAATTCTCGAACTCGTTCATCCAATCAACACTTTATTTACTTGCATATTGTTCTCACTCGTTCTGGTCGAGCAGTTTTATTTGATTTGTTTTATTGCATTGTTTCTCGTCAGTCACAATTCCACCCAACTTCTTGCACAACAAGAATTTCCAGCGAGCTTCCTCGGTTGGAACACGGAGGCACTCCTTCTTGGGACACATGAAAACATCATGTACCCCTCAAGGGCAGCGGTAATTTCAATCTTATAGGCGATAGCCCCTTTCTTTCGATAATGCATAAGGATCCACGACGAGGAGCTAACTCGCCCATAACGATTTAAATGTTGATGGCCCTTTCGGTCGACCATCGGTTTGATGAGGGTAAGTCGATCTGAAAAAACTTCGAGTTTAGTAGCCTCTTATAGGCTATGCCAACATTGAGACGTGAGCAGAGAAGCACGATCGGACGATTGTCTTGATTGACACGTGCAAAAATTTACGATCTTGGAATAAGTAGAGATCCTTTGGAAAACCTACAAGAAGGTTATTTTTGACGGATGAGAGCTTGTTCTTGATTCGATGGTTGGTGGTGCATGGCCGTTGTTAGTTGGTGGAATGATTTGTTCAGTTAATTCCTAACAACTTGTCAGTTAATTCCTGAGCGATTTATTTGGTTAATTCCAAGTAACAACGGGATCTCGACTGCTAACTAGCTTTACGGAGTCATCCTCCGCACTAGCTATCTTAGAGGACTAAGGTCGTTCTTAGTTGGTGGAGCAATTTGTCCGGTTACTCCACTAACAAACGAGACCTTGGTGGGTTAACTAGCTATCTGAGTCATCCTCATGACTAGTCTCTTACAAAGGATTATGGCCATTTAGGCCATGGAGTTGGAGGAAATAACGCTTATGTGATGCCCTTAGATGTATAGGAAGGAATGGTGCCACTTTCGTCACACACTGTTGATGACAACCCAGATGACATCGTTATTTTCTTGGGGTTCGATGTAGACTAGTAGACCTTTTTGAAATCGGGCGATGCACGGTACCATCTTGATGGCGACTCGAGTTCTCGAGCAGGAGGCATCCCTAAGATCTTCGGGAAAGACATCGACGAAGTCACACTGCTTCCGGAACTTCACGAATATCGAGAGGCTTTGCTTTAAGAGTGAAAAGATGTGGACCTTGCGGCTCGTGAGCAATGAACCCGCCACCGAAGGACTTGTGAGGTAGATAAGCTTCTGGTGCAATCGATTTATCCCATATGTGGAGACAACCAATCCATTTCAATGGTTTGCACAGTTTAGAGGTAATTTTGGCATGGATTCCACTTCCTCGATCTCAACAGGGACATTCCGACACTCGGACTCGACTCTCAACTCCAAACCGGGAGAGTGAATGAGCAACGAAACCAATCAAAGGAGCGAAAAGGAGACCACCAACAGCAGCAAAAGACTGAGGTACAAAAAGATGAGATGCTCCTGAATCGAATAAAATAATATCCGGGCAAGAGTTAGCGAGAAGCGTACCTAACACGACGTCAGGTGCCTCCAGAGCTTTCTCAGCTAAGATGGAGTCGACTGGATTACAAACGATCTTGTGCTGCTTCAAAGGGCAATTGTTGGCGTAGTGCCCCTTCTTGCTACAAAAGAAACAAGTGATCCCGGCATCTGATTTGCGGGGACCACCTTGCTGACTCGCAGGTGCACGTGATGGAGGCACGACTGCGGCGACGAGGGGTTGCCGCAAGCTTCTTAGGACAATTATTAGCATATCGGCCCTTGAGATTGCGGAAGAAACAAGTGACACCGGCGACCTTCTTTGGAGTCACCACGAGTCCTCTCTTGACACTTGCGATGATCCTCGACTTTCTCTTTACGCCCATAGCAACAGCAGGATTTTCACCACAAAGTGAAAGTCGGGAAGGCATGGATCGTAATTTGTCCCATAACTCCTCGGACAAATCACCCAAGAACTTCTCGATTTGGAGGCATTGGCGATTGCAATGCTTGCAGATGACCAAGAAACGATCACGCGGTTCAATGACTTGGCAATCACCGTGTTCATGCTACATTCCTTGGGATAGTGATCGCTTCCTCGCAAAGAAACAAGTAACTTTGGCGATTGGACAATCTTGAATAAATGGTCTTTATCACGCTTGGACAAGCGTATACACCGATTCTTTGTAGTGTCCTTCCTCGCCACAACGCCGACAGACCTTGATTCTTCCTAGTCCGCAATTTTAGCCGAATGCCATCCTTCGCCACGCCTAAGGCAAAAGGAGGATTTTCATCCCAACCGCTTGTCGACCTAGTCCGCCTTTGATGCGCTTGCACATCCTGCTACGAAGAGATGGGTTAACACGAAACCCAAGGACTAGAAGTTGAAGAAAGCGAAAAGGGATGCCAACGACTAGGGGAACGGAACATCACCCTAACCGAAGGCCAACAAAATAGATAGTACAAATCCCTCACCGAAGTTAATAACGGATTAGATGATAGTAAATGTAAACTAATGAAACAAGGTAATAAAAGAAGTTATAGGGAGCATAATAAAGGAGAAGCAAAAACAGCGAGGAAATGCACTTTAAAAGCTCCCAAAATGACTCCAAAACAGCAAGGAAGACATAAGATTAAAGGCCAACTTCCCAACACAACTAACTTGTATTGAATGAACGAGTAATTGGTTGAGAAGATTAAAAATCAGATTGTAAGATGAGATCTAAAACTATTAGAGGGCAAGGTTAGTGCAGCGAAATAAGTGCTAGATACTTAGCTAGCTAGTATCACATCTTACCCTTTTATTCCCACAAGTTTTAGTTGATTTAACCTCTCATTTTCTACCCTATTTAGAACCTTTGAGCTTGCTGTCCGAAATTGACGTGCTGTCCAGATTTTGCATCCAAGCTTCGAAATAAATTGTCCATTCCAAGCTTCAAAACCTTGTAGATGGGCAGCTAACACTTCAATTTGCCAAACTCATTGATTCCCCAAAACCCCATTAATCGATAACAACTATTTTGTAGAAGGAAGAGAGGAAACAACTTTTAAAACTCAAATTAGAGTGAGATGAGAAGAGAAAGCTAAGATAGATGAGGAGTAAAATCCGAGAATTTTCTTAAGCTTTCAAAACTCATTTGACACTTTGAAATTAGGTTTTCAAAATACCCTAAAGACGACCAAGCTTGCGTTACTACGGTCAGTATAGCTCTGATACCAACTTTTGTGAGACCCCGACGTTTATTAAGCTCATAATACTTAGTCATCCAATTGACCCTAGTATTATCAACCAAATAAACCTGGTCTCGAGAGATGTATACTTCCCAGAATGCAGTATACATACCTCACAACAAAAGAATGTACCAATTCCATACAACACATAGTACATAAGCAACAAACCAGAAGTTAACATTAATATGGAATAGATATTACAAAAGAGGGGCCTTCTGGCCAAATAACAACAAGACTACAAAGATACACAGCGGAAGCAAAAGTGCCATAAGATGGCCATAACAAAAGCCAATTAGTGTGCCTTTACCCACAAGGCAACTAACCGGACCGCCAAGCTAGTCGTCAAACCCGAAGCACATCTCGCAAGAGTGAAACCCTTGGGGCTCACCTCCTTCCTCTGCAACAAAAGCCACAAAAATGCCACAACCACGCGGATGAGTACATAAAGTACTCCAAGACTTACGTGTAAGATAACAGAACTATAAATAGCTACATGCAAGCTTTATTTAAGTGGATGAGGCTTTGGACTCATTTTAGCATAAAGCAAGTTTCATTTGCAATAATATAATAGATTGAAGGCAATTTGACAAAGCATTTTAATTGTTGAAACTCAACGAGGTAGTAACATAGTAACAACAACAAGAACAACCTAGAAGTGACTAACCCAAGTCACCACAACAATAGCATGAACTCCCCGTTCATACCAACCATGTCAAGTTTTAATTAAAGGTTGTAGTCTAGTCTTGAACGACCTTACCAAGCATGTCCATAACCTAGGACGAGGCTATTTGAATAGTTTTATCCTGCAGGTGTACCACTGCACCCACACGTCGCATCGCCTTTCCTTTACGCACACTTAGAAGGTGTCTTTGCACGCTAAGTCCTCTGAGACCTTTCCAAAGGATGAATGCTAATTACGAGTGCACAACCCACGGGAGAAGGAGACATCACAACCTTCCCTAAGCTAATGCTCCTCCCACACTATACATATACATTTGTTTTGAAAACACACCAACCGAGCTCGCTCATAATTAACACCTCCTATAGTACTTAGTCAAGAGGGTTCCATATGCCCCTCGTGTGGTTAGTCTGTGAAAATCGCTGGCTTAGTGACCCAAGTACTCGGTCCTTAGGGACCTGCATACCACCACATCCAAAAACCACGCCATCCATCCAATATGCCCAAGTCTAAATCAATCTTTTGTTTTCAGTTTTTGATTTTACAAATTAATCAAAGCACAAGTGCTGGACATATAGGAGTAATAATCAGTTTTGAGTGATCAAGACCATCGACTAAGTCGATGATCGCCCATTACTACCGTTATCTAAGCATTGCTAAGCATGACACCGTAAAAGCAATAAAAAGCATACTTAAATCACGGGCTCTAATTCACCAGCGATATTAGTAACTTATGGTTTGTGGCAGGGGTAACAATTTAGGGGCAACTATGCAATAGGAATAGCTACCTCTAAACGATAAAATACTTTGACACAAAAGCATGCATACATACAAGTTAAACAAAATATTAGACTTTAAAGTAATGGGACAATAATGGAAATGATCAAACTACTTGCCTTTACTGTTGCTGGACAAATTGTTGCCGAGGATCGCTCACGGGATCAATACACTCGTCGGCACCTAATCGGAAAGACGAAAACAATCGATAAGAACGATTTAAAACGACAAAGACAGCACAGCAAACGAACTCCAAACACTCTGAATTTTCCACAGCAGCAAGAGGGTGATTTTTAGGGAATTTAGCAACAAGAACCAATTGATTTGGATTCTCAATGCAAAAGTTATGAGCAAAACAATTCTGCTCAGCCCTAAAAATACCAAACTACACTATTCACTAATTTAATTATGAGGCAACATTTTCTAGAAAAGAAGTGAAGCTGAAATTTTTACTGTAAAACCAGCACCTCATGAGATGAATAACACAATTGAGTTCATCCCATTTGGAGCTATGTTGCACTTTCTACAATTTCTCAAAAACAAGAACTTGAACAAAATTATAATGCACAAGTCCTCATTTTTATAACAGCAACAAGCTCAAAACTAATTTTCATAGTAAGTTCACTAATAGAGGAAACCAACAAAGTTGGAATCACTCAAAAAGAATCTACAGAGCATTAGTTGTGTATTTTACAAGTTAGACATTAATTTGAGTGTATATTTAAAGTGAGGTTTAAAATCTAATGGCAAAACTGTGCTCTGGAGCTGAACTCAACTTACAATCATTTTTGGATTAAAGTCAAGTTCAAGACAGAGCTAACACAATTTGAATGACCTCATTTGGATTTAGAATGAATAAGATATGGAATTCTAAAGTTTATACCTTATTTCAGTTTATAAATAAGCGCTTACTGGAATTTCTAAAACCAAAAGAGAGGGGGAGGACGTGAACCGTTGATTTAAATCAAACGGCCCAAGACCTCCAGAGGAAACGCGCACGCGCCTGTGCAGGTCCAGAGAACATGGGCCGTTGATCTTGGATCCAACGGTCCATGTCCTCCCTGCCACGCCAGCAATGCAGAGGGAGGTCGTGGCGCTGATACCGCATCCAACGAACCACAACACAAGAGGAGGACCGGACGGTCCAGATCAAACGAGGAGGTCTGGATGGTGAGATCTTCCAAAGGAAGATCTAAACTATCAAGATCTCCCCAAGGAAGATCTACATCGTCAAGACCTCTCGAGGAGGTCCCGGCGGTCCAGATTTTCCAAGGAGGACCTTAATGGCCTAGATTGTCCCGGGGAGGACCTTAACGGTCAAGACAACAACAAAGAGGTCTGGGCGCGTTCAGATCCACTTGGGGTGGTCCCGAACGGCCAAGATCTAACAAAGGGAGGTCTTAAGCGGCTCAGATTTCCACCGGGAGGTGCAGGCGGCTAAGATTTACCCGAGGAGGTCCACAAAGATTAAAGGACCTCGGGGAGGTCCTACACGTGGAGATCAACACAGGAGGACCTCAACGGCTAAGATCTCCCACAAGGAGGTCCTAGCGGTCAAGATCGCAAGGAGGAGGTCTGGGGTTGTCCCTACAAAAGACCGGGGTGGTCTTTGCAAAGAGGACCCCGAGGAGGTCTTTGGGAGGTCTTTGCCAAAAGTCCACGGGTGATCCTTTGGCAAAGAGGTCCCGAGAGATGCACGTCTTGTGGGAGGCTAAGCGCGCCTTAATTGCGCAACAAGGACGAAAACAAGGCATTAAAGGTGAATTCGAGTTAACCAATGATAAGCAATGATGATCGCATTTAAGGGGAGATCTTTGTCCTAACGACAATGGCACGCCATGGTCGTCCGACAAAATCCCGAGAGGCTACCAAGGCGTGTCGCCGCGATGAGGACCTCGCCGCGCCATCTAAAGGCACCAACGCAGCGCAATAGTGTTAAGACACGCCAGACCATTCCCTACGCGGGTGGCCTGAACGGCGACGAGTCAAGATTGGCGACACAAAACACACGGCCAAAACACAAACAATGATAATGAGCTCCGCAAGAACATTCAAGCGTGTGCCAAGCTCCGCAACAACATACATGTAGGTGCCAAGATCACGGGACTACCGGAGGGTTACCCGGAGGTCGCGGAGGTGCCGAGGAGGTGAGGGACGTGGAGGACCGGAGTTGGGGAAGAAGGGTTGCTCCACGGCCAACTCCAAGCTCCAAGCTCCAAGTTAGGCCTCTCTGAAAATGTCCCAACCAATTAAGTTAGGGCTTTTGGTCACAGAGGGTAGTGGCTTAGATTGAAGCAACGAGACGGAGAGGAAAAGCCACGGAGCACCGAGCCACCGAGGAGCTCCAAGGGCAACAATGGCGCCAAGGAGGTCTGGGGTGGTTTGAGCTCCACAGAATCGAGAGTAAATGGTGAATGGTGGAAAAGAAGTCAAGGAAAACAATGGGGAGGTTTTATAGCTAGGGCAAAAGAGGTCTGGACCACGGGTTAAGCTCATGGTGAGCTTAGCCCAAGGGAGGTCCACGGCTTGGACAGACGTGGATGTGACAGAGCAGCGAGGACAAATGACTTTGGGGCTTTGAGGTAGCTCGACCGCATTAAATGCTGCGCAGCAAAGAGCCGTTGGGACAAGACAGATCCTTGCCTCCTCCATTGCCATGGCGTCTGCAGCGCCAGAGCTAGGAGAAGAACAGAGTTGCCACCACCGTCCGATTAGAAATGAGGGGAGGTCGTGACCCTCAGATCTAAATCGAAGCAGTAAGTTTTTAAAAGGAGAAGGAGGAGATCACAGCCATTGGATCTGGACTGGGGAGGTCGTGACCCTCCGATTTCCATCATGCGAATGCGCACGCGGAAAAAGGGATAGGAGGTCCAAGGCGTTGGATTTCAATCCAACGGTGCGGACCTCCTGTGAGGTCTTAACCGCATTACCTAACTTAAGAGCATGAGGGGAGGTCATGGCCTTTGGATTTAAATCAAGGCGCACAACCAAAGGGAGGTCTTAGCACTACGCCGTGGCGCACAAGAGGTTATGGCCATCGATTAAGATCCAATGGTGATGAGAAGGTGAGGAGGTCTCGAGACGTTGCGCAAAAAGGCAAGGGAGGTCAGACCTTTGGATTTTTGATCCAACGGTTACGATCAAAAGAGGGGAGGTCTGAGCTTGCATACGCATCAGGAGATCATGGCCTTTAGATTTAAATCTAAGACTACGACCTCACGTCTTGTGCTGGGAGGTCTAATGCGCACAAGACAAGGAGGAGGTCGTGGACTGTGGATTTTAAATCCAATGGTGCACAACATGAGATGGGGGAGGTTGTGAGCGCTGGATATTTTGAGGGGAGGTCGTGGGCTGTTGGATCTGATCCAACGGCTACGACCTCAACAAAGTGGGAGGTTTGCTTAGTTTAACAGTGAGGGGAGGTCATGGCCATGGATCTTGGATCCAAGGGCTACGACCTCAACAAGGTGGAAGATCCACACAACGATGGTTTGCAGAGGAGGTCGTGGCCTTTGGATTGGATCCAATGGCTACGACCTCAAGTGAGTGCAAAAGGGAGGTCAAGGTGGTTTGAGCTCATGGGAGGTCAGGGCCATGGATTTTGATCCAATGCCAAGACCTCGATGAGGGGGGAGGTCTGACCGAGTATATTGAGGAGGAGGTCGTGGTCATTGGATTTGATCCAACGGCCACGACCTCAACAAATGGGATGACCTCATTGCGATGGTTTAACACTCGAGGAGGTCTTTGAGGTTTAACACGTGGAGGTCATGACCATGGATCAGCGATCCAACCAATGACCTCATGAGGTGGGAGATCTTTGCGGTGTTGACATGGAGGAGGTCGTGGCGGTTGGATGTTAATCCAACGGCTCGACTTTGATCAAGGTGGAGAGGAGGTCTGACGAGCAGGAAAAGGTTGAAATGGACCACTTTGGGAAAGTGGCTAGCCCAAGGAACAATGTAGGTTTTAAGTTTAGTTTTTAACAAATTGAAACTTAGCGAGAATTATTTGAGATAGCAAATGAACTCCAAAATTCATGAAATTTTAACTGGAGCTTGCTGACAATGAGATTAACCTCACATAAAATTTCCAGAGGTTATTATGCAATGCATTTTTCTCAGGAAATTCATGAAGGTTGTTCAAGGATTTGTTTTACCTCCAAAATTTATCAAACAAGTTTTACAACTTGTGATATTTTTCAGAGGGGTCCCACATCAGTTTTAGGACCAAGGAAAATATTTTCCAATGTTTGGCACAAGATTTAAGATAAACGGAGAATGAGTTTGACTTTTGGTCAACAAGAGCTTTGTGTTTTTGGATTACACAACTCTTGGACTAGAATTACATGAGAGATTAGGGGTTTTCAAGATGTGAGAAAAAGTTTTAATTTCTACACATATAATTATACTTGAACAAACCCTAATTATACATTTGGGATGTTACACACGACCAGATGACTGTTCATAGAAGCTTTTGAACCAGCACTTGGACCCGATTCCAAGTATATCCCTTCCGTGTGATGAATGGAATATGTGCCTTAATTGCTCCAAACCACACGACGTATCCGGCCCTAAGTCACTAACAATAACCACTATTTGATTTTCTCCCATTGACATCACCCGTATAGTCAGTTGGTATTTCACCAACTGTCACCGTTCCTCCGACCGTACGCGACACTTCCAAAGGGTGTCTCTCCCAGGAGTAACTGCCACTACTTCGCTAGTTATTTAAAGGAGAATACGAATGACAGAAAGGACATCTGAACCATTCGATTCAATTCGATCAGGCCCAAGGCAATCCAAAGATAACCAGGAGAGATCAACCACAACACATTTTGTCCTTCAGAAGCAGCTCACTCAGTGTAATTAAGGCTAGTCTAGCACCTTACTCAAGCCACCCCTTGTAAAGATCCAGTTCATTGCAATAAAGAGCAACCACATTCTCATCTAAGAACTTTTTGCTATTTTCCTCTTTTTTATTTCGTAAGATCAGCGATCTGATCGTCGACAGTGAGCGGGATGAGTTTTGACTGTCTCGCCTTGGTCGATTAAGGACCAACGCTCATGACTATCCAAACTGAGCAATACCGTACAACCATATGTCCTAAATGGTAAGGACCTAGCTGAATAATTTTTTGAGTCCAAGCATGAAGCCCGCAGACTGTAGTTGATAGGTGTTCGCTTGATTATGATAATTGTACTTCCATATCTTGAGATATGCAGAATATGGTAAATGTACTTCCATATTTTGGGTCATGCAGACGATGGTAAAATGACTTTCATGTCTGTCGGGGCTTGCACTGGGCGATGGTAATTGACGTCTATGTCTGGGCGGGTTATTCTCCACAACGGTGAGCTCCGGGTCGATGGTAAATGATGTCCATGACTTGGGGTTAAGCTCATCGGCGGGCTAATGTGAGGATAAAGTACTGTAAAAGACTTGTAATAATCACTTAGTCGCACACCTTCGGAAGTGTGTCAAACGAACATTATAAGCTGATTATCTCATGTGGGTCAAGCTGTACAACCTTTGCAGAGTGTGAAACTATTCGAATAGCCGTGTCCACGGTCAAGGCCAGACAATGTGCATTTTCACATGGTAGATTTTGGTTTTGATTTTAAAAGATTGAATTTTGGGAACCAGGGAGTAGTGGGACTCTTGTGTAGATGTTCTGGCAGCTAGAACCTCCGCTAGTGATGTGGTTAATTTTTTTTTATCGAAGCTACTTTTTTTGTCAAATATGCTTTATGAAAACTGTTGAAACTTAAAATATTGCTTTGTGCTAAAAAACCATAGAAACCCTATTTGTTAAAGCTATACATATGCATCTTTCCCAAGACTTGCGGAGTACTTATGTACTCATGTGCTACACTCAAATCAAATCTCAGAAGCCTTCAACGATGCTGAGGAGGACTACGACTACTTCACCAGTGGCTTTGATGAAGGGCATCCTAAGTACTAGGTTGTGCTCCCCAGTCAAATGTCGTTGGGCAATTTGATGGGTCACCACTCAGAGTTTATCATTTGTTATTTCCGCAGCTGTAAAACTCAAGGTCTTTTGACATCTTTTGTAATAAGTGGTCATAAGGCCGATACTCAATTGTTTATTAATGTTATTATGTGATTCGAACTTGTTATCGGCGCTGTTTCCATTGTGTGCACCAGCTACTGATCTGGGACTGTGCAAAAATACACAGAGGGTTTGGATTTAGAAATCCGGTCTCGACAAGTGCACAAAAGCCCAGGACCACATTGACCAAGTGAGAAAAAGTATCATCCCTCGTCTATGCGCAGCGCTACAGTCCGTGACCAGTGGGAAATTCTTGGTCGTCGTGAACCGGAGGGTGCACACCATGCAAACACCGAAGCAGGTTCTAGAGAACGACTGTGCCTTCTTCGTAATGAAGTACTTGGAGTTCTGGGACGACAAAAGCTCGACGCTGGCCACTCGGATAGAGCCGGTAAGAACTTCCCACCACCCGCAACATATAGTATTTTTTTTAGATGTATGGGCGTCTGACATGTGACCCTTTTTATCATGTGTACACAGGAGAAGAGGAATGAGTACAAGGCCGAGCTAGTATTTTATCTGTTGTTCCACAAGGTCAACAGCGTGAAGCCCCTCCACGACGCACTGGAGAAGTTTAGGCCGCGCAACAAGCCGAACTAGTTTTTTTATTTTACGTCTAATATCCAATAAATTCTTTTTGTAACTGACAGTAATATGTGTTACTTTTTACAGTAAAATGTATGATTACCGGAAGAAATTGCGTAACAGATAGTAAAGACATGTTTTTCAAGGGAAGGTATACCAATAATATCGTGTTCTAACAGCAGTGGGGGGTATACCAGTAATATCGTGTTCTAACAGTAGTAAAATGTACCACACTTACAGTAACTATCAAAAAACATAAAGCACAAGCAGGTTTACAGCAGTAATACGACGTGCCTCTCGAACTAATATTAGGCATCATTTATGGTAAATGATCACTGAATACATGATAACATTCACTGGATCAGTAACGCGACGTGCTTTTCGCAGTAAAACAGCATCCTGAATGTTACAGTCCCATCTTTATCGCCAAAACGACAGTAAAACATTTTTTTAACGTCACAGGTGACACGCGATCATTTTATCGTCAAATTTTCATCGCCTTTTTGTGAGTTGTGATATTTTTACTGTCGATTTAGAACTGTACTAAGCTTTTTTTAGCGTCGTTTGTGATGCGCGCGCACATGGGTTTTACTGCCGGTCTCGAGCAAGGGGAACAAGCCATTTTTACTACCGTTTTGATGCGCACGGGGGGTTTTACTGCCGGTCTCGAGCGGGAGGTGCAGATGCTGATGCGCCGCTCGTAGCGCGGGGTGAGCGTGGGCTGGTGCACTGCGCGTCATGTGGCCCAAGCTATGGCCCACTGTTAGGACCCCGGGTATGCAACTCCAAGACCCTCTGTGTATTCTGAACTAGTCCCATGATCAGTAGCTAGTCCACATAGTTATGACATAGATGAAATCATATCCATACAACAAAATAACTAAGAAGCAGACAAATTAATATTACTTAGTAGTAGAAAAACCTTATGGTCAAGTCTTACAAAGATTTGCCAACAGAGTAACTTGCAGCGGAAAAACAAAGCAGCTTGTGGTAGCCATCCGACATGCCCACAAGCAATCGAGTGGACGACGCGACCTAGCTCGCAAAGTCTTCAAAGTAATCTTCCTCGTAGAACTCGGTGGTCTCTGGATCATCTTCGGCGACTAATTAACAAATGGTGTATAGCCGTGAGTACATGAAGTACTCAGCAAGTCGTAGGAAAATGTATGCAAATAGTATTCATGCAGGGCTTGACAAGGATAGCTTTATGGCTATTTTGCAGAAAGCAGTATTGACGGTAAATACGGTAAGTAGATTGTAAAGCACGATTTAAAAGATTAACACATAAATAATCAAGTTCTTTGAAACGACTAGTGAACACCCTGTTCACTTTCCAACCAACAACCAGTGAACAACCCGTTCACTTCCCAACCAAACTATTCTAATATTTTTGAGAAAATCTATCCCTCATGTGAAATCACCAGGCATTATCCATAACCAGGGACACGACTATTCGAATAGTTTTACACTCTGCAGAGGTTGTACAACTTTACCCATATGACACGACTTCTATAGTTTGTTTGGCATCCGTCGATACCACCGCTCACTATCTTAGGTAAGCAGTCTAGAGCATGTGATAAGGTCTTTACAAAGTTCCGTTTTGACCCGGTTCTGCTCGCTAAGATTTCGCCATTCTAGGCCCCCTCTTGCGCCAAATCATCCACCAAAACAGAACCGACTCAAAATATTGCTAATTAGTTGGCCAGGTCTATCCCAGTCTAGACATATGGTGGTACGGTAAGGCCCAGATCAATGGCACACAAAGTTATATCCTTAGTGACTACTCAGGCGAGGTAACCACATCCCAAAATTCCCCTCTTTACTGCACGATCATTCGCTTGAGTATGAAATCATTTTTAGTTCAACCTGACCAAATGGCAACCCTTGCCATGGCACAACAACTTTTAATAACAGTGGCTCTGCCACAATTCCATATATCATTAAGTCAAATTTATCCTTTACGAATATGTGATCGTGAACCCCACCACGACTAAGCATGGCTAAGCATAATACGACCCATGTTGGTAGTACAATAATATCCAACTAATAATTAACCATCCTATGGTGTCCATAGGTACATGTCAACATGTCATTCACAATTATTCAAGGGGTCATACTATCAAGTAAGTATTTAATTATTCCCAAAACCATTTTTATACAACTAGCCATGCATGTTTATATCAAATAATATAATTTTATAAATTGGGTACGACATGATCAAAGGTCCACGACTTGCCTTCGTTGAAGGCTTAAGTTGCTTCGACAGACGGTTCTAGGAATTCTTCAGAGAAGCCGGAATCTACACGTGCGAAAAGAGCCAAATAAATACAACAAATCCAAATAAAATCTAAAAATTACCAAACTAGAACAAAAAAAAAGAAAGGTACTGAATTTAGATGAATTTAAAAACTTGAATCACTTGAATTGGAGCTTGAACAAAGGAAAACGGGCTCTCGGAAATTTAAAAATACATGGTTGGAAGGAGGTTCGACTACCTGGTCGGAAGGAGGTTCGACTACAGGTGGTCGGAATGAGGTTCAACTGGTCAGAAGGAGGTTGACTGCCTGGTCTAAAGAGGTTCGACTAGTCAGAAGGAGGTTGACTACCTGGTCGAAAGAGGTTCGACTGGTTGGGAGGAGCATGACTACCTGGTCGAAAGAGGTTTGACTAGTCAGAAGGAGCATGGCTATGTGGTCGAAAGAGGTTCGACTGGTCGGGAGTAGCATGACTACCTGGTCAAAAGAGGTTCGACTGGTTGAAAGGAGGTGACTGGCAGCGACGATGAGAGCAGCGGCGAGAGGAGGAAGCGGCGGCGGTGGTTGAAGACGGCGTGGGTGCTCCGATAGAGAAGAAGCTTCAGTAGTGCACAGTTCGACGAGGAATGCGAGCAGGATTCACGATACGCGGTCGGCCGCTCACAGGGCTCCAGTGAACCAGTGGTACTTCGGAGAAAATGAAGGGAGCAAGGTGTAGAACATCGCGAGGCAAATCTCAACAGAGTGGATGATGTAGCCGAGGAATCAACGACGGCGGCAGAACGCGAGGAAGAAGGTGGTTCGACCGTCAGCAGGAGAATCACGATTGCGGAGAAAAGAAAACGAGAGAGGGGCGAACTCGGAGGGGTGGAGGAGGAAGCCAAGGGGCTCGTCGGGACTGAAGGAGAAGAGGAAATGCGGCGGCTCCTGTGAAACAAAACTGAAGTTGAGTGAGGGGATTGCTTCAAGGAGCTCTAGGGCACGAATTGACGTGGGTAGAAGAGGAGGGAGCTTGCACTGGCTACCACACGGGCGCTAACACAGGCGGGCGGGCAAGGTGGCACCGACATGGTGTGGAGGTGGCGGCAAGGAGGTGCGCATCGGGTAGGCCACAATCTTGTGAAGCCAACGATGAAGAACACGTCAATGGAGAAGCTTTGACGGCGGCGCCAGAGGCGGTGGCGCGAGCTCCGGCCAACGATGGCGAAACTCGAACACGGCGAAACGAGAGCGAGTGAGCGAGCGAGAGAGAGAGAGAGAGAGAGAGAGAGAGAGAGAGGAAAACATGAGGAGGATGAGGGTTCCCTGGTGCTCTTCTTTATAGGGCACGGAGAGACCGAAGGGTGAGATGGGCTTCGGCGGAGAGAACGACATTTAATGCGCACGTCGATGAGGAAAAAGAGGGAGGAAAAACGCGCCGGGGTAGAGACAACGGTATTTAATGCACACGTCGTTGAGGAAAAAGAGGGGCGGGATTCACGCCGGAGGCGACGACTTTTACGGCGGCGTGACGCAAGCGTGCTCTCGGTAGCATAGGCGGTCAAAGAGGGGGGAGGTGAGTAGGGGGCAAACAGGCGGGGTTGGTCGAAACCGAAAGGATGGTCGAGACCAAGGGGGTGGTCGAGACTGAAAGGGTGGTCGAGACCGAGAGGGTGGTCGAGACTAAGAGGGAGGTCGAAACCGAAAGGGTGGTTGAGACTAAGGGAGAGGTCGAAACCGAAAAGGTGATCGAGACCGAGAGGGTGGTCGAAACCAAAAAGGTGGTCGAGACCGAGAGGGTGGTCGAGACCGAAAGGGTAGTCGAGACCAAGGGGGAGGTCGAAATCGAAAGGGTGGTCGAGACCGAGGGGGTGGTCAAAACCGAGAGGGTGGTCAAGACCGAGAGGGTGGTCGAAACCGAAGGGGTGGTCGAAACCGAGAGGGTGGTCGAGACTGAAAGGGTGGTTGAGACCAAGGGGGTGATCGAAACCGAGAGGGTGGTCATCGAAACCGAGAGGGTGGTCGAGACCGAAAGGGTGGTCGAGACCAAGGGGTGGTCGAAACCGAGAGGGTGGTCAAGACCGAAAGGGTGGTCGAGACCGAGAGGATGGTGCGGATCGGCGCGCGGGGATAGGAACGGGTCGACGAGAATTCGGAATAAATAGAGAAATGAGATTTTAAATACCAGAGAACTCCAATAAGCTCAAAATAAACCAAATTTTGAATTAGTTGAAGTTTGATTAATTCATATTAATTTGCTTTTAAAGTTAAAAAATTTCCAAGTTAACCTTTAGCAATTCATCAAAACCAAATAATTATTTTTATTTTAAAAATTTTCAAAAAGCTCTGAAATTGGGATGTTACACCCACGTGCAGAATAAGCTATTCAAGGCATGAGTGCTGAATAGCACTACCATGTGTTTAACTATTTATATTGGTCACGTTGAAAATAGTATCATTAGATTAGTCAAAAAAATATTTTTATAACATAAAAATTTCAGATTTTTTATAAACATGTTTATATAAACAGTTAGTGATGAAAGTTGCATGGTAGTTATCGTGTTCATATCTAAAACGACATATATTCTTGAATAGAGAGAGTAAAAATCCAAAGCAGAGAAGTGCCCATTCAAAAGTATAAGCAGCGAATTGCCAAAGCTTAAGCAGGCGATTGTGTAATTTTCTACTAGTTCTATTGTTTGCTTATATAAATTAAATTTGTTGATAAGAAGCGTACGCGCCTAGAAAGATAGTAGTCACCGGTTAGATCGCGCACGAGGATGTGAAATTTAGCTCAGTAATATTATAAATATATACAAACTGAAAAATAACATTCAATTAAAGAAAAACAGGTAAACCATAGAACCACGTTGTTAATGACATTCCGATGTTATTTCCTAGCTCATAGGATTCTTTTGGTGTTGTCAACGAAATTGCCCCCACGAGGAATCATACGGGCACGACACCCACGGGTGCGGTTCGCCTCGATCCAATCCTCCTACCTCCCGCTCCCGGCCCCACACCCCAGTCAAGCTCCATTCGGTTCCCCGCTCCCTACACCACGTCCATACACCTGCATACCAAGACTCCGAATCTCGAGGCCATACAGACGTCCCTCAACCCTATCCCACCATACACAGGGTCCACCCATCTTCCCGACCAGTCACCTCCATCTCCGATCGGAGGCGGTGCTTGGCCGCGGCGCCGATCCCCCGAGGAAGCCTGCGCGTGCCGCGCTCTATAAATACCCGACCTCGCCGGCGCCCGCGACCTTCGAGTTCGAGAACTCCCCTTCTCCGCTGCCCGCGCGTTGCCCCAAACCCTGATTAGCTACCCTACTAATCACTACTGCTGCTGCTACTACCGCTGCTCTACTAGCACAGCAGCAGCTGCTGCTGCTGGCGCTGGCGCCGAAACCCTAACCCTGATGTCGCAGCAGGATCTCGCGGATCCGGCGGCGGTGGAGGAGCGGCCGGGGGACCTCCCGCGGAGCGGCTCCGCCAGCCGGCTCAACGCGCAGGCTCCGGAGTTCGTGCCGCGCGTTGCGGCGGCGCAGCCGGTGATCCACGTGTTCGCCGCGGCGCCGACGCCGCCCCCCGCGGCGTTCTTCGCAGCGGGGCCGCCCCCGCCCCCGGCCCCGCCACCGCCGCCGTTCGAGTACTACCCGGCGGTCGGTGGTGGTGTTGGTGGTGCGGGGTTTGGTGCCGCAGCGGAGCATGAGGCGGAGGCCGAGCAAGTGGCGCCGGCGGCTGCCCAGGCTCAGCAGCTGGTGAGGGATGGGATCTCCGAGGACGTGGTGCACAAGATCACAAAGCAGGTGAATAGAGCCTCTTGGTCGTTTGTATTGTTGTCCGATTTGGTTGGTGCAATTAGATCAGGAATAAAATTTTGTCAGCTTGTTATATCTTCTAGTCGTAGTAAAGCTGGAACCGTTAGTCGTGGGTGATGCTTTATTAGATCAGAAAATCACGTAACAGTTGTCTGCTCCTTCGGTCAGTTTAGATGCATTTGGATTGGATCAGATATAAATATTTCTCGGATTGAGCTATGTGCTCCTAATCGTAGCAAAGTTCGTGTCGGAGCTGTGTTCTTAGGTACATGTGTTATGCAGTCGAGGATTACACAACTCTGGATGGGATGGAATTGTGAGCTATCAAACATCAATTTGTGGTATTTGCACGCTTATAGTATCTGTGGGGATGGATCACAGCTGATGGGTTAAGTGGTTGGGCATAATTTGATTTTGAATCCATTTATTCCTGCTATGTAACTTTTTTTTCAACTTTATCCGGCTATTATTTTGTTCACTAAGTTATATATTATGGCTCACCTTTTTTCTGGCATTAGAGTTCTAATTCATTCGCCATATATTATTTTAACAAAAAAATTAGTGCAAGCTAGTTGACATTATATCTAGCAGTTCCATTGGTCTGTGTCATATTTTACTTTATCTTTTTTACATAGCATTTCTTGTAAGCAACCACTGCTCTGCTGATGCAGTAATTCTGCTGCAAAACGTTATAGCATTCCATCATCTTGGCCTTTTTAAGTTTGGAAAGATTAGGACATGCTTACTCAAGCAGTGATTTTTCTATGGGCTGTAATATAATCACATGTGGAGTTTCTTGGAGGCGATTATGTCGATTAAATAGTTTCATATTGAGTCTTGATTTGGAAGTTTAATTCAGTTAGCTGGTCAAGTTACTACTCTTCCGTAGGTTGTTAACTATCTTTGGCGCTCTCAAGTTCCCCTTACTTTGGTGCTTTGTTTTATTGTTTTAGACTTTTAGTTTAAAGAGTGTCGATTTTTAACTAGTTTGTTATGACGTGTGTTTGCGGCTGGTAGTGGTCTAGAAAACCCTGGCAATGAGACAGCTTTTTAGTTTGTGTGTTGTAAAGAACCTTTTTTTTTGTTTCTAAATTTTCTGATTTCATAAATTTGAACCTTGTAGGTGGAGTATTATTTCAGTGATATAAACCTGGCCACTACTGAACATTTGATGAGGTTTATTACTAAGGATCCTGAAGGATATGGTGAGTTGTATGCTTGCTTCTGAATCTATTTCATTGAGATTCAAAATATACATTTACGGATTTACCATATCGATTCCTGCTGTTGACTGTTGACTGTATGATGTTTTCTTGAAAGAAAGCTGTCATCATTTTTTAAGATTTATAGTTTTCTGTTCCGTCAATAGAAAGTAGAAACATCATCATGTTTATGGTCTTGGTACTTTAACCTGATTCTGAGAATTAAAATAGGCTTCCAAAGTGAATATTGTCATATGCTAGTGGCTCTACACTTGTATGTATGCATGCTACTGTTCAGTTACTTTCCTGGATGGTACAAAGTATTTCCTGTATGATTCTTTTACTGTATCTTATGTGGCTCATGTTTGGTAGGTGCATTTTCTCTTGGATGTTTCTTAATCAGGATAATATTCAATCTATTCGAAGATTCGGTTAAAGGACGAAACTTTTATCAATTGTCAAATCGAAATTAACAATTTTTATATCTTATCATATATGTGCAATCGATTTGTTTTCACAGGTCTTTTACATTTTGTTTGTTTTTACTAAATGCAATATAACTTACATTCTCTTTTACCAAAATTAATAACAGAACAATGGTTACCATATTGATGAGAAGATAATCTCCTTATCTTATACTCCCTTCGTTCTTTGTTAGATGTTTTAGAATGCGTGCAGTCAATCTTTTAAAACTTTGACCTTTAAGATAGACAAAAGTATTTGGATTTGTCACGTGGAAATAATATCACTAGATTGGTTATCAAAAACACTGTCATATCATTATATTTTTAATAATTTTTACTAACATATAACTAGAAAAAAGTAATGGTCAAAGATGTCTATTGGAGACCACGTCGATGTCCAAAACGACAATTAAAAAAGAATGGAGGTAGTACAACTGACTTGTCTCAGATGAAAAATCCTTCAACCATGACTTCAGTATGCTAGTTTTGTTGATTTCAATCATTTTGTTTTGTGCCTAATATGAAGAAAACTAACCACCTTTGGTACTTGGACAAACAAATATAATTTGGTATCAAGTTTTTTTTTGGGGGTAAAATTGATTTGCCTTCTCACTCAATGCAGTACCAATACCAGTTGTTGCTGGATTTAAGAAAATTAAGGCTTTGGTACAAAGTAATTCAATACTTGCTTCAGCTCTTCGGACTTCATCAAAGCTTGTAAGTTCCATGATAATTCTGTTATACATTGCGGCCTGATCTCATAATGGATACTTTTATTCTGAAGTTGTTTCATTCACCGATAGGCAACTATCCTTCATAGGTCATAGGCATCAGATTAGTGGCAACATACATCTACTTTTGTTTATGTCTTTCCTCTGCAAATGCATGTTGCTTATGTCGACAATTACATATTTAATTATTTTCTCATACATGCAGGTAGTTAGTGAAGATGGAAAAAGAGTAAAACGTGAGCAGCCATTTACAGAATCAGATTTAGAAGAACTCCAAGTAATTATTATTCTTTATACGTTGCATGCAACTGCCATATGCTAGACATTTTTTTCTTTTGTGGGCAAAAATTTATGCTAGACTGTCAGATAAGGAACACTTCTTGTCTTGTAGGCCCGAATTGTTGTGGCAGAAAATCTTCCAGATGATCATTGTTACCAAAACCTTATGAAGCTCTTTTCAGCTGTTGGCAGGTAAAGGTTAATGTAGGTCAATGTAAAGTGTAGGTTCTTCCCTTTCAGTCATGAGAAAACTGTATTCTATATTTCTATTTTTGTTTTGTAATGTTCCAGTGTAAGGACAATCCGGACATGCTATCCTCAGACCCCAAATGGCACTGGTCCCGTTACTAATAGATCTGCCAAGTTAGATATGCTTTTCGCCAACAAGGTAAATTACTTTTCCTGTTTCCATTACTTAAATATTATATTATTGTTAAGAGTGTTGTACATTCTCATTCTCTCTCTCCCTCTCTAGCCCATGGGGCCCATATAGCCCATGAGATCTATGTAACAATGTTTATATATACCTCTCAATAAATGAATAAGCTGCATAGTTGTGAATAGCAAAACCCTAGCCTCATCTTTTCTAACATGGTATCAGAGTTATCTCCAACCCTAATCCTATTTCCATAAGAAAGTCCCCTAGTCACTACTGTGTTTTCTCCGCCGCCGCAGGCCGGCAGGCTCCTGCCCGGTGCCACTACTTCGTTCATTGCCTGGAAGTCTAAGAAGCAAACTGCGGTGCCACGCTCTAGTGCAGAGGCTGAGCTTCGAGCTTTTGCCGCTACCACCTCAGAGATCATTTAGCTTCGATGGCTCTTGATTGATCTCGGTGTTCATTTGATTGATCTCAGTGTTCATTGTGATAATCCTACACCTCTCTTTTGTGACAATACAAGTGTCATTCAGATTGCCAGTGTTCCAATCAAGCATGAGCTGACAAAGCACATTGATGTTGATGCATTCTTCACACGAACTCATTGTCAGCAGTCGACCATCGCCCTCAAGTATGTTCTCTTGGAGCTTCAAGTTGCAGATTTCTTCACTAAAACTTAGACTCGAGAACATCATCGACTTCATCTACTCAAACTCAGTGCATCAGATCCTCCTGATCCACCTTGAGTTTGAAAGGGAGTGTTAAGAGTGTTGTACATTCTCATTCTCTCCCTGCCTCTCTAGCCCATGAGGCCCATGAGGTCTATGTAACAATGTCTATATATAATTCTCAATAAATGAATAAGCTGCATAGTTGTGAATAGCAAAACCGTAGCCTCATCTTTTCTAACAATTATTACTGATAAATGAGTTCTAGTTCTAGTAGTTCTCATGGCTAACTATTTCTGATCAATCGAATCTTCCCTGAATTCTGTATCCTAGGCTAGTAGCAAGAATTATTGAGCGTCGTACTAATAGCAAAAGATGTTTGGAAATTTAAGAGCGTAACGAGGATTTAGAAAACCTGAATGGATTAACTTCAATACAACATTTGTTCCTTACATGTGAGACAATTCGTAAACCAAACCCCCTTCCTGACATGTGGCAACACAATTTGCACTACAAACATGTCGGGACCGGATTTCTGAATCCAAACCTCTATGTATTTCTGCATCAGTCCCAGATCAGTAGCTAGTGCACACAGTGAAAACATTGTTGATAACCCGTTCGAATCACGAAATAACATTAATAAATAACTGAGTACCGGCCTTATGACCACTTATTTCAAAAGAGGTCCAAAGACCTTAAGTCTCACAGCAGAGGAAACAAAATAATAAAATCCGTGGTGGCCCATTGAATCGCCCATCGGCATTCAACTAGGGAATGCAGCCTAGTACTCCAGGAAGCCTTCGTCGAAGCCACATGCGAAGTAGTCGCAGTCGTTCTCGGTATCTTCGTAGACTTCTGAGATTTGTTTTGAGTGTAGCATGTGAGTACATAAAGTACTCCGCGAGTCTTGGGAAATTATGCATATGCATAGTTTTAACAATTGGGCATATAGGGTTCATTTACACAAAGCAATATTTTAATTTTAAACATCTTTTATAAAGCTTATTAGACATGTAAATTAAACAATTAAAGTAATTTGAAATAATCTCTAGTGCAGGTTCCAGCCACCATACACTAGTGAATAGGCTCTATCCGTCAAGTTTTCATGAATTGAGCTCTAGCTGCCCAGTTGGCTCTAACTATCAGAACAACACTGCTCTAGGATTCCCAAAATATTTATTTAAAACCAAAATTAATATCTACCATGTGTATACGCACCTTGCCTGCCCTTGACCGTGGGCACAGCTATTCGAATAGTTTTTAACACTCTGCAGAGATTGTACAGCTTGACCCACACGAGATAATCAGCTTATATTGTCCGCTTCACACACTTCCGAAGGTGTGCGACTAAGCGATTATCACATGTCTTTTACAATACTTTATCCTAACATTAGCCCACCCGATGAGCTTAACCCCAAGTCATGGACGTCATTTACCATCGACCTGGAGCTCACCGTTGTGGGGGGTAACCTACCCGGACTTGGATGTCATTTACCAATGCCCGGCGCAAGCCTCGACAGATATGGACGTCTTTTACCATCGTCGGCACTACCCAGGTAACTCCTACCATCTACAGCATGCGGGCTAAATGTTTGGATTTTACCATCGTCGGCACTACCCAGGTAACTCCTACCATCTACAGCATGCGGGCAAAATGTTCGGACTTAGTAAATTACTCAGCCAGGTCCTTCCCATTTAGGATATGTGGTTGCACGATAATGCTTGGTTTGAATAAACACAAGAGTCGGTCCTTAATCGACCAGGGTGAACAATCAAGACTCATGCCACCCACCCTAATCTAAAACATTTTCCTGCAATTTATTTTATTTTTCCAAATATTGACATTACCTAATGTCAACTATTTTCCAAATTTAAAACATATTAGATAATAATGGTTTTTCTCCCCCATAGGTTAAACAAGACTGAACAGCACGTCTAACCAATTCTACCATTTAAAACTATTCCGCAAAATTGTAATCAATAATGCGGAATTTCTACGCTAGGGTTACAAATGTACAGGATAACAAATATCAAGGAAGACATTAGCAATCTTTAGGTTTTTAACTAACAACCTACAGTTTAAACTTAACATTTAAATAAAATAGCAATGCATAACTTTAAAACTGAAAACATTATTTAACAAATATGGGTTCAAAGTGTTCAAAGGAGACTCGCCTTGGGTGACGTTGGAGGTAAGCGCTTCCTGTTGATCCAAATTCGTGTTGGCGACGTCAGACTCTACACACACAAATCGGACCAAATAAATAACAGAAAGTAAATTATAAATTATAAAATAAATACTGGTAGGTAGAGATGAATTTAGGAGAGAGAATCGACGGATTTGGAGTTCGTATGAAGGAGAACGAACATCCAAAAGTTTGCAATCACATGAAATGATGGAAAATGTTGAAATTGGACTGTACTGGAGTTCATACTGTTTAGATGTTTTTGACAAAGCTATATTGGACAGAGCACAGAGAGAATGGCAACATGTCCCTACTTGCAAGTGATACATCAGATAGCAAAGAAAGGAAATGGAAGAGTCATTGACTTGTGGACCATGAGGTCATAGACACAAGAGAACAATACAGAGAGCTATTGCAGAGAACGAACGCTACAGAGAAGAAGAATAGTGCGCGCGGAGCTAGGTGGTGGCGCCGGCAAGGTAGGTGGCGAGATGATCGGCAAATGGCCAAAATTGAATCCCACTAAGCTCCTCTATCCGTAGGTGGTGGTGGCTCAACCGGCGAGCCACTGCAGCGGCGGTGGCGCAACATGGAGCGGCAGCGGTCCAGCGACGCAGGGGATGAATGGAGGTGAGCACGAGCATGGCCTCGGCCCAAGGAGCGTGTAGGTGCGGTTGGTTTGGCTGGAGATGGTCCGAGGCGACGCCTCCACAACGACTGGCGGCCGGAAACGAGTGACGTTGATGGCGGCAATCCACAGCGAGTAATCAATCAAATTGATGGGGGAAATAGGAAGAGTAAGGTCTGGAACGCGCCGTGACGCGGTTCACTCAAAGAAATATGCATCGAGGACGAAGATCGATCGATGGGAGCAAAATCAGCCTAGAAAGTTCAATGGTGAAATTTAGATGATTCGCTGCATGAAAGATGAAATTGTTTGAGGGCTATTGTTCACCTTGCTCGGGAACACATAATGACGTGATTAAAAGTTGCAAAGACTCACCGGATCAACAAATGCACGATTTGGATGAAGTGACTGGCGTTCGGGAAAACAAGAAATTGGATGCCGTCGGTGCTCCGATGGTTATGAGACTTGGAGGGAGTGTAAAGGGGGTCTAAGAGCTGTTGTGTACTAATTTATAGTTTCATCCGATATTCGAAACGCCAGGAACGCGAGTGATTGCGGGCGACGGTTTCGGTTCATGCTAAATGACAAAGGAAACGGCAACAAGCACTGATGGGGGCTGTGATAATGGGGGCTTTGATTGCACCGGGGTAATGGTGCGGATAATGGGGTCGTAACGCTTCAGACGGATTTGAATTTGATGATTCAAGTGGCTGCGATAATGGGGGCTTTGATTGCGTCGGGTAATGACGCGGATAATGGGGTCGTAACGCTTCAGACAGATTTGAATTTGATGATTCGAGTGAGAATGGAGATGAACTGCTGTGCGCTGTGCTGTTTTTGGACTGAAACGCTCCTACGGAGCTTGAAGATGATGAGTAGGAGAGAGAAAGAAAGAAAAAGAAAAGAAAATCCGTAAAAAAATCCAAAAACAAAATAAATTCGAAAAAATTCAAGAAAATTTCACAAAAATCCTTGGAACCTGAATAGATTGAATAAAAGAATTTTGAATTTAATTGATGTTTATTTTAATCATTTAAAATGTTTTTCATTTTCTGAAATTTCAAATTAAGCTTTAAATTAATTCATTAAAATGCAATGATTCATTTCATTTTTAAATCTTCAAAAAGGCTCTAAAAATTGGGATGTTACAATACATGAATGAAATCTTAGGTGGTTTGCTGTGCTGCTTCATCAATTTAGGTAAGATAAAAAAAATGATTTTCTTTTGTGAGCTGGATATATGTGCATGCATGATTCCATTTCAGCACTTTCAGGAAAAAGTCTTTCATCATTTTGTCAATGTCATTTAGGTATGATAAAAATGATCTTATATGTTCTGGACGACATGCATGCATGATTCCATTTCAGCATTTTTAGGAAAAGATATTCCATAATTTTGTCAATGTCATTGTAGTGACGTACCGAATGCTGACATTTACGCAACATAGCTTCAGATTGCTGAACACATTGAGTAATAATTGTATGGTATGCTTGTTGGTTCAAATGAATAATTATGTTTTATGCAGTTAACAAGTTATTTCTGTCTCAATTTGATCATAATCACAAGTTATTTCTTTGTCTCAATTTGATCATAATCTTGTCTTATGTTTGTGCACCTTTTGCTCATTGATTTCTTGTCAAATTAATATTTGTTCTTCCATGATGCCAGTTGCATGCTTTTGTTGAGTATGATACTATTGAGGATGCTGAGAAAGCGGTATGCATCTTTACATGAATTTTTTTAATAGCACATGGTAATGACTTTATACACATAAGATCACATTGCTTCATCCGATGCAGATTGTGGAACTTAATGATGAGAGGAACTGGAGAAGTGGGCTTAGAGTTCGATTGTTGAATACTTGCATGGTAACCATACATTTGATTTAATCATTGTGCATGAGTTAGTTCAGTGGTATATTGGTGCTAAATTGCTTATACAAACAGCATGATAACGAGCAGTGATTGAAAACCCGGCGGTTACCGGCCGGTAACCGCCTACCGAGGGTGGCCGGGAAATGAGATCCCGGCGGTTTTTTCAAATTCAAATTCAAATTTTCAGATTTCGAATGAATTTTAATCAAATTTGAACGAATTTCAGCCGAACAAAATCCGGTTTGACCGGTAACCGGACTGGTTACCGGTACCGGAGGGGGGCCGGGATGTAAACCGGGAACGGTTATTCAAACCCTGATAACGAGTACTTGTCATAATATCTCAAGTTGTCATATTTTGAATGAGGCATTTGTATGAACTTTATTTTGTATATAGCACATGGTTTTTTTGTTTTGCAAATCCGAGTATGTGCCACTGTTTTTACATTTGGAAATGCATTATTAATATATACTTTGTTTTGATTTCTTATCGCTCATCTTATCTACGTATGTTGTTACTGGGACCTATGGCAAAGTGCATTTTTGGAAGAATCCTTTTTATTAATATGCTTGAGTGAGATGGATTCAAGTAATGGAGTTGTCGGTCATGCTCATTATATATGCCCCTGTCCAGTTTTGGCTACTGAGTATGCTACAAAAAAAATCTTGATTCAAGCATCGCAATTGGTTTGGCAATACTCTAGTTGGTTTTTCTGCATATGAAGCCATTATTATGGTAAGAGACTATGATTTAACTACTGATCCTTATATCAAGCCCTTACGGACAGATTCAACCATACCTAGTTCGAGGCCCCCAAGATAACACCATATAGAGGATCAGTAAAACAGCATCGAATATGTAAAATATAGGAAATTGCACTAGTGTTTTCATAAGAGATACATTTCAGATTTGCTCTTACAAAAGAATGTTACAAGTACCTTCAAAAGGAAACACCGTTCGGTTGTCATGCCCCGTCAGCGCTACCCATTTCGATTCCAACCGCCCGCACATATCAATAATAGATCAATATGGAAACTACGAGCTGCTGATAATGAAACTACCAGTTAGTTGCATTTATTTCTTTGTATAATGTAATATTAGAGAAAGATCCATAATGAAATCTGGGTACAATGAAAGAATTACTTATGTTAAGAAATGAAGATGGATAAGCATCATATGATAGGAAATGAAATATAATGTGAAGGTCTGAGAGGCTTTGTTAAGATATTTTTTTAGATGTGACGGGATAAGACTGGCTTCATTAAGAAATGAAGGATGGAAGGGGTTCTACTATGAAGAAATTCGAAGCGCTTTAAAGGAAGCTTCTGACGTGTACTGTTCATGGAATAAGGAGTTAATTCTAGAAACTCAAATATTTTTTAGCTCAACATGCTTTATAAAGATTGGCATTGATTTATTCATAAAGTTTTATCTAATTTTAGAAGTTGCAATTCTATTTTATTGAATGGAAGCCGTGTCTGTATTAAACATCAACACAAACATTTCTCCATTTTTTGTTGGATACGCCCCTGATGCAACCATTTATACATGAATGTACCTATGAAATTTGGCACCAATATAATCTGCAAGATTATGTGTTTCAACTTTCAACTTTGTAAGCTTAACTTTTTGCTAAAATGTTAACACCAAAATAATTAGTTTTCAGAAACTGTAACTGTTGCGTGGGGGATTAAGTATCACAGGCGCCACAACCGCCAAACCAGTTGTATATGATCAAGCTGTCAAGACCATAGGACCGACACAAGTCTCATGAGTCGGTTTTTCAATTACAACAATGCTTGTCTTTTGAGTCCATAGATAGCAATAGATAGAGTTTGTTAAGGAAGCGTTATAATTACACATATGGTTTCCTAATTCAATGTAATCCGGTTTGGAAGGATCGCCTCTATATATGAGCGATTGACTTGTTGAATAAAGCACCAACAATCAATCTCTCATCTTCTCCCCTGCTCTCCTTTTTCCCGATCTTTCGGTAGTGAAGCCTGTGTCATTGTTATGGCACCAGTATACGGAATTACCGTCCGAAGCCACCCGTCAACCACGATTACAACTTGCGGAGTTCAAGACACAACAATTTGGTATCAGAGCCAGTCCCGGCGAATTCCATCATGCCGGGATCTGATGAGGCAGCGATTCGTCTACCCTATCAACGGTTCTGGAAGCCATCAAGGAGCTGACTGTCCGCGTTGAGGGCAACCACACGAGTTTGAGCGAGCGTGTGCATGGGGTTCAGGAGAATATGGGTGACCTAGTGACCCGGATCCTTGCACTAGAGAAAAGAGTCGTCGATGTTCACGCTGGGTTCCTGCCACATCCAGCCGATTCCGCGATGTTGTCAGTATCATGGTTTCGCTTCCTCCCGACGCCAGCTTTGCCACCCACAACCACGCTCCCGCTCGCCCGTCAGCCATTTGCAGCCCCACCAGCCATCCATCAAAGCCCAGTGATCATGCCCTCCTCCTCCACTTACCACCACCATGCCACCATTGCTACTTCATATGATCCGTCATCCACCACAAATTTCCACCTTCCACCCAACCACCGCTTCTTCCTCTTGCGGGCGCCAACGCACTCGAGCAACCCGCTGCGCCGCATGTTCCCTCGGTACCATAAGTTAGACTTCCGGTGTTCGATGGCTTGGAAGATCCTCTCGCATGGCTTAACAAGTGTGACCAATTTTTTCGAGGCCAACAGACAAATGAAGGAGATAAAGTCCGGTTGGCTTCATACCACCTCACGTGCATTGCCCGACTTTGGTATGGTCAATCGAACGAGATTCCCATGAGCCTCCATGGAGCTTTTCAAAGCTCTATGTCATCACGGATTCGGACCGCCGCTCGAAGAACTTTCTCGACGCCTTGCTCGGCTACCATATGAAGGCTCGCCCAGCCTACCAAAATTCCTTCCTCGACGTTGCTCGCTGCATACCTAATTGACGCTCTCCAACAAACTCGGCTATTTACAAAGAGGTCGCCTCAATTGCCAGACGGATGTGGAGCTATCAGACCCCGAAGATCTCCAAAGAGCCATGATGCTCGCCGGGGCTTCTGGCGCGGATCGCAAGCGCCTCCTCGAGGTCAAGACTCACAAGCGCGGCGCTGGAGGTAACCGCCCGGACCACTCCACGGCCGCCGCCCTCGGTTCAATCGCCGCCGTTCTTGTCCGGTTATTCAACGCCGCTTACCAAGAAGCCCACCGATTCGATTCTGCCGGCTCTCGCCATCCGAGATGGCCGAACGCCGCAAGCAGGGGTTGTGCTACAATTGTGATGAGCAGTTTGTCCGCGGCCATCGCTGTCAGCGCTTGTTTTATCTCGAAGTCGAGGATTCCCCGGATGAGGACGTGGACTCTGAATCCGAAGAGCCGAGCACTAAGGCAGTTGCCTCGCTGCACGCCATCACAGGACTTTGGAGTGTCCGCACCACGGACTCCATGCAACTGCAGGTCCAGTGCGGCTTGGAGACCTTTCTCGCGTATCGACACGGGTCGACGACAATTTCATCACCAGACGCAGCTTTGGGAGCTCGATTAAGCGCCCGCCGCCTTTCGCGTGATGGTAGCCAATGGCGATGAAGTGGCCAGTCGTGGAATCTGCAAGGAACTGGCCATCCGGATTGGCGACATGGATTTTTGCATCGAGCGTGTGGTGATTCCTTGGCGGCTTTGATCTTGTTCTGGGTGCAGGTGGCTTCAACCCTTGGCCCCATTCTCTCGATTTTGAGACCCAAGCACGATCCTTCAAGGCGGGGCGCGGCTCATTACATGGATCGGCATTGCGGCGCTTAGCATCAAGGCGTGCATCATGTCACACACGGATGCCTCTCTTGGGCGCCTCACGATGTAATATGAGGCCATCTTTGCTACTCCGTCGGGTCTTCCGCCACGGCCCCAGATCATCGGATCCACCTTCTTCCGGCGCACCCCAAAGGGCTATTCGCCTTATCGCTACCCCCACCGTAAAGATGAGTTGGAGCGGCAATGTGCGAGATGTTTGCAACAGGCATTATTCGAGATAGCACGCTCAAGCATTTTCTTCTCCGTGTTGCTCGCCAAGAAAGCGAGATAATACATGGAGATTTTGCGTTGATTACCACGCCTAACGCCGCACACGACCAAAGACAAGTTCTCGATTCCAGTGGTCGACAAACTACTTGACGAACTCAAGGGTGCACGCTGCTTCACCAAATTGGACCTACGTTCCGGCTATCATCAAGTGCGAATGCACCCAACTGACATCACGATGATCGCTTTTCGCACCCACCACGGCCACTTCGAATTTTTGGTCATGCCGTTCGGTCTCACCAATGCGCCAGCTACATTCCAAGCCCTCATGAACAACATACTTCTACCGTTTCTTCGCCGCTTCGTGCTTGTCTTCTTTGATGACATTCTCATCTACAGTTCATCCTGGTCGGAACACCTCCAGCACATCCGCATCGTTTTTCAGGTCTTGCAAACAAATAAGCTCTACATCAAGCGGTCTAAGTGCTCCTTTGGCGCCTCCGCCGCTTATTTGGGTCACATTATTTTGGCTTCGTGTCGCCATGGATGGGGATAAGGTGCAAAGGTCACAGATTGGCCTCCACCACGCCATGCCATGAGGCCTCCGTGGATTTTGGGGCTCATGGGCTACTACCGCAAGTTCATCAAAACTTCAGATATTGCCGCCCGCCACCGCCTACTCAAGGAGGTTTCTCATGGTCCGAGGAGGCGGCGATAGCGTTTTCCGCACTCAAGAAGGCTCGGCACCGGTGCTCCAATTACCAGATTTCACCGTTCGTTTTATTGTGGAATGTGATGCTTCTGGGACAGGATTCGGTGTAGTCCTTCATCAAGGCGACGGTCCATTGGCATTCTACAGTCGTCCCTTTGCGGCCCGGCACGCCAAGCTCGCTGCATATGAGCGTGAACTTATTGGCTTAGTCCAGGCCGTTCGTCATTGGCGCCCTTATCTTTGGGGACGCGAGTTCACCAGACGCACTAATCATTACAATCGAAGTTTCTCTTGACCGGCGTTTATCCACGATTCCGCAAAGACCATTGGATGAGTAAGTCGATTGGATATGATTTCCTTGTGGAATACTGGCCGGCAAACTAAACATGGTTATGACGCTTTGTCTCGCCGGAAACCGAAGTCGCCGCAATTGATTAGCTCTGCCGGTCCTTCGCTCCAACTGCTTGATGAGCTCCGGCGAGATTGGGTCGTCATGAGTGGGCCGATGTCCGCCAAGGTCCTTCTTGCCGACCTAGGTTCTCCGTGGGCGTCCGAGATGGGTTACTTCTACACAAGAATCAGATATTTGTGCCGGCTTCTTCCCCATCGCTTCACGGCATTTTAACGGCGGTTCATGCGCAGCATGAAGGTGTTTCCAAGACGCTGCACTGGCTACGGGCTGACTTTCATATTCCTCGAGACCGCCAGGCTATGCGGGATTTTGTGCGCGCTTGTGTCACTTGCCAACGGAATAAAAGCGAGCATTTGCATCCTACGGGTCTTCTCCAACCTCTACCAGTTCCATCAATTGTTTGGGCTGATATTTCAATGGACTTCGTCGAAGGATTACCTCGTGTTCAGGGCAAAACGGTCATCCTGTCAGTCATCGATCGCTTCTCCAAATTTGCCCACTTTATTCCCTTGAGTCATCCATATACAGCGTCTTCGGTGGCCCGTGCTTTCTTCGTCGATATAGTCCGTCTCCATGGCTTTCCGCAGTCCATTGTCAACGATCGTGATCCTGTTTTCACCAGTAATTTCTGGAAGGACCTTTTTCGCTTAGCGGGAGTTCGCCTTCATATGAGCTCTGCCTTCCACCCACAGTCTGATGGGTAGACGGAGGCCATCAATAAGGTGATTGCCATGTATCTTCGCTGCTTAACCAATGATTTATCCCGGCACTGGGTTGATTGGCTTCCATGGGCAGAGTACTGTTGCAATACTTCCTATCACTCTGCGCTTCGGGATACTCCCTTCAAGGTGGTATATGGCCGTGATCCTCCATCCTTGATTCCATGCTCGGTTGGTGACGCCCGTGTTGCGGCAGTTGAGTCTGCCCTCGTGGACCGTGATAAGTTTCTTGCTGAAGTTCGCGAGCGTCTGCTCCAAGCTCAACAATATGCCAAGGTTTATTATGATGGTCGCCACCGCGATGTTTCTTTTGCAATTGGTGATTGGGTCTGGCTTCGTTTGATGCATCGTCAGGCTGTCTCAATTCCGGGACGCACATTCGGTAAATTGGCACCCAAATATTATGGTCCCTATCGCGTTAGGGACAGGATTGGCTCGGTTGCTTATCGGCTGGATTTGCCACCAGGGACACATCTACATGATGTTTTCCATGTTGGTTTGCTTAAAAAATTTCAAGGTGAGCCTCCTGCAGAACCACCAGCTTTGCCCGTCATTCATGAAGGACGGGTTCTTCCCAAACCTGCTAAAGTTTTGAAGGCCAGTATGTGGCGTGATGTTTGGCATGTTCTTGTGCACTGGATGGTAACCTCTGAGCTGGAGGCTACGTGGGAACCAGTGCCTAAGTTCACTGCCTCCTTCTCGGACTTTCAGCTCGAGGACGAGCTGTTTCACGGGGACGGGAGAGATGTTGCGTGGGGGATTAAGTATCATAGGCGCCACAACCGGCCAGCAGCAGAAGGCGATCAAGCGGCTGCACCATAGGACCGGCACAAGTCTCATGAGTCGGTTTTTTTCAATTACAGCAACAGTTGTCTTTTGAGTCCATAGATAGCAATAGATAGAGTTTGTTAAGGAAGCGTTATAATTACAGATATGGTTTCCTAATTCAATGTAATCCGGTTTGGAAGGACTGCCCTCTATATATGAGCAGTTTCCTTGTTGAATAAAGCAGCCAACAATCAATCTCTCATCTTCTCCCCCGTCTCTCCCTTTTCCCAGTCTTTCCAGCCGTGAAGCCCAGGCTGCCGTCACGGCTCCAGGGCACCGGAATTACCGTCCGAGGCCACCCGTCAACCACGATTACAACCTGCGGAGTTCAAGACACAACAGTAACATGCACAAAAAGATAAACAGAGGAGGAAGTATTTATTTAAGAGATGCATTTGGATCAAAATGATGAGCCTTTTAGTGTTAATATAGGCATGTTTTAGTGTTACTTGCATGAGTAGTCCACTACCATCTCGTTTAATCACAACCTACAGTGTGTTCAAACTTCGAACTCAAAAAGGAACTTGCCCCTTTTATTTGAGTTCTGATCTATTAGGAAGCAGCTGTGATCTATTATTTGATAATTGACATCAACAGCAGTTTAGTATATGTCAAAAATGCTTTTTTATATAAAAAATGTTTATATATTGCAGAACATTTATGTAGTTGAATGTATGTCATCAATGGTTTCTTTAATTTGTTTGCATATTGCGAAACAATTATATCTATTTTATAACATATCAACATGTCCTTTGCGGTATAGACAAAGGGAGGTAAAGGGAAAAAGGGTGGGCATGAAGCTGATGGACATGGTGAGGAGGATGATGTCTCCACTTCTAACCAACCAAATGAGAAACCTCCAGAAGAAACACCTCAACTGTCAGATGCACTAGGAGAGCACGTGGTAAGTACTCCCTTTTACTTTCTAGTCTCCTTTATATTTAATAATAACGTGAAAACCAAAATAATCTAAAAAATCTTTGCCAACATATTTCCAAATATGGACACAATTGGCAACACCAGTGTTTAGTGTTGTACTGTTAGCTTTCACCTAGGCTTGAGTGTAGTGTCAGCACTATATCACTCTACAAGGCTCCCTTCTTTCTTTGGATTGCCATTGAAAAGTTTATGATTGATTGAATTAATTATGTCTGGTTGTGTACCTCCCAAGCTTGTTTGAAGGAGCTCTTGTCCGACCTGAAAACAATTTGATTTTGTACAGCCTGAGGAGAGCACTGGAGATATGGGCCGAGGGCGTGGCAGAGGCCGTGGACGTGGAGGCAGAGGCCGAGGGCGTGGCTACCACCACCATAACAATAACCAATACCACCACAGCAACCATCACCAAAACAGCAACCACCAGGGTAACAACCGGAGTGGTGCCCATCCAGTCGGAACTCCGCCATCCAGCCACCCAGTCAAGACAGAGCAGCAGCAGACACAGCCACTCGCAGGAGCTAACAAACAGCCTCCAGGGCCGCGCATGCCCGATGGCACGCGGGGATTCACCATGGGCAGAGGGAAGCCGCAAACATCAACATCCAGTGTATCCTCTAGTGAACCTTGAATTTGAATCATGCAACAGGGGAGACAAGACGCAGCACTTGCTGTTTGTCGTGTTGATAGATATGGTGAGAGACTGTCTTTTACAAGTCTGTCTTTGCCTCATTGGAGTGTGCTTTCTAATTTATGCACTATATACGTTTTGTCTGTGCTGTGTGTACTTTAAAAACCGGTAGCACACTGGTTTGTGACTCGTACTATTGCGGCCGCCATTTTGTAACTCTATTTTTGCCCCTTTTGCTGCCTTGACAGTAAGGTTGTAGAAGTAAAGATCATTGTGGAAAAAAAATGAAAAGAAAAGGAACATAATAAAATATGATGATGTTTCTTGTAAGTTGCTAGTCTTGTTTCATCACCCTTCTGCAGGAGATTGATCATATTATGTTCATACTATTTTTTCAAAGTGATGGAAGGTAGATATTCCGGCTTCCATAAATTATTGGTCGCTGAAGATAGTTGGCGAACAATGCTTGATTGATCCTTTGGAAGCTTGGCACGTTTCGTTACCAGGACTGAATTTGCCTTTAGTCTTTATAGTCAATGTGAGGACCTTGGTATTGAATATATTCTAAGTTAAAGAATTACACCTGAAAACATAATTTTCGATAAGGAATAAACTCAATGCCAGATTCACAGATATGTCTTACAATAGTTCCTAAGATTAAAGGCTATTGTACATATATCCTAAACAATATTGTACCAAGTCATACAAGGCATACGATATACATATAACATAGCAAAACTTTACAACATTGGTTCGGTTCAATAGAAGTAACCGACCAGTAGCATTTAACAGAAGTTTTAGCAGCGAAAACAAAAATATAAACAGCAAAAGGACCACCAAGTGGCCTCACACCCTCAGGCAACTGAGTAGAGGATAGAAATAGCATCGCCCTGATCGGCGCTAACGGGTAGTTCGTACAAATATTTGTTCTCACCTGCAACAAGTGGTTAAAGAACCTGAGTACAAAAAGGTACTCGCAAGACTTACACAAATCTACTAAAAAAAGTGTTTAACAGAACCTAACCAAAGGATTAGAATCTGTACATGCATAAGGCTAACAACAGGAATGTTGTAATGCCATTAGTTTTACATAAAGCAATCAGTTTTACTCCTATACTTACCAAATTTTGCTAAGACAGTTTTATAAACAAGTTTGGACTTAAAACAGTAAGTAAAAGAGATGTCCACTTTGACCAATTAACATGCATGAATACCCTTCATGCCAAACTAGTAAATCCATGATACAAAATATTTCAAAGTCTATACTGAGTTGCCCATCAAAACGAGTGTTGTCCATAACCGTGGCCATATCTATTCGAATAGTTTTAACCCTGCAGGGGTGTACATCTTTACCCACACGACTTAGTCAGCCCATAAGCCTTCGGATGCCTCCGAACGATGACACACTTCCTTTGGTATGCTGGCCGGGTAAACTAAGATTCGGTATTGTTCAGCAAGTTGACATTATTGAGTTGAATCACCCATGTGCGACTAATCCCGCTTAGTACAAACGACGGATAGCGCCTGCTAACCGGGGCACACATGTTGTGTCGGGAAAGCCGATTCAATGAACTGAAATAAAATTGTGCTTCCCTGCACATATAGAATTGAAATCGGAGCCCTACGAACACGCAAACTTTGCAAATGTCCTCACTCCACCAGTTCCTCAACTCAATAACATCAACCCATTACTTAACCAATCAACGCCCATACACCGCATGTGGAAGTATGTAAGGTACTCAAATTGACAGGTCAAAGTTTGGTCCTTAACGATCCGGACAAGACTACCACATTTCCCAAATCTCGTGCACGAAGGCACCATCACTAGCATCCACTTGTCTAGATCTAAATCAAATTGTTATCAAACAAAATTAATTTAACTTTCAATTTTAACCAAACTGACAAACAAATCAAAGATAGAAATCAAAAAGGTGTTTCCCAGGTCTGACAAGATAAGCTTGCCAAATACTAACGTTCTACAGACTTGCGAGGCTAAGCAAAAATCTACAGAACACTCTACTAACACCAGATTTCTACCTTAAGCATAAGTGCATGAGTTTGATTAAGGATAAACCACAAAGATGGGGATGTAACTAACTAACACACCAAGTACTGATACTTCAAAGTAGCATGCACACAGTTGTCACTGTAATTCAAAACACTAAAGTATCAAATCTGGGATCAACATGGTGCAAAAGGGTGCTTGCCTTGGTAATAAACCACTTGTTCACTTTCTGGCTGCTCAGCAAGATTTTCACTCACGTCGGTTAATTCAGAACCTAAAAGATGAAAGCAAATGAACATCCAGAAAAAATACCAGAGAACAAAATGCTGAAAAGATGCATGATCAAAGTATTGATGTGCAAACTAACAAAATGCTTAGCTTACAAGCTATTTTAGCAACGGTAATAACCCAGATTAACACCTACTAGCAATAACCGATAAGGATTAGCAGCTAATGCCCTGCTACAGTGTTTGTCGGGCTGTCCGACAACAACAGAACAGCTAGGATTGCGATCTTTATTGATTTGAACGCACATTAAGCAAAAAGACTTTTGCTTAAGCTACTAGGGTGCCTAGGGAAACTACCTGAGCTTAGATGATGGTCGGAGAAGCTCTAGAGCTCGCCGATGATATGAAAGACCGAAAAGAGACAAGATGATTCAGAAATATATATGAAATCCTGGACAAAAAGATCACCAGTGAATGGTTGAACTGGCTCTAATAGGTCTAGGTGAGGGTACTGCTGAAATGAATTGAGATAAAACTCACCACACCGGAGATGGAGACGAAGGGGTCGATTTGGCCGAAAACAGGAGATTCTCAAAATTCAACCAACCTATTTGACAAAAGGTGAAATTAACTGAGGGGTTTTGCTCCTTAGATCATATGACACGATGTGACACGAAAGAACTAAGGAAAAGCTCACCGGAGCGAAGAATTCACCAACGGTGGCGCTTCGGACGCGCTCTGGACAGCCCAATGGACAAGCTCGCATTCTCAATCTACAAGCAATGCCAAAGACTCCCATTAACAGGATGAACAAAGCATCGAAAGCGATGAACAAAGGCATAAGAATGAGAAGGATACGTCGCAGATGAAGAAGAAACTATCGTGGCATTGTAGGATCAAGGATAACCGACTAGAGGGGGTGAATAGGAGGTTTTTAAACTTTTAAACAATTTAGTCAATTAATAACTTAGTCTAAACAAGTTATACTTCTAGCTAGGCAAATTAATCACAATAAACAAGCTAGAAATATAAATACGGAAAGTAAAGACTAGAGATAACCACAAAGACACGACGATGTTTTTCCCGTGGTATCGAAGACTTGCCGGTCTTCACTAGTCCACGTTGAGGGAGCTTGACGTCTCAAGCCGGCTCCATGAATTAAGCCTTTCCTCAAATCACTATGGTTGTTCTTCTTCCGCTCCGGAGATGGTGAACACCGAACTACTCACAAGCTTGCACCGGGCCTCTTCACAATCTTCTTTGAAGAGATCAACGTGCTCCACCACCAACCGTCTAGGAGTGCGGCAACACTCCAAGAGTAATAGATCAAGGTCTTCACTTGACGGCACTCAAGTGCACATGGATCAACTAGGAGAATGAATGCACTTGAATGTATCTCAACAAGCTCACAATGAATGCACAAGAGTGTTTTTGAGTGTTGAGTGAATGCAAGGGCTCTCAAGGCTCTAAGAATGTCAAATGGGCACTAGCACCTTGACTTAGCGGTTGGGGGTATTTATAACCCCACAAACAATTATGACCGTTGGAGACGAATTCCAAAAACTCGAGCAAAATCGAACGATCATAGGTACAATTTGCGATGACGATCAAGACTCCGATCGAAAGCACGACCAACAACTAGAACAGATACTAAAAAGAAAAAGCTAGTCGTTGAAAACCCAATCGAACGATCATGCGGAATGCGCCAGACGTCCGACGGTTCTTGTCAGATCGCTTGTTTCTCTGACGCATACGACCGCTCAGAGGGTTTCATGATTTTGCTAAAGATTTGCAAGTGGTTCGGAAATATTGTATCGCAGATAGAAATCGGAATGACCGCAGTTTGCACGATCGTTCCCTAAGTGCGGAATGTCCGATTTCCAGATTGAGTTTTTGAGCAGATTTGCACTTGTTCTGTTTTTATTGAACCGCCTCACAAATTTCGAGCGATCCGCTGCCCATGAGCGTATGCGACCGATTTCCATGAGAGATTCTGGAGGCAATTTGCAACGCTTCTGGTTTTATTGAACCGCCAACTAAAATGCGGAATGACCGCGATGCGGTACGACCGGTCAAGGACCCGATCGTTCCGCTTGAACACTTATTTGGCTGTTCCCTTCAAAATGCGGTACTACCGCCAAGTAAGGTCCGGTCATACCGCATCAAGCGGTACGACCGCAAGTATAACTGCGGTACTACCGATTTTGGACAGAAGCACTTAGAACTGTTAAAATTGATTTCAGTTTAAATTCAAATGCATGCATGATCCTAAATTGATCCACATGGCATAAGAACATGCTATCAAGCTACTAGCCATGATCCCTCTTAATAGTACGGTGTTTATCCTATAATCCAGTCTTTCATCCAAAACTCCTAGACTGGTAAAATGGAAAAAGAGATCCTAGACTACTTGTACCTTGTCTTTGAGCCAAAAGATCCTCGTGTAGTCCATTTTGCATGTCACTTTGCATCAACATGTTCACCGATGGGATTTAACCTTGTAAATACTCAATAAACATGTTAATCCCATATTCACATATTGTCATTAATTACCAAAACAATTTTTAGGGGCCTAGATACTTTCAATCTCCCCCTTTTTGGTAATTGATGACAACACTAACAATATGTGAAAAAGATTGATTTGAATATACTGTAATTGTATATTCTTTTGATGGCTTAACAATAAAATAATTCTTGCAATAAGAACAAATGAATGTATGAGAATTATTTTCTTGTTAAGTCTAATTTAAAGAAAGCTCCCCTAAACATGTGCATATAAAGATAGAACATTTTGTAGAAATTTTGATAAATTTGGTGGAGTTTCTTTAGCATATTTGAACTTGAGGAAATGCAATAGTAAGATATGACGATAATTGAGATTGCATTAAAGGTAATAACATGATATCATCCACAAGTTCAATAAGTTAAAGAGCGCATAATTAAACTATTACAAGCATAGATAAGTTCAACATTACATAATAAGTCCAACATATATAAGCTAACACATATAAGTCCATAGTATAGTAGCAAAAGCTTGCGCTTGCTCCCCCTAAAGCTATGTCTTCTATATCTTTTCACTTCTTTCTTCTTTGTCTTCGTATTTCTCCCCCTTTGGCATCAAATACCAAAAACAACTCAGACGATGGGATCCTGAGGAGGAGGGATGACGTCCTGTGAAGCTGGGTCCTGTGCTGGAGCAAGAGCGGGAGCAGGAGCAGGATCCTGAGAGTCTGGGGCCGGAGGAGCGGAGTCCTAAGAAGCGGTGGCCTGAGGAGCTGAAGTCTGATCCTGAGAAACTGAAACAGCAGTTGGATTCGAAGAAGGTGTCTCTAAAGTCGGGCCGGATCTCGAGTCATGACCTCGGATCAAGCCGGAGGAGCAACAGGAGCGTAAATCAGATCTTTGGTGCTCTGCTGGACCGGAGCTGGACGAGGTACAGGAGGCACAGAGGATGTCCTAGAAATAGGAGGACGTCGAGAGAAACGCTGAGGAGTCTTCAAAATCCCCTCTAATTCACTCATGCTCTCCATCAGTGCAGACATTCTGTTATGAGTCTCATCGAAGAAATCATTCTGAGTCTGCTCCATCTCAAGTAACCTACCTCGAGTCTCATTCTGAAATTCAGCTTGTTCAGCCTTCATTTCTTGCAAAGAACTAAGAATGAGTCACGATTCTCAAGAATCGTGCAAGAGTGCTATCGAAGGAAAATCACCAAAGATGGCGAGGAGCAGAGCCTCACCAAAGATCATCCTCAACACTATCACGTCGTGGAGGAAGACCGTCTCGTGGCCTATAAGACTTGTGAACAGTTCCCAATCCATCACGATACTCCATTTTGTGTGTGATCCATGCCATGATGTATGGAGCATAATAAATCCTTTTAATTCTATCATTCTTAGAGGAGACTATGCCTCAAGAATCACATCCACAACATCAAACTTGATGCCCTCATAATATTATCAATGATATTCCAAAGCGTGACCACGAATCGCATCAAAATTACCACTCTTGGGGTAGAAAGTATGATTGATGATCCTGTTGATCATGCTAGGAATTGGTCTCAGTCCAGTGATTGTGCCTAACTTGTTTTTGATGTATGATCATAATAATCGCACCAAGCAGACACAATAAAGGTGCCTCTCAAGGACTTTATCCCAAGTTCCGGACTGAACTCCCAGAACATGCTCAAACTCTTCCTTGGTGCTCTCCACATACTTAGAGGCTGATATCCATCTAATTGAATTCAGGTCAGGTGAGACATGCACTGTAGCATAAAACTGTCTGATAAGCTTGTCGTCATAATTTTGTTTCAGTGCAACAAGGTCATGAAGACCTACTTGAAGAAAGAGCTGATAAATACTACTGTAATTGTCCAAGGAATTTAAATGAGTCCATTTTATCCATTTATGATCTGCAAATTTCCTGTTAGGACCATATAGCTGCTCAAACACTTGTTCCTGAAAGACAGTGTGAAAACCAGGATGTACACTGTTTGACTTTAAGAGGTACTGATTTACATGCCTTTTGATTGCATAATCATCTGCTAACAAGAGGCGTAAATCAATTGGAGATGCTGGAGGATCTCCTAAGTTATCAAATGTACCTTCTGGAGAGTCGGGCTCAGATTGAGTCTGATCATCAGAGACATAGTCCTCACTTGCTTCTCCTCGTGATTCGATGTCGGCCCTTTTCCTTTACCATGCACGACCTTCCGATTTAACGGAATGTGATTGCCGATCGAGCCGACCGTCGCCGATTTAAGAGGTGATTGAGTAGGAGCGACAGAGGATTAAGGAGACGACTGTCCTCGAGGAGGTCCATGAGGTTTCCTTGTCGCAATCCTCATCCTAGGCATCTTTAGAAACAGATAATAGGTTACAAGATATTCAAAAGAATGATTGGAATTGAATTTAGTTGAAAAGGATTGACATTTACATTTTCGTCAGACAATCGGACGTCTCGCCGTTTATTGGCGATGCAGACGATCGCATCATGGGTCGCATCAGCCAAGAACCGGTCGTTCCGATTTTCCTGACCGAGTTCTAGGGCTGTCGAAATTCACATATTTGGTGGTTTTTCATGGATTGAATCCATAGATCTGATGCGCAACCATCTTAAGACACCAAATAACATATTTTGCCCAAATAGAACTACAGAAAATCATCGCATTTTCAATAAACCCTAAAAATGGATATCCTAAGGTTCCAAAGAGATAAAACTTGAATCAAAAGGAGTTTTACCTTCGGATTTGAGGAGGCGAACCCTGGAGAGACTAGCAATACGAAGGAATCAAAGATTTGTTGAGATTGTGAACAGATTTGAGAAGAGTTGAGTTGGTCGGGTGAGAGAAAGAGAGAGAGAGAGAGAGAGAGAGAGAGAGAGAGAAAGAGAGAGAGAGGTTGTAACGGACGCAAAAGGGGCAAACGAACCGCACGAGGAAGTTAAGGCTGAAAAACATAACCGCTGGGAGTTAAGTTTCTTTACAAACCGTCGCGGTCGTTCCGGTCAAAAGCCGTCGGTCGTTCCGCACCCCGGTCATACCACTATTATAACGCCGGTCGTACCGCGCATATAACGCCGATTGTTCCGATTATCCTGGGGCTTTCTGGATTCTCTAGAAATTTGATTATTTTGCAAATGATCCCTAGTTTTGCACTCAAATAAATATCATTAAGGATCATTATGCATAGTATAGACTATTGTCTATTTAGGAACATAATTTTTATGATCATAGCTATTCTTAATAAAGATTTGAAAAATATTTTCATAAAATACTCAAATAATGTCAAATGAACCACAAAACATGAGGCAAGAGTTCAAACAACATTTGAATAATCTATGATATTTAACTCATTCCTCAATTTGCAAAAGCGACCTTCGTCTAATGGCTTGGTGAAAATATCCGCTAATTGGTCCTCGGTTCTTATGTGGCTAATTTCAATGTCTCCCTTGCTCACATGATCTCTCAAGAAATGGTGGCGAATATCTATATACTTGGTTCTTGAGTGTTGAACAGGGTTATTAGCAATTTTCACGGCACTATCATTGTCACACAAAAGAGGCATTTTATCAATTTTAATTCCATAATCCATCAATGCTTGCCTCATCCATAGCAATTGAGCACAACAACTTCCCGCGGAAACATATTCGGCTTCGGCGGTGGATAATGCTACGGAGTTTTGTTTCTTGGATGACCATGATACTAAAGATCTTCCTAAGAATTGACAACTACCTGAGGTGCTTTTTCTATCCACTTTGCAACCCGCATAATCGGAATCTGAATATCCAATTAAATCAAATTTAGCACCTTTAGGATACCAAAGGCCAATGCTAAAGAAATGTTTTAAATATTTTAGTATTCTTTTAACGGCCATTAAATGACACTCTTTTGGAGTTGCTTGAAAACGTGCACACATGCAAACACTAAACATGATATCGGGTCTAGATGCGTTAAGATAAAGCAAGCTACCAATCATAGATCTATAAAGCTTTAAATCTACCGGTTTACCTCCCTTATTTAGATCAAGATGACCATTTGTAGCCATGGGAGTCTTGATGGGTTTTGAATCTTCCATGCCAAATCTTTTAAGTAAATTCTTCACATACTTGGTTTGACTTATGAAAGTCCCATCCTTGACTTGATTTGAAGTCCAAGGAAATAGCTTAATTCTCCAATCATTGACATTTCAAATTCCCTAGACATCATATCACCAAATTCCTCGCAAAAATCTTGGTTAGTAGACCCAAAAATGATATCATCAACATAAATTTGACATACAAAGAAATCATCATATATGACTTTAGTGAATAAAGTTGAATCAATCTTCCCAATTTTGAATCCTTTTGAGACTAGAAAGTCTCTAAGGCATTCATACAATGCTCTAGGAGCTTGCTTAAGACCATAGAGCGCCTTGGAGAGTTTATAGACATAATTTGGATTCTTTGGATCTTCAAAACCGGGAGGTTGTTCAACAAAGACAAGTTCGGATATTTTACTATTTAATAATGCACTTTTAACATCCATTTGAAATAATGTAATATCAAAGCATGATGCAAAAGCAAGTAATATCCGAATTGATTCAAGCCTAGCTACGGGAGCAAAGGTTTCACCAAAATCCAAACCTTCGACTTGTGAATACCCTTAAGCGACCAACCTTACTTTGTTCCGAACAACCAAACCATTTTCATCTTGTTTATTCCTAAAGACCCATTTTGTGCCAATGACATTGTATTCTTTAGGTCGTTCCACCAATGTCCAAACTTCATTCCGGGTGAAGTTGTTGAGTTCTTCATGCATATCATTCACCCAATTCGGATCTTCAAGTGCTTCTTCTACATTCTTTGGCTCAATAGAAGAGACAAAAGAGTAATGTTCACAAAAAGAAGCAACATGAGAGCGAGTTTGGACACCCTTACTTACGTCACCCAATATTTGATCTATTGGATGATCTTTTGCAATTGCATTGTGGATTCTTGGTGGTTGGTTGGATGGTTGATCATCTTCTTTGTTGTCCTCTTCACTAAGTTGTATTTGATTTGTGGAAGAAGTGGGTGGTTCAACTTGAGTGGAAGATGTTGGATCGTCTTCGGGCTTGACGTCGCCTATTTGCATATGTTCCATTGCTTTTATTAAGGCTTCATTACCTACATCATCCAAGTTCTCATGCTCTTCTTGAGAGCCATTAGTTTCATCAAATTGCACATCGTGTCTTTCTTCAACAAAACCGGAGTTTTTGTTGAAGACACTATAAGCCTTGCTATTTGAAGAATAACCAAGCAAGAAACCAACATCACAACGACTATCAAAATTTGAAAGACGAACACCCTTCTTTAAAATATAACACTTGCAACCAAAAACTCAGAAATAAGAGATGTTCGGTTTTCTTCCTACAAGAAGCTCATAGGAAGTCTTTTTCAAAAGACGGTGCAAATAAAGACGATTTATGGCATGACAAGCGGTATCAATAGCTTCCGCCCAAAAGATATCGGAAGTATTATATTCATCAAGCATTGTCCTAGCCATTTCAATTAATGTACGATTTTTCCTTTCTACTAGTCCATTTTGCTCCGGAGTGTAGGTTATGGAAAGTTCATGCTTTATTCCAAGTTCATCACAAAAGTCTTCAACTTTAGTATTCTTGAACTCGGAACCATTATCACTACGGATTTTCTTTATTTTGAAATCAAATTCATTTTGGGCCCTTTTGCAAATCTTTTGAAAATCCTTGAGGTTTCACTTTTGTCATCTAGGAAGAATACCCATGTATATCTAGAGTAATCATCCACAATGACTAAACAATAGCTATTACCTCCAATACTCTTATAGGTTGTTGGCCCAAACAAGTCCATATGTAAGAGTTCCAATGGTCTAGAAGTTGATATGATACTCTTGGAAGGATGAGAATTTGCGACTTGTTTACCGGCTTGACAAGCACTACAAAGTCTATTTGTCTCAAACTTCACATCTTTCAAGCCAACAACTAAATCATGTTTGAAAAGCTTTTTGAGTTGAATCATTCCAACATGAGCTAGCCTTCTATGCCAAAGCCAACCCAAAGAGGTTTTTGCCATTAAACAAGTTTTTAAACAAGATTCACTTGAACTAAAATCAACTAGGTAAAGATTTCCAAATCTAAAGCCTTTGAAAACTAGAGAGCTATCTTTTGCATTAGAAATGGTTACACCTTCACTAGAGAATGAACAAATTAGTCCAAGATCACATATTTGAGCAACGGATAGCAAATTAAAATTTAATGATTCTACTAAAGAAACATTAGAAATGGAAAGGTCATTTGAGATAGCAATTTTACCCAATCCTAATACCTTTCCTTTGCTATTGTCTTCAAAAGTGATCTTTTCCATTCCTTGACCATTCTCGAATGTGGTGAACATTTTTCTATCACCGGTCATATGTTGTGTGCATCCACTATCAAGCACCCAATGTTTTCCACCGGTTTTATAGTTCACCTACAAAACAAAATCAAGTCCTTTTAGGTACCCAAATTTGTTTGGGTCCTTGGAGGTTAGTAACCAAGGATTTAGGCACCCAAATAGCATTCTTTTTAGCGCCTAGAATTAAAGTGCCAACAAAACGAGCAATTATTTTACCATCCTTAGACTTTTTAAGCATATAGCAAGAATCATATATTCCAATGGATGGAGTCTTACCCTTAGGACAATCTTGTTGCACATGTCCTATTTCCCGGCATTTATAACAATACTTACCATTTTGTCTCACAAACCTTGTGGGCATGTTTGCCGGCTTCTTACCTTTCTTAGACACATACCCAAGACCTTCCTTGTTGAATGAGCACCTTTGCTCACTCAAAAGTTTGTCAAGAGTAGCCTTGCCCTTGAAGCATCTTTCTAAGCTCTTGCTTAGCTTGAATACTTGTTCTTTTAGCTCATTGTTCTCATGAATAAGCTTTGAATCATTTTGCTCAACAATATTTTGATTAGCATCAATATTAGAGCAACATGGCATAGCAAGTAAGTCATCACATGAAGTAGATGCACTAGTCTTAGCAATTTCTACACTAGGCATTTTATCAATAATATTGCATGTGATTCCTACATTAGAACAAGACTTATGTGAATATTCTTAGATAAGCAAATTATGAGCTTCCTTAAGCTCCATATAAGAATCTTTTAGAGTATTGTATTCTTTATTTAAGACTTTATATTTTGATTTTTCTTTTCCAAGATATTCATTTAGATCATTAAGCATATCCATTAATTCATCATAAGTTGGTTCATCACTAATAATGGATTTTACCTTATCTCCTTTTGCCATGAGGCAAGTAGGAGTGGAGAATAGCGATGGTGCTTCCTTGATGGCGGTGCCGACTAGTCCCTTCTTCTTGGGGGACTCTTCCTCATCGGAATCGGAGTCGCTTGACTCATCATTTGAATCCCACTCTCCAATGTTGGCTTCATGCTTGCCGTCCTTGTGAAGCTTCTTGAAGAGCTTCTTCTTGCTATTGTACTCCTTCTTCTTGAATGACTTGTTCTTGTCATCCTTCTTTTCGGGGCAATGAGAAGCAATATGCCCTTCTCTTCACAATTATAGCAATCGAATGTTGCTATAACGCTTCTTGTCACTTGAGGATTGCCCTTCTTGTACTTGTCGGTTGTAGCTTCTATTGGGACGTCTCTTCATGACCCTCTTCATCCTTCTCACAAGGAGTGCATACTCCTCATCGGAATCTCCTTCTTCATCTTCATCATCGCTTGATTCCGCCTTGGCCTTGAAAGCGGTGATCTTCTTCTTTGAGGAAGATGTCTCCAAGAGCTCTTCCTTGTCCTTTTTGTACAACTTATTTGTGATGAGGTTGCCCAAGAGCCCCATTGGTGTCATCCTTGGCAACTCGGGTGAGTTGAGAAATAGAGTCACCAACGTCCCATATTTGTCCAGGAGAGCCCTAAGCATCTTGCGTACAACATCAACATCAAGAAGGTTAGTCCCAAGGCCTTTGAGCTCATTCACAATGTTGTTGAGTCGTGAATACATCTCATTGATGTTTTCATGAGGCAACATCATGAATGTCTCATATTTGATTCGAAGCCTATGCAATTTGGCTTCTTTGACCGTGGATGTACCCTCATGGATTTCCGAGAGAGTGGTCCAAATATCATGAGCGGTTTCCAAATTGCTCACTTTATTGAACTCATCCGCGTTTAAAGCGCCAAAGAGAGCATTTATAACTTAGGCATCTAAATGAGCATTACGCGTCTCTTGATCCGTGGGATGTAGGGGATCAAGTGGCATGACATAACCCTCATTTACGATTTTCCATACGCTTGGACTCATGGCCTTTAAATAAATTGACATTCTAATTTTCCAATAAGCGTAATTTGAGCCATCAAATAAAGGAGCCTTTCCTATAGCAATTCCCTCACTAGCCATCCTTTTCTCTCTTAGACAGTTAAGTCTAAATCAATGAGAGACCAAGCTCTGATACCACTTGTAGGATCAAGGATAACCGACTAGAGGGGGGTGAATAGGAGGTTTTTAAACTTTTTAACAATTTAGTCAATTAATAGCTTAGTCTAAACAAGTTATACTTCTAGCTAGGCAAATTAATCACAATAAACAAGCTAGAAATATAAATACGGAAAGTAAAGATTAGAGATAACCACAAAGACACGACGATGTTTTTCCCGTGGTATCGAAGACTTGCCGGTCTTCACTAGTCCACATTGAGGGAGCTTGACGTCTCAAGCCGGCTCCACGAATTAAGCCTTTCCTCAAATCACTATGGTTGTTCTTCCTCCGCTCTAGAGATGGTGAACACCGAACCACTCACAAGCTTGCACCAGGCCTCTTCACAATCTTCTTTGAAGAGATCACCGTGCTCCACCACCAATCGTCTAGGAGTGCGGCAACACTCCAAGAGTAATAGATCAAGGTCTTCACTTGACGGCACTCAAGTGCACATGGATCAACTAGGAGAATGAATGCACTTGAATGTATCTCAACAAGCTCACAATGAATGCACAAGAGTGTTTTTGAGTGTTGAGTGAATGCAAGGGCTCTCAAGGCTCTAAGAATGTCAAATGGGCACTAGCAGCCTTGACTTAAGCAGTTGGGGGGGGTATTTATAACCCCCACAAACAATTATGACCGTTGGAGACGAATTCCAAAAACTCAGGCAAAATCGGAACGACCGCAGTATAATTTGCGGTACGACCGCACTTTTGACTGAGCACAGTCAACGGCTAGAACAGATACTTAAAAAGGAAAAAGCTAGCCGTTGAAAACCCAGTCGGAACGACCGCGGGCAAACGCGTGGTACGTCCGATTTGCCTCGGTCGTACCGCTTCTACGAGTGGTATGACCGTTCGTAGGGTTTCATGATTTTGCTGAAGATTTGCAGTGGTTCTGGAAATATTGTATAGCCGTATAGAAATCGAAATGACCGAAGAAGCGATGCACCGCTCCCTAAGTGCGGAACGTCCGATTTCCAGATTGAGTTTTTGAGCAGATTTGCACTTGTTCTGTTTTTATTGAACCACCTCACAAATTTCGGAACGACCGCACAACGGTACGACCGTTGCCCATGAGCGGTACGACCGATTTCCATGAGAGATTCTGAGGCAATTTGCAACGCTTCTAGTTTTATTGAACCGCCAACTAAAATGCGGAATGACTACGATGCAGTACAACTGGTCAAGGACCCGGTCGTTCCGCTTGAACACTTATTTGGTTGTTCCCTTCAAAATACGGTACTACCGCCAAGTAAGGTCCGGTCATACCGCATCAAGCGGTACGACCGCAAGTATAACTGTGGTACTACCGATTTTGGACAGAAACACTTAGAACTGTTCAAATTGATTTCAAGTTTAAATTCAAATGCATGCATGATCCTAAATTGATCCATATGGCACAAGAACATGCTATCAAGCTACTAGCCATGATCCCTCTTAATAGTACGGTATTTATTCTATAATCCGGTCTTTCATCCAAAACTCCTAGACCGGTAAAATGGAAAAAGAGATCCTAGACTACTTGTACCTTGTCTTTGAGCCAAAAGATCCTCATGTAGTCCATTTTGCATGTCACTTTGCATCAACATGTTCACCGATGGGATTTAACCTTGTAAATACTCAATAAACATGTTAATCCCATATTCACATATTGTCATTAATTACCAAAACAATTTTTAGGGGCCTAGATGCTTCAGGCATCAACTTGGGTGAAAATGTGAGCTAGGGTTTTTATATCCATCTCGCTGGGGAAGAAAGAGGGAAGCTCGTGCGTGTCAACAAGGCAGCAAAATGGTGACATGTGTCGATTGCATGCTGCGAAAAATACGACGCAACGCCACCTCAACGACGATGTGCTTGGTTCTGGCTCAGTGGCGCGGAGAAGACGAAGATAAGCCACTAACATGCGGGCCATAGACGTCAGTTTCAGCGAAAAACAACACAGCGAACTCAAACGATTGTTGATCGTCCGATTGCCAACGAATGGCTCAGATTGAGTGGGACGTTCGGGCGGTCCGAATGGCCCAACTCATCTTGACCGTGCGATCAAAATCTAACGATTGCGAAAAGGGGCGCGCTTAAGCGTTTCAAGCGAATAGAAGGGGCACCATTGGATTGGAATTTAATGGTTGAGATTGAAGTGGGGTTCGGACGGTACGAACGGCCTACTCAATGAGGATGGTACGATCAAGATCCAATGACTCAAAATCAAGGCGCGTTTGGACGGTCCGAACAGCCCAATTGATCTTGACTGTTGATTTTGAATCTAATGGCGCGCGTGCTTTGGTTTAAACCAAATTAAGATGGCGCGGTTGTATTGAAAATGGACGATGTAGATCGCATGAGATGTTCGGATGGTCCGAACGGCCCAATGCATCAGGACGGTCCACTTGAAAATCAACGATGGAGATTGCGTAGATGGTTCGGATGGTCAGAACGTCCCAACGCATCTGGTTCGCTAGTTCAAAATCGGACGCCTCGCGTACAAAGAGGTTGGCTGAGCCCTTTGCATGTGACAGGGTTGGTCCGATTGGCACAAGGTTGGGTTTAACCCAACAGGTTTGAGTCGCAACAGTGCCAAGAGACTAGGGTTGGGTCTAAAGTTGACTAGACCCAAGAATTAAACTTCAAAAGTTTGACCGAGGGTTTTAAAATACCAAATAAATTTCTAAAAATACGAAATTTTTCAGAGAAGCTACTAGGATGACATATATCCCAGATAAATTTTGAAAACCACTGTTCTCATTTTAAAATACTTAATTAAATACTTTGAGTGAAAAGATTTAACTAGAGAACAAAGATTTTTCAAAAGGTCCAAATAATCTCTAAAAATCTAATAAAAAATATTTTTATTCAAGATAATTTATCTAGTGTTTGATAAAAATACTTCCCCGGTCTCAATACAAACATTGACTTGTATTTTCTTTTGAAGCTTCAAAACACGTCTCAAGTTTGGGTAGAAATGGAAGTTTTTAAAGTGTAACAAGATGCTCATATTTTTAGAAATGACCAAAAATACTATGAAAAACATCTTATTACTGTTCATTAAAACTGAGGCTGTTACAGTCAACTACTAATTCAAGTTGGCATCACCATCAGCCTCCAGAATTGGTTTTGCTGCGTGTTCTTAGTTTCTTTTTTCTCTCTTTCTTTTTTCGAAACAAGGGTAGAAGCTAGAAGCTGGGTGAGAGGTTCAAAAGCCTTCCCACCATCCGGCCACAGGCCAGATCTCATCTACTTCAATCTTCAAAAAACTATTCTATTAAAGTTGTTGTCACTGAATTATCACTCCGTAAGTAAAATATACAATGGTCTAATACCCGTGGTCACAAATCCAAATAATCCACTTATTACTAAGAGGACAAAAAAAGGTTATTACTTAGTGATTAGTGGTTGGTTTCGAGAGGATGATTGTCCACACTGGGACTAGGACACGGCCCAAACTCCTACAGGAGGACGAGGCAATGCCACATGGAGGTGGAGGGGAGGGCCTACGCGTCGACTTCTTTTCTCCAAGAAGAAATAATGGCAATATCAGAAGAATAATTATTGGCTAACTCTCTGTCAACAGTTGATTATTTGCTAATTTATAACCTTACCAAATAAGACATTTTTTTTGGTTTGTTCTGCCATCCCACCCAATGAAGTATTATGATTCTTTTCAATAAAATCCTCTGCGGTCATAGGTTCTGTCGTTCCCATTGCTTCTCCTTTAATGATTAGATCCGAATCCCACAACGAAGTTTACAAAAATTTCTTCTAGGGTCAATTTTCTCAGTTTTATGAACCAAGACGCTCTTTATTATTGCTACAAATTTGTATTTCTTGTTTCAAGTTACGATTTTGAATTATCTATTTTTTTATGTGCTTTAACACATTGCCTCTTATGGTTTAACTCATAGACCATAATTACCGGAATCCTATATCTTTCTTATTCCTCTCCCTTCTTTCCGTCATCCCTCAATGAGTAGTTGTAGGTGCAACTTGGGGAAAGAAAATATCATAAAGCTTTCTTAGAGTCATTGAGTTAATAGTAATTCACTATGCTCGATAAACCAAGTGCCTGTTTTCTTGTATTGTATACACTGATATGATATCATATGATCTGTCCAATCATAATGTCGTTGTAAGAGCAAATCACATGAAATAAGGGAAATTTGACTACAGGACACTACAGACTGGCATCCTTTACTAACGGACACCCAAAATTCATAGTTTCACCAGAACACACTGACAAAAGGTGTAATTTTGCCGTACGACACTAAGACGATTATTATATTATTTTCAGGTGGAAGACGAGAGAGAAAGCACGCGAAATGTCACTTTTGCCCTTCGGTCTCCTTCTTCCTCTTCTCTTGCTCTTCTCTCCACTCATCCATTCCCAACTTCTTGCTTTCATGTTCTATGCTTTGGCCGAAAGCTGCACGGCCTCACCATCCTCGACGGCGACGCCCTCCTCCTCGTCGCGACAACCAATAAGCCGCTTGCCCCTCAAGACGGCCACCAAAGGAAGCGCCTCCCTCGCCATGGCCGCCACACATCCTTCTCTCTCTTCTTCCTCTTTAACCGAACCGGCCCAATCCGACCGTGGGCCCACTACTACAAAAAGGCTAATATCAACGCTCATCACAGACGGTTGACCAAAACCGCTTCAGATACATTCAATCACGAGCGGTTTTGGTTTAGAGATCATTCAGGCACTCGGTCGCGCTTAAAAACCGCTCGTGAAGAGGCAATATCACGCATTTGGTTCATGTTGAAAACCGTCAGTGAAGTATCACGACGGTTGCGAACAAGAACCGCTCGTGATATTAATCAAGATCCGAGCGGTTTTAAAACACAACCGTTTATAGTAGCAGCATTTCGTTACGAACAAGAACCGCTCGCGATATTAATTAGTATCACGCACGGTTCTTAACAATAACCGCTTGTGATAATATCGCTCAGCGTGAGTTTCTTCATCGCCGTCGCGCTCGTTTCGCCGCCATCCGCCGGCTCCCGATGCGCTCTTCATCGTGATCGATCCGCTTCGCTCCCGATGCGCTCTTCGCCTCACGCCCGAATTTATTCCTTGTTTTATAAAAGGATCATCCGCCATCCAAGATGATCATCCCCACATACTTATAAAAAAAGAAATGGTCGCCTCTTCCTTGTCGCCGCAGACCGATGGCCTTCCCGCCAAGACTGCATCTGAGCACCTCTCTCGGTGTAAGTTGAACTGTCTTTCATGGAAGAACACTGCTTGATTAACGGTGTCTTCACCCTCTGCCGCACAGAATTTGCGGAGCAGTGGCGGCCACCTTCCACCGCCTTGACATCCTCCTCCGTCGTGTCTTCCGGTGATCTCCCACTTTCGGCGAAGTTTATCGCGTCATCGACGTAGTCCTCCAAAACAACGCTTGCACGCCTCTCGGGAGGCTTGCCGTCACTTGGGCTGTAATCGAGGCGGCAGCGCATCGAGTCGACTGTGCCGAGACCCTCAAGCAGGGAAGAGAGCCTATGGGCTCAATTCTTCTTGGTTCAACAATCGAGGTCTTCGGAGACACTCGAACGAGCGCCACAACGGTGGACGATTTCAAGCTTCGTCACGATGATTAGGAACCGTCCGATGCCGACACCGTCGCCTATGAAGTATTGCAGATGGAGATAGCAGCCTACCTTCGCCACTAGAAAAATCTTGTTTAATTATAGGTTTCGCTTTTTAATATAAACATGTAATTTCTTCATGTCATGTAAGTGTATATACTTGAGAAAAAACCATTTCACGAGCAGCCCATTATGGAACCGTCGTGATATGGGATATATCACGACGGTTCCATAATGGAACCGTCAGGATATGTACCATATCACAGACGGTTCTATTATGGAACCGTCGTGATATGTCCATATCACAGACGGTTCTATTATGGAACCGCTCGTGATATTATCACCGACGGTTCCATAATAGAACCGTCTCGATAAGTCTCTTTATAAGTAGGAGCTAGCCCACTTGCCGCTAGGGTTTGCGCTCTAACTCGCCACTCCCGTAGGCCTTACTCGTCTGCTCTCCCCGCCGCCGCCGACGCCGCCATTCTTCCGTCGCCGACGGTTAGAGATACGGTGACACCGCAAAAGACACTCAGACGATAAGAGTGTCTTTTTTCAACGTCACCATTGTGCCACAACTACGGTGACGCCCAAACTCGCTCACTCCTCAGCCCGCTTAGGGTTTGCGCCCGCCTAACTCCGCTCCTCCCCACCTCGACACCGCCGCTAGACCTCGTCGCCGCCGCCTCGACCCCTTTGCGCCTCGCTAGGGCTCCTGGCCGCTTTGCTTTCCCATCCTCCTCTATTCTCCTCTAGATCTGTTAGCTTAATGTCTTTTGTTGAGTTTGATTTTTATGCATGAGCCTTAAGTTGTGTCCTCGATGTTTGTGTGATTTATGCAAGGTAAAGGAAATGGATGAGGGTTGTGTTTGGTGGTGGGGTCGCCACCGTGGTTGCACTTGCACTAAGGTCCCTCTCTATCTCTACCCTCCTTGCTCGTGGATGAAAATGGCTAGCTAGTGCTCTGCGATGGATGCCGAGGGCTACTATCGGTGTGGTGGGTTTGGACACCCTTGGTCTTGTTCTCTTGTCGATGAACTACTCAATGATGTTAATAGTCTTATGCTGAAATTGAATTGATAATTAGTTCATATTAATAGTCCCCTTGCTCGTGATGTAATGATGTAAATAGTCTTATGTCAAATTGAATTGATAATTAGTTCAGATTAATAGTCCTCTTTGTCAGTGATGTAATGATGTCAATAGTCTTATGTTGAAATTGAATTGATAATTAGTTCATATTAATAGTCCCTTGCTCGTGATGTAATGATGTAAATAGTCTTATGTTTGAAATTGAATTGATAATTAGTTCATATTAATAGTCCTCTTGTTGTGTGATGTAATGATGTCAATAGTCTTATGCTGAAATTGAATTGATAATTAGTTCATATTAATAGTCCCCTTGCTCTGTGATATAATGGTGTCAATAGTCTTATGCTGAAATTGAATTGATAATTAGTTCATATTAATAGTCCCCTTGTTCATGCCAGTCAAGTTCTCCTACCTCTTGCGTGCACTGTGCACGCCCTACCATTCCATTCATAATCTCTTCTCTATAAAGTCTCCAGCAGTGGCTACTTGTGCCATTAAAACATCATATATATATATATATATATATATATATATATATATATATATATATATATATTGTAAGAGAAGTAATTGGCGGTAAGCCAACAAGAACACCAAGCAAACAAGTTGAGAATTCTTTTGAAATATGAGAATGGTTGCTTGGTGTTCTTGTTGGGTTTAAAGACGATTACATACTCAAGAATGGTTGGTTGCTAATACATGATGCCACTTCCCACCGGAGTACGCAAGATCAACGACACTTTCTCAACATAGCGACGCCCAATCTGTAATTGGATGTCCGAACGCCTTTTTGCATCCATACTTTTTGAACTTGTAGGGCTCAATGAGGTTGCCCGTGGCTACCGCCTCATCCTTCTCATGTCAAGTGGGACGATCCCCAAAGTGGCCGAGAGATCACGAACAATATATATATAATATATATGAGGATTTAATGGTACAAGCGTGCAATCGCTAGGCCTTTATAGAAAAAGTCATCACAGACGGTTCCACCACAAACCGTCGTGATATGTACTTATCACGATGGTTTGTGGCTGAAACCGCTCAGGATATATGCTTATCACGCACGGTTTGTGGATGAAACCGCTCGTGATATTATTATCGCAGACGGTTTGAACCACAAACCGCTCAGGAAAGTATACATCACGACGGTTCAAAACCGTCTGTGATGACCTCATGTCATCACTGACCCATAAACTCAAACGGCTCACGAAACTGTCTGTGATGACGTTTTTGAACCGTCTGTGAAAGCCTTTTCTGTAGTAGTGGCCGCCTCCACCCGTCTGTGCTTCTCCACCACCGTCGCATCCACCGGTTTGTCCTCCACCGCCACCAGGCACTCATGGCTGCTGGCGTCGTCCCCCGCGCGGTGTGCGTCCACACGAGGGGCACCAAGCTGCGCCATTACTGGACGGCTCCACCACGCACCGCTTGCCAATCCCGCCGCCACGGTGAACCCCATAGTTGGCCAATGGTGTCACGCTGTGTCCCACGCCCCTGCAAGCAAGAACCCCCAATCAATTGAAGATTTGTGCCACCGGAGCACAGCGCCGATCCCGTCTCCCTCGGCTCTGGCCCAAAGCCACCGCCGCAACCAATACCCCTCACATGGTAAGCCTCCGCCCTATTCACTCCTTCTAGAGCATCCCCTTACCACCCTTTGCCTTCCCTGGCTTGATTCGCCATTGCTCACCCAAACGCCACACCTTAGGGTCATTCTTGCCACTTGCCTCACCCTCTTTCATCGCCAGCAAACACTCCCATGAGCTCCCCTCCACTCGCCGGTGCTCATGCGCACCCCTTCTCCTCCACTCTCACCCTCCGACACTACCACCATGAATGTCGTGCCGCCATCGCGGCCGTGCCCGGCCGCCACCTATCGTCATGAGTTGTGCCGCCACCGCCCGTGAATCCGCCCCGGCCCCTGCACTCCGTTTTCGTCGTTGCTAGCCGCCGCCATTGACCTCCTAGCCGGCGTTGATCCCAGCCCAAACCGCAGATTACCCTCCCCTTCTTTCACTAACCGCGGGCCCCACTCGTCATAGAGGGAAGGGTCTAAAGGTCATTTGGTACTGTTTATCTCTCCAAAACAACGAATAATAATATAATAATCGCCTTAGTGTCCTATGGCAAAATCCACGAAATTTGAGTATCTTCTGGCGAAGCCGCGTTTTTTTGGATATCCGCCAGCAAATGATGCGAAAGTTAAGTGCCCTATAGCCAAATTTCCCATGAAATAAATAGTCCGCTGCACGCAAGACAATAAATAAAAGGGCCCGTTTATACAAGATTCGACCAACCAAAAATAGTTAAATTTTATTTCATTTACAACTTTATTATATATAAATTACAAGAATTTATTTATATAATTTTTGTTCTTGATTTCTGTAATTATTCTCGAAAATCTTAATAACTCATATTTCCATTACATGATTCAAAATCTTACATATACTTTGAGAGATTGAGAAAAAAAAAACAAAGACAAAAAATGAAATTCTATACCAATAAAATACGGTAGCGTGGTGAACCGTTATGTTCCGAAGAAAAAAAATTATAATAAATTTGAACCCAATTCATCAGATGAGAAGGAGTGCAAATCTTAAAGTATGTCGGATGAATAAAAATTTAACTATTTTGATAAAAGAAAATAATCAGATGTTATTTAGCAAAACCGTAAATAAAATCTCTACCGTTACATAAAGAGTGGAATGCTTTGTTGAGGGTTGACACGCGGATCTCAATACCACCCTTCCACCTTTCAAACCTCCTTCCTCCAACGGCTATCTCCCCCCGTCCAAATCCCAATGCCGCCGTTGCCCTCCCTACCAACCCCCTGAGTCCCCTCCTCCCCTCGCCGCCATGCCCACCGCCGCCGCCGCCATGCCCAGGACCTCCAAGACAGCCTCTGCGTCGAAGCCCAAGAGGGCCTCCCCTTCGCCGTCCCCTTCCCCCGCGACGGCACCCAAGGCCAAGAACCTTGGTGCCCAACGCCGCCGCAGCCCCCTCTCCGACCTCAACTCCGGGGACGCCTCCGCCGCGCGGCACGGGTGCTTCCGCTTCCTCCTCTCCTCCACCTCGGGGTCCAAGTCTAGATGCGCGTCCACCCCGAGGACCCCCAAGTCCGACCCGAAGCCTCGGCCGGGAATCAAGAGGCGGGGAGCGGGCGGTGACTGGTTGCCAGATCAAGCGTCAAGAACCCGGACGGAGCAATGGCCGGGCCAGGAATCGAGAAGCAGGAGGCAGGAACCGATCGGTAGTCAGATCAGGAGGCTGGAACCGGCCCAGAAGCAGGGGCTGGCGAGGGGGCAGCAGCAACAGCTCGAGGCCCTGACGCCGGAGAGGAAGGCGGACACGGGGACCACGCCGTCGTCCGGGGCGACGCCGCCGATCCACGCGTCGATCTCGCCCGAGGTGGCGGCCTGCGGGTCCGCGACGCCGGCATGCTTCGCGGCCGGGCACCACGTCGTGCCCGGCGTTGGCGACCGGCGCAAGTGCCGGCCGAGGGGCATACTGGCCATCGCCGGGGAGGGGACGAGCGAGGAGCTCGATGCCGAGCCATCCCGGGCTTCCATCCACTGGCTGTCCTCGCCGTCGGGGGAGGCCGGGACGTGCTCGACGAAATGCGGCAACGAAGCATCCGTGAAATGGCTGGTGTCCCCGCGTGAGGAAGGTGCCGTGGATTTGCTCGAGGACGAGATCTTCGTGCCGAGATGCTCGTCGGAGGACGCGTTCTGGCGATTCTCCCCCGAGTGCACGGGGTTGTTGGGCTCACCGGTGCTCGGTGGTATACTGGATTTTGGCACACCGGTGTCGGAAATGTCTGAGACAACACCGTCATCGGGATTTCTCCCCGTGCAGAAGACACCGAGCACTGGTGACAGCATTAGCCCCTTCTCTCTTATTGTGAAGAGGGCATCACAGTCCTCTAGACTAAGGTCTTTGTGTACCCAGCAAGGACTGGGCAGCTACCGCTATTGCTCGGCAGCAGATCCGACACCAATTTCCGGCGAGTCATGGCCTGAAAATGTCAGCAACGGCAAGTGCTCAGGCTTGATGAGGACATGTAGTCGTACTATCGCGAAGATGGATCCAGTGGTAGAATGTCTCGAAATGATGAGTTTGTCCCCAAGGCCTGGGGATGCTGATTATGATGAAAATGGTGCTCTGCCTGCATCGTTGCCTGAGCTTAGCTTCCAGTTTGCCGGTGCTCCGACACCTCTGGAATCCATAGACTTGAGCTCTTTTAAGAGGTCTCCTTGTAACATAGAATTGAAGGGGAAGGAGGCAAGTTTCCGGAAAACGGTAATGACGGAGACTCGGATCTCTTGGCGAGAAGGGTTGGTTAGCAGAATGTTTGATATGGGTGACTTGGACTGCTGCAAATGGTTATCTGATGATGAGGATGGACCAGTTCTTGAGGGCAGTGACGAGGCTTTGCCTGATACCAAGTTTCAGCCAATTAGTGGTTCTTGCCTGCAAGAGGGTGGCAACCAACCGGCAGCATGTGGTTTCGGCTCTGTTGAGTTCAATTGTAGTGGTGGTGAACTGAATAATGACAGTAAGCCCTCTCAAAACCCTGTTTCAGTTGCAGAATCTATGAGAGCAGAAGGATTTGAGCTCGTATCGTCCGATGACTCGGATTGGACTCTCTTCTACAAGAATGACTTGTTTGAAAAATGAGCTTATCTGAAATGAAGTGGGGGTTTCTTTGTTCAGATGTGTACTAATTGTACCATGAGAACCACTGCAGACACAGGAGTTTGTGTTTGCCCCTGACTTGTACCTTTTTTGGCATATGAAGTTTCTCGTTATATTCTTTGGTGGTACATGTAAATTATGTGGTAGATAGATTTGTTTCTGGAATAACCAATTCTGGTTCCTTTTTAACCCAGTGGTCACAATTCAGAGCAACATGAGTATAGAAGAAGTATTCATTTTTCGTTCGATGATATCCTGAATGATTCCTGCTGTCCAGAAGCATGAAATCAGAATGCGCCAACTGTTAGTGCTGGTTAGTGATACTGTAAACTGCTGACATTTTGGTGAATCTGCTTAGTTGATGAAATTTTCTGAATCAACGGGCATCGAAATTCTGCAGCATCTGCATTGTATCAGAAGCAGCGGAGAAGATTATGAAGTTCAAGAGAACAGTTTGGCGCGTTACTCATTTGTCATCATTATTTTCAGAAGCACAGTATATTGGAAGGTCCTATGATGCTTTTCTTGTTTAAGAAAACAGTTTGCAATGATTTGTTCTCTGGATCCTTACGCATTCTCATTTTTTCAGAAGCACAGCACGATCAGCACAATTGGAGGTCCCGGGTCTCATTTACTGGATAGGCTATCTTTTTGTTTGTATCTTGTAAGCTCGGATACCCCGATACTCCTGAAATCTACCGTTCCTGTACACGATTCGGCGCGATACGGTATCGCAGACTATTGGTGGAATTTTGGTTCGAAAATAAATAAATTCCCGATACGTCGTCGATACTCCACGATATGTTTCCGATACACGAGATCCAAACCATTCATTTGAAAGCCCAAAGAAAACACATTCAAAAGGCCCAACCCAACATCCAATCGCAAGTAACTTAACGCTAGCTCCTAGCCGCCTCCTCCACACGGCTTTGTTGCGCAGCCGCCCCTCGCCTCAGTGCCTAATCCCTCAAGCCCTCAGCCGCTGCCACCAGTACTACTCCCGCTGCCCCTCCTTCCGCCACTGCCCCTACTTCCTTAGTCGTCGCTCCTCCCTCTTCACGCCCTCCTCCTGTCTCCGCCGCCCCCTCCTGCCTCTACCGACCCTACGTCCTCCACCGCTGCTCCTCCCTCTCCGTCGCCCCTCCTCCCTGCGGCGCCCCTCCTCCCGCCGCCGCTCCTCTTCCTCTCTGCCGCTGCCGTCGCCCGAAGGCCTCTCGCCCAACGCCGCTCCTCCTTCCTCCCGCTGCCCCTCCTGCCTCCACCGCCCCTACGTCCTCTGCCGCCGCTCCTCCCTCTCCACCGCCCCTCCTTCGTCCACCGCCCCTCCTCCCTGCGCCCCTGCCGCCAGGAGCTCCTCCTCCTTCCCGATGCTGCTGAAGCCCTCTCTGCTGCCGCCACTCTCACCCAACACCTTCACCGAGTGCGTTCCTCCTCTCTTTAGTAAAAAGAGGGACTGAGGAGGAATTGAGGAGCTCGACCGGCCCAAAAAATGGCTATTGGCAAGGAATAGATTGTTTTCATCAAGGTAATCTCATTGTCTCAATCTCTCGTAGCCTCTATACATTTGTCTAATTTTTAAAAACATATATACTCGTCTTATCCTTGTTTTTAGAAAATTGTGTATCACCATACTGGTATCACGTACCGGTGCAACTTAGCTTGTAAGGAATAGCCAGCTTCGATTCTCAGTCATAGGCATTCATACTATGGAAGCGTGTCCTCTGCCTATTATGAAAAGGCAGAGGTGAACAGAACGTTGCCTTAAGGCCAATCTCTGTAATACCAGTAAAAATGCATTTTACCATATTACCTCCCCCACAGTAGGAGATAGAGAGAGAGAGGTAGAGAGAGAGAAGTAGGGAGAGAGATAGAGAGAGACAGAGGTAGAGAGAGATAGAGAGAGAGAGAGACAGAGGTAGAGAGAGAGATAGAGAGAGACATGTATAGAGAGGGGAGGATAAGAACCAAACCAACACCTCACTGCTCACCCCATTTCTCCCCACCGAAGGCAACCAAGAGCAGGCAAGGCGGCAGCCACGGCAAGCTTCGACGGCGACGTCCAACCCAAGCCTTCTTCCCCACTGCTAACCAGCAAGCAAGCCAACCCACCTTTCCATCTCAAGCCTACTACAAAGAGTAACCAAAGGAGAAGAGGAATAGAGTATGGTACCTGGGGGTGGAGCTTCGGCATGCAGTGGGGGCGCCTGACGGTGGCCGGAGGTCGAGCCGGCGCCAAAGTAGTCGAGGGCGAGCAGCACGCCAAAGAGTCGGCAGGGCAGACAAGAAGAGGAGGAGGCGCGACCACCGAGGCCGAGCGAGAGAGAGGAGCAGCAGCCGAGGGAGGAGGCGGGCATGGAGTGAGCCACGCAAAGCCAAGGGCAGCAAGACTGCCGTAACTGACCAAGAGAGCGAGGCCGACGAGACGGCACTGGCGCAGCTGTGTGGCCGAAATAAGGAGGTCAGCTCTGGCGAGGCGATCGACGAGGAGTGGCATCGGGAAGCCGTCGGCGAGAGAAATCCAGAGAGAGAGTAAGAAAGGGAAGGCGTGAGAGATAAGCAATGCAGGGTGGCTTTACTGGGGTTAGAGAAAGGAGAAAAGAAAGAAGAGAAAGGAGGAAAGAAAGAAAGGAAAGGAAAGGAAAGGAAAGGAAAGAATTTGGATGCGCGCATAAAATTTTATTTGCAAGGTTAGTAGAAGCAAACCCTAATCATGTTAATATTGTTGGCGCCGGGATTAGTGGTATAATGCTTGGTGAGAGGGGTTTAATCGTGTCGCCTTTGCGCGTAGGATTAATGCCGCTCGTGTGTGTGTGCATGTATTGCGAAATGTTTTGAGTCTGGTTGAATGCCTGTTCAAAGGAGGTTCGAATGGCGCTATCCGCGTTGCTCATTCCGCTTGGTTAACAGGCAAGTGCATTGTAGAGAGATAGCATGTTAGTGCTACGAAATATGTGATGTTTGCATGATATGATAATGTTTACATGATGATGCTGATATGGTAATGTGTATATGATGATGCTTACAAGGAAATGGTTACATCATGATGCTTAGGTGGTAACGTCTAGGGAACGATGCTTACGTGGTAACGTCTAGGTAACGATGCTTACGTGGTAACGTCTAGGTAACGATGCTTACACGGTAACGTTTGATGCTTATGTGATAATGTTTGTATGGTGATGCTTCCTTGGAAATGTTTACATGATGCTGTATGATAATGGTTTCAATGTTAAATGTTGATGCTTACATGATAATGGTTTCATGTTGAGGGCAATGAAGATAGGACAATGTGAGCAATGAAACTACCTTGTCAATGATGACAATGATGATTCATGTTAATGATAATGGATATGTGCATTTGCATCATGGCAGAATGCATGAGCCAGGTCGGTGAGAAAGTCATGTAACTAATCCGGTGAGGTCGGTGAGAAAGTTACATGACTAGTCCGGTGTGCTCTAGATAAAGTCTTACATCTGTAGGGACTGGATAAGTCCGACAATGTAAGGACTCCATCCTAACGAAGATGGGGGAAAAGTGTTTCATCGACGGGTGAACGCTCCGCGATCTGCAGATCGGTGATGAGATGCATATGAGCATGAGCATGATGATGCATTCGCATACATGGGAAATGCAATGAGCAAATGAGCATGTAGAATGGTGGTGCATTGCATTAAAGAGAAGTTATGATGGAAATAATGAAATGAATGTGGTTATGTTTGTGTGGCAGTGATTATCGTCTCTATTATGTGCTTGCTGAGTCTTCGGACTCACCCTTGCTTGTTAATGTTTTTTTTAGGTGATCGTTACAAGTGGCATGCTTCGGGAAGGGAGAATAGATCATCCACGTCACATGTAGTTTCTAATGCAACACTTTCTCTTCAGATAACCCATCTTTTGTTGTAATATGTTTAATTGTTAACTTAGTCATGAAATTTGTATTATATTATGTATGGTGGTAGCATTAGGACCTAGTGGCGGTCGGGTGTTACTGATTGGTATCGAGCAGCGTTAGGTCCGTGGTGAAAAGAAATTGTATACCTAGGTTGGTTAATTACTAAAACTTGACCTAGACCAAATAATTAAATTAAACTTGACACACAATTTGGTGCCTGATGGGATGGGTTTTCGTCAAGCATTGCATCTATGTTTTAGTTAGTATGATTGGTGATGTGCAATGTGTCGAGGTAATTGTCGTGAATTGATTGTGTGAATGTTTGGTTAACAGAAATGCCGAGGGGTAGAGGTAGAGGTTCGTGGCCGTGGTCGTGCTCAAGCGAGCCACCGCTGAGGCTCAACAAGAAGCACCGATGCAGAGGTTGTTTCACGAGCGATCAGAGTCAGGGAATCGTGCAAGGTCTTCGCCTTCTGCGAGAATTTATAGAAGAGGCTCATAAGCCTGCTAATAAGCCCGAGTCGCCATCGTGGTTGTACCGCTGCGGTACCTCATCGTTGTTCCAACCATGCTAGAGACATAGCTGCCATAGTACTGGAAGCAGGCGAGGTGGTCGAGCAGGTCATCAAGGGTGGCGAGCGCGTCGGCATAGTGCGCCTCGAGCTCAGCGTCGGAGCAGAGGCAGACGAGGTCCTCCTGCATCCTCCGATCCTCCGGACACAACGGGGCACACGCGGCGACGAGGGCAGTGAACTGCGCGTCGACGTCGGGGGATGGGATCACCGACGACAACTTGGAGATGGCGGCGTGGAGGGCGGTGAACCGCTCCGCCGCTGGTGTTACCGAAGGCCTGGTCGGAGTAGGCACTACCGCGAAAGGGAGGCCACCGGAATATCTGTCTCTTCTCGTCCTCCTCGGTATCGGTGCCACGGCATCGATCTGGATGCCCACAAGGACCTCATCATTGGAGCACACCGGGGCGTAGAGACACACCACCCATGCAAACACCGTCACCGCCTTCACAGACGAGCACCAGCCAGCCTGCTATGGCAAGCTGCACCCACAGGAGGAGGCCATTCAGCGTTGTGTGGACGGAGCTCTAAAAATGGGGAAATTTTGATAAAGAAGACAGGTGTGAGTGAGGACGAAGAAGTTAGGGGCAATTTGGTCTAATACTGATAGAATACGTATACCAGTGGCATTTTTTTGAGCAAGTTATGTCTACAATGATATTTTTAGGAGCCGTCACTTTGTAGTGGCACTTCTCTGATTTGGACACTACAATGGCATATATCAAAATTTCCCTAAAAAAATGGGACAATTGAGAATGCAACATCCCAAAAATCCCAACATTAGGGTAATAGGATAAAAATCAGAGGAAAATGATTTTGAACCGATTATGTATGGAAAACTACCTTGGCATGATTTTTAACTTTTTATATAAATCAAACAATTGAATTCTATGTAAGCAGCAACTTTTGAGAATTTTTTTGAGAAAATCACATAGCATATTGTCGGACCCCAAATTTGAAACTTGGAATCCTCTGTGTTCACAGCATCAGTCCCCTGGATCAATAGCTAGTGCTCACAATTACATCATTAGATATCAACACATATCATAAAAATATAAAGCTATTGCATAATAATAAACCAAGCGTAAATATACCTTATGGCGATTGTCTTGCAGAATGGCCCGACAAACCAAATACCTTTCAAAGAATAGCAACGGAAGTAGAATAACAATATAACACGTGGGACTCTCACGATATACACACAAGAAATCAACTAGGGCCCACGACCTAGTTTCTGGCCTTCTTGATCTTCAGTCTTGACCAATACTTATAATTGTCTATGTAGCCTTCTTTTATGCTTACTAACAAAAAGAATATAAAGAGCGAGCATGAGTACACAACCGTACTCGCGAGCCAACACACAATACAATTATTATATATATGCAAGGCTAATCAAGAGAGGTTCATGGTTCTTTTATTTGCACAAAGCTAAGTTTGAATTAGATTATATAGTAGCAATTCCTAAGACTTAACATTTTAACTAGCACAAGTTTTCATAAACTGAGTTTTGTTGTAAAGTACTAGTGGAGGCTTCAACCTCCTATACCATTGAGTGGCTCCATCCACTCAATGCTCGGGTCACATCCCGTACTTATCACTGGTCCTCGACCAGGCCATCTCAAATCTTTGGGCTTCAACCCAACTTTTCATTCCACCCACAAATTGTTTTATAAAACAGAAAGCTACTTCAAGTAAGTTCTCGGCACCGCTCATGACCATAAGCACGGCTATCTAGATAGTTTTCTTACTCTGTAAAGTGTGTACACTTTACCCACAAGAAATAATCATCTCATAATATTCCTGACACACTTTCATAGGTGTGCAACTAAGTTGATTATCACAAGGCTTTTACAATGTCCCACCTCAATGCAACCCCACGCTGCTAAGTATCACCTCCTTGGGCCTCGCCCACAAGAGGTCTCTCATTTGCATCGTGCAGATCGATGACTCTCTTACCCTTAATTCACTCTACACACCCACCAATGGTGAAGTTGCGAGGCGGTGGACAAATTAGTTAGCTAGGTCGTACTTATTATAGACTTGTGGTTGCACTGTTTTTACATGAGAGATCATCACAAGATCTGGGTCCTTAATTGACTCAGGCGGTACATTCACGTACCCACTCTGTCGTGCACCCGACACCATCCACTCTTTCCAGCCACTTGAGTCTAAATCTGTTTTTGGGTTTTCACTTTTGTTTAGAAATACATTTCTAGTCCAACATACCAGCCAGGCTCTAGCCTTGATTGCCCAATATCATTTTCAAATGTTTTTTAATAATGTCAGGCAAATCATTGCCCACATGACAAAGTATCTAAGCAAGGCTAAGCATGACACTTAGATATAGACTTAGTAGCTAGTATGTATTCCATTAGTCTAGGGTGATAAAGAATAGTGTCCAAGTTCAAGGATTGGGAGTTTATACACAATTATCATTAAAGTATTAACTATGAGCTAAATCAACATATTTATATAAATCATAACAATGAAATTTCATAATTTAAAACAATATAATTGTATTTCAAAAGTAGGTGCAAAATGATCAAAGTGTTGACTCGCCTTGCTCAATATTTTGATAATCTCGGTCCTGTTCTCGTTCAATGTTCTGATAATCATCTCACTCAATGTTCTGATAATCAACATGTTCAATGTTCTGACAATCTTGTTCTTGCTTTGTCTCAGACTGCTGTTCCATTGTAGCTTTAGATTCTATCTATGCAGAATACGATCGAACCCAAGAACATCTGAAAGCAATCAAATGAAATCCAATAAATCTAAAGACATTTAAACCAAATAAAAACACTTCAAATGAAAGCAATTAAAACTAAGAGCGTTTGAAGCGGGATACGCTTTAATTGAAACTAAATATATCTAATGGGGTTTTGAGAGAAGAGAGTACTCTAGATAAAACCAAATATAATCATCTGGAGTTAATGAAGGAAATACTTCAGACAAAGTATAACCAAAGGAAGTTGATGAAGGGAATACTGTAGACGAAGTATCTTCAAAGGAAGTTAATAAAGGAATTACTGCAGATGGAATGGAGTATATCCAGTGATAGTTGGAATGAAGGAAATACTTTAGACCAAAATAGATAAATCCAAACTCTATTCGTTTGATCTAGTAGCGGAGGGTTTGGTTGGTAATCTGACTTAGGTTTAGGTAACCGATTGATGTAGGGCGAGGGTGAGAGGGATCGTGCTCTCGGAAAGTCCACTGGTGTAGAAAGTGATGAACCCAACGGAGAGGGAAAGAATGTCCGGAGGAACATTTCTTAATGGTTACCTAGATGGGAGAGATCACTCAGTTAGATAGGATCCTTTGATCCACCTTCGGATCGTGAATTGTACTTTTACCGGGAGCGGATAGCGATGGATGTTGGCTAGAGTCCATATGAGGCTGTTTGGTGGTTGAGTTACTATCACCCACTTGGAAACATATCATCGCTATTCATACGTGGCGCCTAACTAATCTAATAGTTTCTTTTATTATTTTATATTTATCCAGGAAATTTCATGAGCCTTAACTGAAACTTACAAGCATTGGCTAGACACTGGCCTTACATTTTTAGTAATGTCTATAGTTGTAGGTTTCGTCTTTGGGGTAATCTATACCTATATACCAGTGTCTTATTAATCCACCCTAGTCATTCCTCTGCTTTGCCGATTAGCATCTGTAGAGAGAAATAGCCCTAACCCCGGGTGAATTCTCCGTCGGAGAAGGCCCATTGCCATCGCTGGCTCCGTCCCAGCCGTCGGCGCGGTGGGTAGAATCTCAGGATAGGGTTTATCAATCTGAGAGGAAGAGAGCAAGACGAAGGTGGCGAACTGGCGATGATTGCTTCCGGGCTCCGACTCCACCACCGTAAGATCTCCTCTGGTCTTTCTTCTTCTTTCTCTCCCTCTTCTAGTGTTGTAATAGTTGCAAGACCAGACCTCCGCCGTAGTCGCAATCTTTTGTTACCTTGTTCTTGTCCCTGTAGATAGCCGAGCTCTTGAGAAATAGAAAGATATGTATAAGTCCCTGGAAGGAGTAATACTAGTTTCTCTCCCATTTTATACCTGAGAGAAGTAATGTTCCCCATTTTTACTTTTCATTCATGAATCTGTTTGCGCCCATGAAATTATTGGTTGAGTTTAGGGGGAATATACTCTTTTCTATAAATAAATAAAAAAACTAGATTTACATGTGTTTCCTTAGCATAATTGCGAAGTTCTTGAGAAGAACCGATTATTTGCTTTTCGGAAGAGAAAAGCGAAGTGATTAATTAGATCCATCTCATTGCTTCCATAGTTAGGCTGCTTGGAGCCCGACCGAGCTGTTGTCCATCACCCCGGGCGTTTGCGGCGGTGAGAGCCCAAAAACTTCAGCTACCTAAGAAGTAAGGCTTCTGAATTCTGCGCTATATTTCTCTATTCTTTTCTGCTGTGTCTTGGGAGTTGGAAGTGCCTCGTAGTCCATGGTTAATGCCGGATAACTTAAGCCTGCAAAATGGAATGGCATGTGGTTCTGCTGCTGTTGGCTTCCGATCAAGATTTGTTGTGGACTGGGTATTTCTGTATTTGCAAATTAGGTGATAAAATGTATGATTTGTTATCTTGTTCTATCTTATCGATCCCAAAACAGTAGCGTTTTTTTTCTTTAGTAAGTTGCGTGATAATCTGATTTATCTTGCCACATAGCTCATGTACTACTGTTGTTATGATGAAATGGAAATCTAATTTCAATGCTCGAGTTTTGGACCTTCCATTTAGCAGTCAATGAAATGGGCATGCTGCCTGCGTCACGTATGTTCATTACCTGTGTTTTTGTCTAGGATGATTGTGGTGATAGTATATTTGGATCATCAATAAGCTTGTCACCGTGGCAACAATTAGATGTTAGATTCCAGGTTGTTTATGTAGTACAATAAAATATGCTAATTTCAGCCTCTAGATGGTTCTTGGTACCATTTTTTTTATTTTGGTTTGAATCTGGTTGATTCATTGCTTCTTATTTAAATGATGATTATCCTAGTTTGGTCAAAAGGTGACATAGTTTTGGGGAAAAGAGAGGCAAAGAAAAGAGTGCCAATAGGATGATGGCCTTGTCTGTACTGAGATTATTTTGTTCAACTAATATTGTGTCTCACTTTTATTCTTCTCACATAGAAAAATGCAATTGGTTCTTTGTCTTAAGATTATTTTGTTCAACTAATACTGTGTCTCACTTTTGTTCTTCTCTCTCAGAAAAAGATGATTGGATGAAGTGTGCCTTGAGAAGTTTCAACAATATAGTAGAACATACATCCAGTCCTGGATTCTTCAGGGTTAGTTTTTTTCCTGTAATATTCTGTGCATTTGGATCTTCATAACCTAGATCGTTGAATAAATTGATTGAGTACTTTACATGTTAATAACCTGTGCTTCAAAAAGCAAACTCAGGACATACCAAAAAAAGCCAAAACTTATTGCATGCTGTGAGCCTGTGATAATTATTCGACTGGGAAACAGTGAGACTTGTGAGAATGGTCTGCAACTCACACTCAAAATACTGATGAAACTAGATTGGTGAACATCCTAAGCAAAAGGTGCACTTCTTAAAGGAAGCTAGATTAGTGGACTCATATGTCTAACCCACGTGTTCTGTTGGGCATCAAGCAGCAGCATCTACCTCACACTGTTCCGGTACCTAAACACTGCCGAGCAATTGCTAAATGGGTGACCAGTTGCCCCCCTCCCACTATGATATTTCAAATATTTCATCAGAGCTTAGCGTTCTCCGCTTCCCAAAAAAGGAAAAAAATCATCTTATATTCTATTCGAATACAGTGAAGTGACTATAAGGCTACTTATGAGTTATGAAATAAGAAAAATATTCAAGCAATTAACCACTTACCCTTGCAATGTTATCTACTTATCTGTATTTTTCTCTCCAAATAAGCTAACAAATGTGTAGTTTGTTAAAAACTCTTATTTGCTATTAATTATTGTTGACTACTTGTCTGTCATCTGCAATTATGTCTACAGTGATAGCGCCTAATGTCTTGAGATATCTTCTGTGGAATTTGTTGTGTGAAATTTCAAATGGGCAACACTTCCCTACTGCAATAGTTTTTTTTGCAAGGAAGTAGGTTGTATACTTGTATGTGCTTCTGATGCCTACTACCACATTTGATATGTGCAAGACAATTTCTGAAATTATTTGTATTTTGTATGTAAAGCCAAAATTTTTAAATTATGCTATATTATTCAACCTTTCCTTTGAATTTTATAGGTGAAGTCCTTGTGGATGGAAGGGTTGCAAATAAAGCTGGAACACAAGTATGTGATAAATCGGTCATAGAAATCAAGGCCGAAATCCCGAAATATGTATGTAGGTGATGCTCTAAATAATTGACTCAAGATTTATTGTGCTATTAAAGAAAAAAAAGTAACTCAGATTTACCAAGTTTATAATTTTTTTTTGAGAGAGAACCAAGTTTATAGTTGTATTGTTTGTTTTGATCAAATTCGGAGCAGGACATAAGCTTGAGGCAGCTATCAAAGAATTCAGTGTTGACTGTGATGGAAAGGTAGCCCTTGATTCGGGGTTGTCCATGGGTGGTTTTACTGACTGTTTACTTCAGCATGGGGTATTGCGCGTTTACGGTGTTGATGTTGGCTATGGACAGGTTAAATTTCTTCCTCAGATGTTTTTAGTCTACATCATCCCACTGTATTTGTCAGCTGCAGGTAGTTGCAACTCGGTTGAAGCAGTGTAACTATTTAAGTTTCATTGTGCTCTATTTTGGAGTCTTTTGCCGGTTTAGCACTACTGCGATCGGTAATTACAGAAGTAGCGCCCGCCATGAAGAATTTGCAGATTTGGCACCGGGTCCGCACGGCCACCGCGTGGACGACCACGTGGATGACTGCCGGGTCGACACACACCCCTACCGCATTGTCACCGTGCGGTGCAGCTTTGGCCACCGTGCAAAAGTTGCATGCATGCAAATTCTTTTTTTATACAAAGCAACTATGCCACCGTGCAAAAGTTGCATGCATGCAAATTCTTTTCTTGTACAAAGCAACCGTGGCTGTGCTGCAAAAGTGCATGCATCTTTTTTTTTTATACAAAGCAACTGTGGCCGTGCAAAAGTTGCATGCAAATTCTTTTTTTATACAAAGCAACAACAGTTGATACTTAAGGCTTAATGTCGATTTGATATTCCCAGATGAGGCTTTAGTGAATGTACTAATCAACTTATCTCACGGTGGCCGAGGAGGTGGCTACCGCACGGATATCCCTCCTCCGCACATCTGTCGCCCCGTCGCTGCTGACCCTCCTAATTTAATACGTTCACTCGGTGGTACGCGATATAACAAACATGGTATGCGGTAACCACATATTTAATACAACTAAACTGATTAATTAATAGTACATAATTACAAGTAATCTAATCGTCACTAATTACCCACGGCATAAATTGCATGCAAATGATCGATTATGCCAAACAAATTGCCAATAAACCAATTACGATTGATTAATTACCACTAAATTAATTACGAGTAGTTAATTATTATAAAACAGTAAGTTTTCAACCACTAACAGTAAGTTTCATAAAACTTATTACAAAAATCTACGGCTGTTTTATAATAATTTATAAAACTTACTGTTTATAATATAGTCGGAGGTACCGTATCTGTAATTTATTAGTGCATGGTAATTTTCAGTATGAATTAGTTAGTGGTTGAAAATGAGTGAAAATTAAATAGAGGTAATTAATAAGTTGTAATTATTTTAGTGGTAATTAATAAGTTGTAATTAGTGGTAATCAGGGCGGCATATTTAAATGAGTGGAAATTAACTACTCGTAATTAATTTAGTGGTAATTAATCAGTTGTGATTAGTTTATTAGCACTTAGTTTGGCATAATCGATCACTTGTATGCAGTGGCGGAGCCAAGAATTTTGTGATGGGGGTGCACACTTCAATGATTAAAAAAAATCTTGTATGACATATAAGTAATTTCATAAGTTCAACACAATTACATAAAAAAGTTTGAAATTAGTTAATAGTGCAATACAAATAGTTCAAATAAAATCTTACATGAATAAAAGAGTCCTAAATAGCTAATGGAAATCACAATACCATACGATGCGATCTCATTCCTTGGAAACACTTGATTATATCATCATCACTAACCTTCGAGAAGGTATCTAGTTCTATTCCTTTTCATTTCAATTATCAAGGATTCAACTTGTCCTACATATATAAATCAAAGGAGTCAGGAGACATTAAAAAATAGAACAAATTGATAGCATAATAGCATTTAGATTGAGGCATTGAGCAATTGGCTTTGGGGGAGATTGGCCGGATGCTGAGCTCTCTTTCTCTCTTTCTATTCCTAATTTCCTATTAATTCACTCGGCTCTCTAAGATCGTTGCGGAGCATTCCTCCTTCATTCCTCCTTCCCTCTCTCTCTCTCTCTCTCTCTCCCTCTGGATGACTAGCGGTTGTTGGCCACGCCGCCTCCTCTCTTCGCCCATCCCACGCCCAAGACCCCACGACCCGCCACGCCTACCTGCTTCCTCATGCGTGTCGCCTCCTCCCCGCTTTGGTCTGCTTTCACCTTGGACGCCGCGGGCCGGGCTGATCACCGCCTCGCTGGCCAGTCTGCCTCCTCCTCAGGGTTCGGCCTAGCCACTTTCTTGCCGCCTCCCCAAATCCAATCCCGGAGGCGGGATCCCCAAATCCCCAATGTTTACCTTTGTGTTGGAGACTTGGAGTTGGATCACAGGCTCGGTGGTCGGTCTGTGGTGGGAACACGGTGCCATTGGCGCCTCATGAGGCTCAAGCCGAGGTCGAGCAATGGCCTCTCGACGCCGGACGCTCTCGTCGTCCTCGGCGACAATGATCAAGTGAGGCGAGAGTCATGCGGAGGAGAAGAAGCAAGTCGGCGGCGTCCTCGGCATGCAAGCAAGGACGGAGGAGGAGCCAGGAGGAGAAGCAAGGAGGGGAGGTGGATGGCGTCAGGACTCAGGAGGAGGAGAAGCAACTAGCAAATACCTGGTATCTTTCCTCTGCAACTAGCAAGCGCAAGAAAATTTCTCTGGCGGCTAAATTGGGTTGAGTTGGGCTGAAATTATGCATACATAAAAAAATCACTTTTTTTGGGGGTGCCTGTGCACCACAGGCACCCCCCTTGCCGCCGCCCCTGCTTGCATGCAATTTGTGCCGTGGGTAATTAGTGACGATTAGATTACTTGTAATTATGTACTATTAATTAATCAGTTCAGTCGTATTAAATCTGTGGTTACTACGTACCATGTTTGTTATATCGCGTACCGCAGAGTGAACGTATTAAATCAGGGGGACAGCAGTGATGGACCGACAGATGTGCAAAGGAGGGATGTCCGTGTGGTAGTCACCTCCTTGGCCACCGTGAGATAAGCTGATTAGTACATTCACTCAAGCCTCATCTGGGAATATCAAATTAACATTAAGCCTTAAGTATCAACTGCTGTTGCTTTGTATAAAAAAAGAATTTGCATGCAACTTTTGCATGACCACAGTTGCTTTGTATAAAATGAGATCATGCAACTTTTACAGCATGGCCACAGTTGCTTTGTGCAAAAAAAGAATTTGCATGCAAGCAACTTTTGCACGGTGGCACAGTTGCTTTGTATAAAATTTTTTTTGCATGCATGCAACTTTTGCACGGTGGCCAGAGCTCCACTGCACGGCTGTGCGGTGGCCGTGCGGGAGCAGCTCCACCACAAGGTGACAATGCGGTAGGGATGCGTGTTGGCCTGGCAGTCGTCCGCACGGTGGCCGTGCGGACCCGGTGTCAAATTCTTCACAGCGGGTGCTACTTCTGTAATTACCGATCGCAACAACGCTAAATCGGCAAAAAACTCCTCTACTTTGTTTCAGGTGGCTGAAAAAATTTGTGTACATGAACGTGTTTCAGTAATTGAACATACAAATTTAAGATATCTGTCTGAGTTGCCACAACTGGTTGACTTGGTGACACTCGACCTATCATTCATCTCAATTCTCTTGGTATGCTTTAGTATGCACTTGGTTATGATACCTTTTTAGTGGTCACATGGTTGTCCACTTTCACAAGTTTTTAACAAAAGCTCGTATCATATGCCACTATTTCTTAACAAAGTGAATAATGTTTTTCCTTAGTTATTGAATGAGTGCACTGGGTTGTTTGTGTTTGTTGTTCTGTTCTTTAGTCGGTGTTTTTGTGCATAAAAATTCCTTTTACGTAGTAATGCTTTCTTGGTATGGTTAGTCTGATGTAAGAGATCAGTGTGCTGTACAATCCAGCTCTTGTGAAGTTGTCTATGGTATATCCTGTAAAGTAACCCAAGCCAACTGCACAGAGGGCCACTACCTAATTGCATCAGTCACACAGTGTATAGCTTGTATTTAGGCATGAGTACAGGTTCACTGAAGCAAGAGAGTAAAATACACGCATTAGGAAAAAATGATGCAATTTTGGTCCCCATAAGTGTGCACGCCCCTATGTAATTCATGTTCATGCTGCTTTTCTTGTTGTCCAATCTTTTGCATGCATAAAGTGCTCTGTCAGCAGCTTCAAGAAATTATTACAACATACATGCGCTGATACTACCTGTGAAATCTAGGCTATGCCTGTTGTGGTCAAAGTAATGAAGATGGACTTGATATTGATAACACTTATCAAACCTCAATTTGAAGCTCATAGATCTCAGGTACGAAACAAGTATCATCTTAGTTTCAATTTAAACTTTTTAATCGAAGATTGGTTAAAAAGCAATGATTAATTGTGGTTCAGTTTTCTTGCTACATGCACATTGCACAATAATAGTGATAACAAGCCACTCAAACAAATCCGTTTTGATCCTGTTCAGGTAGGAGGTGGTGGGATTGTTCGAGATCCTCTGGTTATTAAAGAGGTAATGATTTGCTATTTTGCTTTCGTTGTTACCATGGTTATTAAGTCGTAAAGTCAAGTCGAGTCGCTATGCTACCGATTTGACGACTAGCCCGACTAGTTGGCGACTTGTCGGTCTACCACCTGCTGCTGCTAGTCTCCTACTATTACATCTAGATGTAGCACAGAGCAGCTGAGCAGCAAAACATAGAGAAGGAAGGAGAGAAGAGAAAGGGAGAAGGTTCATAGAGGAAAGAGAAGAGAGGAGACCAACTGGGAGGTGAAGGAACCCCATCACAGCTCGTCGTCGCTGTCGGCAGCCTTGTCGCATCTTGCCTTCGCCGTCGCTGCCCATCATCGTCCCCGTCGCATCACAGCTCCATCGCCATGCGCCACTTGCGCCTCTGTGCTTCCTGTGGAGCTCGTGCATCGCAGCCGCCACCGGATATCTAGTGAGAGGAGGAACCCTAGGAGCACCAGTGCTGCCTCTTCCCTTCGTCTGCTCTCTGTTTAGCTATATTTGTGAGAGGCTGACAGTTGAGGTGGGCCTGTTATGTTGGGCCCAACCCACATCCATTCTTCACTTCCTTCTCTTTATTTGTCTTCACAAATATGCAGCGCCGCCTCTACTCTCTACTTCACGCACAGCGCTGCCGCCGCCGCCACCGCTGCATCACCAACACCAACACCACCACCACCATCACCTCTTCCTTCTCCCCTTCCCCTCCTCCCTGGTGTATCCCTCTGGATCTGACAGTGGACCATACATGCGTAACAAGTCGGGCGACCAGCCATCCACGATTAGTCGTCCCAGTCGCTCGACTAGTCGTCCGGTCGCCCGACTAGTCCTCCAAGGGTGCGTTTGGTTGGTGGGATGAGGTTGAATGGGATGAGATGGTACATGTAGGGTGGAATCATCCTGTATGGGATGGTATAGTCAGTCTGTTTGGTTGGTTATATGGGATGATACACGAATGTGTTTGGTTGGTTGTATGGGATGGTACGAGATTGTGTTTGGTTGAGAGGATGAGGTACATTGTCTTCTTTTAACTTTTTTTATTTTTCTTTCTTCTTTTTTCTCCTTTTCCCTTTTTCTTCCATCCTTTTCTTCTTTCATTTGGAATCACTCATTTGGGTGGGCCCACTGTCATAGGGTGTTCAAAGGGGAAGTTCCAGTGTCTTCTCTTCTCTCTCAGAAGCCAGAACAGAGGAGGCGCTAGGTCGGCTTGAGCGGCGCACAACGTTGGTGAGTTGGCTTCGGCGGCGACCGTGGGTGGGCAAAATGGAATAGGGAGGCCGAGGTGAACCCATCAGTGGTGGCGTCGCGGCCGGGGCAAGCACCTAGGTGGACGCACGGCGACGTGCGACGGCCGGAGCCGGGGGAGGAACGAGGCGGCGTCGCTAGAGGGAAGGAAGGAAAGAGAAGGGGCACGCACGAGCATTGGTGATGTGCGGGGAACCCGTTGGAGACGTCAATGGCAGCGGGGAGGAGCCGTGGCGGGCCGGCGGCGTGAGCCCAAGGCGGGGTGGGTGGCTTGGCGGGGCGGCGCCGGTACGGGGGGAGAGAGACCAAGAGGGTGGTGGGGGAAGGTCGAGGGAGGTGGGGAGGTGCTCCATTGGTGAAGGATTGACCTAGGACTCGCCGGAGGGAGTAGAACGACGATGGTGGCGGGTTTAGCCGCACGTGGGGAAGACGAGGCTATCAACAAGCTGTGGTTGAGGAAACCCAAAATTAGTTGGGGGAAAAGATGGAGGAAGGCCTAGAACATATTTTGACACGAGTAGTTCGGGAAGGGAATCACCTTGTTGGCCGGAATGGTGTGTGGGGGCGGCGGCTGCGGACGGGTGTTGCCGGATGGAAGGGAGAAGGGGCGTGTCCTCGGTGCTTCGGCTATGGAGTGAGAAGGGGGAGGTGAGCGCAAGGTCGAGGACACCGAGACGAAGGCAATGACCCTGGTGGGGGTGACCGAAGCTCACCGTGCTTTTGCGCTCGGTGGAGAAGTGGAAGAGGAGGGGAATGGCTGGGGAAGATGAGGCAGCGTGCTGAGGAGAAGCTGAACCGTGTGGTTCGCAAGTTTTTCTCGAACGAGATGGCACAACATCTGTGCTGAATATTCCATCCGATCAAACGGCTTGGTCCTGAACCGATCAGTTCCATTCAACGAACCAAACACATGAACATACCTATTTCCCGAACCATTCGGTATAGGACCACTCCATTCACTCAACCAAACGGACCCGAAGTCGAGTCGACTGGAGCACTGCTCTAGTCAGCAATCAAGAACCGACCGGACGACTAATTACTCGATGACTTAATAACAATGGTTGTTACCCCTCTTTTGTGCGTCAGTAATGCCGTTAAGATTTTCATGGACAATTTGCCATTCCTCATCCTTTTCTCTTATTTAAGACTGTCTTTGAGTATGCTGCTTCCTTGTAATAGGATACTTATTTACTCCTGGAATTCCACCAGCAAATAGTTTTACTTCCAAATATGGAAGTATTTCCCCTCAGAATATCAGATTATCCTGAGAAAGGACCCGACATTTGTTGTACTTGTTTGTTGTCTCCTTTTACTTGTTTGTTGTCTCCTTTTACTTCTAAGCTCCTTTGCCTCTGAGTTGTGATTGGAAGATCAACCTATTCAATTGATTCGTTACAGGTGCTAGATAGGATAATTTCAGGCGTAGAGCAGTTTGGATTTTGCAACAAGGGGTGGATTGAATCTCCGATAAAGGGTGCAGAAGGGAACACCGAGTTTCTTGCTTGCTTCCACAGGATCCCAATGCCAGAGCCACAGGCAGAGGAAGTGGCAGAGGCAACATGATTATTGTATCCATGCCAAATCTGTTTCAAGGTTATAGCTCGAGAATGCGGCTTGATCTGTAACAAAGGATGTGATATGAGCGCTCCCATTTTGCAATGATTAGTTGTAATTATCAGAACCTGCAAACATAAATATCTGGAATTTTGGATGCCCTTGATCAAGTCATACTAGGAAATTTTGGTATATGCCACTATGAAGTTTTGAGATTTTGTAGTCTGAGCCTGCAAAATTATGTCCAGGCGTGTCAGTGAGACACCTAGTAGCAAATACAAAACATCAAAACTTTTTAGTGGCATACAATAAGTTGTCTGTCATACTTGTTTATCTCAATGCTGGGTAATCACTTGCTGTTCACCAAGAAAGCGAGAGCACAGGTGCAGAAATTGCCAGCCCATTTCTTTTAACCCATCTGTGTCTATTTTGTGAGCTCAGGATTTAATATATAGTAAATGTATCTTGTAGTAAATGCTCTATCAAATGATCAATTCTTTCCGTAGGCAGACTTGTTGAACCACTGCAGTTTATTCCATTAATTTGAAGAAAATTTCTGTTTGGTACTGATATCAGTTTGTCGGACAATGACCTAAACTGAAATTTGTTTCAGATGATGTGCAAATATGACTTTGTGCTGCCATTTCAGTTTTTGGAGCTGTGTAGATTGGCTGTTTGTTCTGTCCAACCATGATCTTGCCACAGTATGCTAATAATGGCTGAGCAATCTCCGCAAGGTTAATTGAGTAGTAACCAGGTGTTGAGTTCAAAAATAAATAAAAAATAGTAACCAGATATTATTTAAATTGCCCCTAGTTTCAACTGTCCATGAAGAACAACGTTACCTGATTGTGTTACAAACATGCCACTCAGTTTCCAACAAAACACCTCCAAGCATTCCTCTGTTGTAAGGGCCGACGAAGTCTTCTTTTCAATAAAATTTGCATCCCATGTTTTTTTCGGTTAATGTGAGCTCAATAGGCTGAACCAGGAAACACAGCTGAGCACTATGGTGTTGTACCCATTTATGAAACTTTGCTTCACCACCTTTTGTGGGATGACTTCCTCAAATACTTGTGTATATACAGCATGTTTATGATAATGGAATATGGCATGGAGGTAACTAGTCAGGCAAGAATTCTTTGAAACTGGTTCGGGTCTAGTTACTGCATTCATTTCAATTATCAGGGGATTGCGATTTTATCACGTTAGCACAACTCACATTTTCAAAAATTGAAGCACGTGTGTGAACTGAACTGAAAAGAACTGAGGCAGTTACTAATATTTTGTTTATTGGAATATTTACTAACAGTGCGTGTAAATTCAGTGTTGGAAAGGTCACACAAGAACGAATGGATTTTCAGCAATGAACTAGGACCAATTCAGCTCAGCACCTACTGTACTTATTGGCAGTAAATTGTAATTAAGCACGAAAGTATGTAATATTGTAATGTAAGAAAATATTCCATTCTTTAACAAGAATCTGGTGAATAGCAAAAGGTCTGTGCATAGAATTTAGAGAGATCTGTGCCGATAGTTTCACATGAGCCCCGGAAATCTAGCCCTAAGAAGATTCTTTTTGCATGAATACAACCTGAAAAATGCCCATTTTAAATCTAGTAGCATCTTCGACGTCAATGGTTTATATACAGTAGCATATCCAGTATAACATTAGTCTGTTTCTCCGTTCTTCTGTACTCGACGTTTTTGACTTTTTACGGTCTTCGAGATGTGACTTTGACCATTACTTTTTATAGCTTTACATTATGATGTACTAATAAAATGATAATATTATGAAATTATTTTTAACGACAAATCTAATGATATAATTTTCACATGGCCAATATAAATAGTTTTAAACCAATTGGTAGTCAAACTTTAGAAAGTTTGATGTCAAGTAAAAAAGAATGGAGTAGTACTAATAAGAAGTTAGCCTATCTGATTAAGGCCTTGTTTCGAAAGCATGAAAGTTTTTCGATTCGTGCGAGAATTGAATGGTTTCTTGTGAATTTCTTGCACTTCAAACATAACTCGATTCCTGCGAGAATTGAATGGTTCCTTGTGAATTTCTTGCATTCCAAACATAACCTAGGGAACCTACGGGTTGTTTGGTTTGCTACCCTTGCAAACTAAACCAAATATTGGTAACGCTAACGAAAATTGACTGTTGTTTGGTTTGCTACCAAAATTTGGTAACACTCACGAAAATTTGGTAACACCAATGAAATCCAATGTCACATGCGGGCCATCCGAGGGCGAGAAAATCGCTTACCAAAATTTTGGTAACGCCAAAATTTGGCTTGGCCAAAATCCAAACAACGTTCTTTTTGTAAATATTTGTCTTTGCCTAGGTTTCTGCTATGCCAAAATTTTGGTTTGGCTCATTTTGGCCATTAACCAAACAACCCCTAGATATCTCTTCTATAAATGAGACTTCATTAAGAAAGTAGTTTTCCCACTTATGCATGGAGTTTCATGTACATCCTCTTCTATTGGATTGGCTTCGAGATTCACACCCCCTCTCTCCTCCATGCACAGATCTCAAAGCCCCATCCAAGGGCTCCATGTACATTGGCATTTCAATTGTTGGGCTAGAATTATTGTACCAATTGGCACACCACCTGTGCAATTTTGGAATTTTTGCCTAAATGACACTATTTGGAACCGCATTAGCAAAAATGGCCTCCTCGCGGCCGCAAATGCAAAAATAGCGCGCAATTTCGTCCCAGGGCCGCATAGACATGTACCATGCTGCCACATCAGCCTCGTCCGCGCCACGGGCGGCCAGACAAGCCTTGTCCGCACCACCCTAGTGCGGACATCACTGTTGCCTCCTTGTCTGCACCTCCTTGGTGCAAACAAGCATTGTTGCCACCTCGTTCGCACCTCCCTAGTGTGAACAAGCACTGTTTTGCCTCGTCCGCACCTCCCTGATTACTGGTGCGCCTCCACCCACTCAACGGTCTCCGTACCCCCTTCGAACAGATACGCGCTCTTCGGATCGGCTGACGTATCCCACAAGACATGTTCGACGCAAAATCAGGACGTGTACGCAGATGTAGACATAGCGAGCAGAGAGTAGCTCAAACGAGTGAGTCATATTGTATCCCGTGTGTAACTGCACTACGCAAATGATATGCAATTTTGTTGCACTATATTTGTTGCAGGTGCATGTCGCCATATCACCCACGGTGCATGCATGTTTCCTTTCCCCCCTAGTATGACTGTTGACATACTTCTGCTGCAGCCTGATCTCGTACTTCCTCCTGAGACCATCGATCACTCGGATGTCGTGCATTCGGGGCTTCTGCATCTTCTGATCCATGTACCTCTGCATGTTCTCGAACTTCTGCTTGCCTTCTTCCATCTGTCGCTTTGCTGTGGTGGCTCTATTGACGAAGTAACCAATAGTGTGAGTCCATGTTTCCTCGATGATCGCGGTGATAGGGAGGCACCGCACACCTTTGAGGACGCTGTTGTACACCTCGAACATGTTGGTCGTCATAATCTCGTACCTCACACCGTCTGTGTCATAGAGAAGGGATCATTTCTCCAACTCAAGAGCATGACGATTAATCCACTGCGAAAAACTTATGGCGCTTCTGGGTTGCCCGCTCGTGGGCTACTGTCCCTCCAGTACCTCCAGAGTGGACTCCCTTGTATACCTCGTAGTCTGGTGTTCGAGGTCTGTCCAGATGGACTAAACTTCCGCCTCTGGTTCTACAGGCAGAACACCTTAAACGTCTTCATAACTTCCTGACTGCGGAACCGCGTGAAGAGGTTTGATGCAAGATGCCTCTTACACCACCGGGTTTGCACGTCGTTCCACTAGTGAGGGGTTCCATCCCATGCTTCATGGTGCTTAGGGCCGATAATAACCCAGCATTGCGGTCTGTGATAAGGCATATGTTGCGCCGATCTCTCACCATCGCCCACTTCACATTCGTTAGGAACCACAACCAACTGGATGTGTTCTCACTCTCCACAATAGCAAATGCCATCGAGAGAAGCTAGTCATTCGCGTCGACCTCCACCGCAGCAAGAATGGTGCACTTGTACTTCCCTCTGAGTAAAGTGTCATCCATCGTGAGCACAGGACAACAGAACTTGAAGCCCTCAATGGCCTTGGCGAAAGCCCAGAACACTCGGTCCAGTATGAAGCAGTTGGGCTCTCCATCAATATCTTCACTTTCAAGCTTATTTATGTATGTGTTAGGGTTTGCTTCGGCAATCTGGTGAAGCATTCTTGGCACAAAGTTGTACACCTCTTCGTATGTCCCGTACATGGACTCGATGACCTTCTACTTGGCTCGTCGGACCTTGCTATAGCTGACTGGATAACCAACCAGATTGGCGACTTTCGACAGTAGCACCTTAGAAAAGACGAACATGTCCTCTGCAACTAGGTGGTTGATGAGGCTTGCCACATATGCGAAGTCACATTTTGATGTTGCCGCAGCAGCGCCTTGCTAAGCTCGCAAGTATGGTCGGTCACCGCCTTGATCGAGAAGACCAAGCCGAAGAACTTTGCTTGGTGAGCGCTGACCTCTCCAGGGCAACCGTCCACTACGCACTTTACTGTGTAATATCTTGGGTTAGACCCGTGCACCCGGTACACACAGCTGATGGATAAGGCGTACCGTGCTATAACTTGTTGTACGGCCGACGTGCTAGGAAGTGTTGCCCAACTAAGAGGATGTCAGCATCAAACCCCCGCTGGGACCCTTCTTGCGGCAATAAGAGCGATCGCACTACGATATCATCAAGTCTGGATGCCACGTATGGCACCTCCGAAGACACAATTCCACTTGTAGGACTGCGACCTTGGGGTGCATCCTCCTCGCTACCATCCGAGCCTGGGTCGGCATTGTTGGGACCCAAACATGCAAATCTGGACCCTCTGTGTATTCTGAACTAGTCCCATGACCAGTAGCTAGTTCACACAGTGACAACATTGATGACAATCATATCCATACAATGAAATAGCTAAGTGTCACACCCCGGGTAAACAACCCCCGGGACCTCCTGTGCACACCGAACCAGTCTCATGATCAGTGGTTGGTCCGCACAGTTCAACAAAGATGTCATCACAGTCATACAACAAACTAAAGAAGAAGCAGACCAAAAAACACTTAATAACAACAAAAAACCTTATGGTCAAACTTTTTGCAGAGGTCCTGCCACACAGGCTACAACAACAAAGAGGTCGCAGCGGAGAAACAAAACCAAAATACAAGTGGAGGCCACCCGACATGCCCACAGGCAATCGAGTGGAGGACGTCCCCTAACACGCAGAGGTCCTCAAAGACCTCCTCTAGCACGAGAGGTCTTCAAGGACCTTCTCTTCGAAGAGGTCGGAGCACCCTAGAGGTCTTCTTCAGCTGCTGATCAAACAGAGGGCATAAGCCATGAGTACTTTTGAATGTACTCAGCAAGCCGTAGGGAACGTATGCAAATATAATTATGCCAAGCTCAACAAAGGATAGCCTTATGGTTAGTTTGCAGAAAGCAACATTGAAATTGAAATAAAATAAGTAGATTGCAAGGCACAAGTTAAAAGGACTAGTACATAAGTAACAAGTTCTCTTTTGAAAACAACACACGACCACCCCGGTCGTGTGCCCAGACCACTCACGACCACCCCAGTCGTGAGCTAGACCACCCACGACCACTCTGGTCGTGAGCTGGACCACTCGGAACCAAACCCAACAACAAGTTTTGAGAAAAACTCTACCCCTTGTATGAAATCACCAGGCATGTCCATAACCGAGGACGCGGCTATTCGAATAGATTACACTCTGCAGAAAAGCACAGCTTTACCCACAAGACACAAATTCTCTAGTTTGTTTGGCACCCGTCGATACCCCTACTCACTACCTTTGGTAAGAAGGCTAGAGCACGTGACAAGGCCTTTACAAGGTTCTACTTTGATTTGGTTCCGCTCACTAAGGTTTCGCCTTACTGGCCCTCTCTTGCGCCAACTGTGGGCGTCTAACCCAGGTGTTGTCTTGGCATGTGTTGTCTTGCAAACGTTGCCACTGGCCTTCCACACTTCCACCAAAATGGAATCGACTCAAAGCATCGCCAATTAGTTGGCCAGGTCCACCCCATTCTGGACTTGTGGTTGCACGGTATGGCCCAGATCAATGCCTTACAAGGTTAAGTCCTTAGTTGGTGCTCAGGTGAGACCTCCTCATCCCAATGTGCATCCTGCACCCCCTTTACTGCACGATCACTCGCCCGAGCAAAACAATTTTTGGGTTCAACCCGGCCAATGATCACCCTAGTCACGGCTCAACAAATTTTATTAGCAGCCACACAGGCCAGTGGCAACATTTGCAAGACAACACATGCCAAGACAAATACGCGCCAAAGTTCCATAGATCATTAAGTCAAATTAACATGATTAAACAGGTGATCGAGACACCACATAACTAAGCAGGTCTAAGCAACAATACGCACCCATGTTGGTTATCTTAAAAAGGTCCAACTAAGATTACCCAACCTATGGTGGTCCAAAGAGTACATGTCAACATGTGAATCACAAGCATCCAAGGAGTCATACTGCCAAATGGGTGATTAACTGATTCCCAAACCATTTTTTTTATACAAATAGCCATGCATGTTGGTATAAAACAAAGTACTTTTGCAAAACTGGGATCAACATGATCAAAGGTCTACGACTTGCCTTCGATAAAGAGTTGAGAGTCTTCGATAGAGGTCGCTGGGTCCACGAACTCTTCAACGAAGCCGAAATCTACATGTGTGAAAAGAGCCAAGTAAATATAGCGAATTCAAATGAAACCCCAAAACTACCAAACAAGAATCCAAAGAAAACACGGAATTAAAAACGGCTCTCGGGAAGAGGTTCAACGGAGATGGAGAGGTCGAAGAAGGTCCTGAGGAGGAGGTCCTGAGTAGAGCAAGAAAGTTGGGGAAGACTAAAGGAGATAAAAGAGGGCTGCTCAGCCTTTTATAGCAAAGGATACAAGGAGAGCCTCTAAGATTTAGAAACACACGTGCCCAAGGGTAGGTGAAGCAGATGATGGGAGCAGGTAGAGGAAAGACAAAAGGAGAAACAAGTACAGGCAACAAAATGACAGCGTTTAATGTGACACGATAGCATTAAATGCACAAGGTCCTTTGCGTCAGAATTGACACAACAAGAGGAAAAAGAGAAGGTGAATAGAGCTGACAGGTGGGACCTATCAAAACTCAGAAGGGGTGGTCCAAAAAAAGAGGAGGTCGTGACCCATGAGGTGGCCATGACACAGGGGTGGTCTTTGCAAAAAGACCAACGGGGAGGTCTTTGCCAAAAGACCAAAAGGGTGGTCTTTGCAAAAAGACCAAAAAGGTGGTCTTTGCAAGGTGGTCTTGACCCGAAGGGGAGGTCGCGGCAAAATGACAAAAGGGGGAGGTCGCGGCCAAAGGGGAGGTCGCGGCAAAACGACAAAAAGGGAGAGGTCGCGGCCAAAGAGGAGGTCGCGGCAAAACGACAAAAGGGGGAGGTCGTGGCCAAAGGGGAGGTCGCGACAAAATGACAAAAGGGGGAGGTCGCGGCCAAAGGAGAGGTCACGACAAAACGACAAAAGGGGGAGGTCACGGCAAAACGACAAAAGGGAAAGGTCGTGACAAAACAACAAAAGGGGGAGGTCGCAGCAAAACGACAAAAGGGGGAGGTCGCGGCAAAACGACAAAAAGGGGGAGGTCGCAGCCAAAAGGGAGGTCGCGACAAAACGACAAAAGGGGGAGGTCATGGCCAAAGGGGGGGTCGCGGCAAAATGACAAAAGGGGGAGGTCGCGGCCAAAGAGGAGGTCGCGGCCAAAGGGGAGGTCTAGACTGAAGGGAGGTGATCCAAACAAAGGGAGGTCTGGAGGAAAGAGCTGAGTTGAGGGAAACACGGAGCGAACATGGAAAGGGGAAAAACAGCACCAGAGAACCCCAACAAACTCGAAAGAAACCCAACTCGAATTAGTTGAAGTTGGATTTAGTCATTTTAAACACCTTTAATTCCGAAATCTCAAGTTAAGCTTCAGAACTCTAATCAAAACCAAATGGTTCTTTTTATTTTGAAAACTCAAGGACTCAAAAAACTTGGGACGTTACACTAAGAAATAAGCAATTTATTATTAAATAGTAGCAATGGACCTTATGGTCAGGGTTTACAAAGTTTACCACGCAGAGCTTAAAGACAATTAAATAAAATGGCAGCGGAAGAAAACAACTCATGGTAGCCATCTAGCGTGCCCACAGGAAATCGAGTGGGGAACGTATCCTAGTTTGCATAGTCTTCGAAGTACTCCTCCTCATAGAACTTTGTGTTCCCTGGGTCTTCCTCGGTGACTGATCAACAAGGCATAAAGCTGTGAGTACATAAAGTACTCAGCAAGCAGTAGGGGAATGGTATACAAATAGTATTCATGCAATGCTTGAACAAGGAATAGCTATATGGTTATTTTGCAGTAAGCAGTATTGGCATTAAATACAGTAAATAGATTGAAAAGCATGATTGTAAAGATTAAATACGTAAGTAAACAAGGGCTTTGAAATAACTAGTGAACTACCTGTTCACTTCCCAATCAAACCATCATCCAAAGTTTATGAAAAACTCTATATCCCATGTGAATCACTAGGCATTGTCCATAACTAGGGACACGGCTATTCGAACAATTTTTAACACTCTGCAGAGGTTGTACAGCTTGACCTACAAGAGATAATCAACTTATAATGTCGACCATAATACACTTTCGTAGGCGTGCGACTAAGTGATTATCACAAAGCTTTTACAAAGTTTTGTCTTAACTCATTTCTGTCCGCTAAGCTTTCACCACCGAATGGTTCCATCCATCACAATCGTGGCCCCCTCTTGCGCCAATGTGAATGTCCATCCCAAAGTTCACATTTCCACCCAAGACAGAACTAAAATTGAGACATTACTAATTAATTAGCCAGGTTCATCCCATACTAGACATGTGGTTGTACGATAAGACCCAGATCAATGGCACACAAGATTACTCAGACGAGACTACCTCATCCAAAATGTGCTACCCGCACCCCCTTTACTGCACGATCACTCGCTCGCGTAAAAATCATTTTTGTTCAACCAAGACCAATGGCATCCCCTACCATAGCACAACAATTTTTACAATAGTGTCCTCACACCATAATTCCATATATCATTAAGTCAAATTTAATATTATTTAACATGTGATCATGAACCCGTCGTAACTAAGCATGACTAAGCATAATACACCACCAATGTTGGTATTACTAATATTTTCAACTAAAATCAACCCTTCCTATGGTGTCCAAGGATATATGTCATTCACAATTATTCAAGGTGACGTATTGTCAAATAGGTATTTAACTATTCCTAGAAACAATTAATATAAAATTAGCATGCATGTTGATATAAAATAGTATAATTTCGTAAAAATGGGTACAACATTATCAAAGATCTATGACTTGCCTTCGTTGAAGGTTGGAGTTGCTTCAACAAACTGGTCCAGAAAAGCTTCAAAAACACTGGAGTCTATATGCGCAAAACGAGACAAATAAATACAATAAATCCAAATAAAACTAAAAAATTATCAAATTAGAACCAAAATAAATATAATGAATTTAGGAACAAGAATCGACGGAATCGGAGTTCGTATGAAGGAGAACGAACACACAGAATTTTATCAGACAAAGAAACTCCAGGAAAAACAGAAGGAGGGGAATATTCCATTTTAGGATTTATAGGATTAAAAGAATTGCTGACATATGGGGTCCACTTGGAAGTGAGACAAAGAAAGACAAAATAAGAAATAGAGTAGAAGCACAGAGCAAGGGAGGCGAGTTGGCCAGCGGCAACAGGAAAAATGGATGGCCAGCGGCCCGAGCAGGAGATGGGTGGTGGCGGTGATGACTACGGTGGCCGGTGGATGTACAGACAACACCAGAGGCGCACATGCGGCAACGGGTGGCGTGGGGTAGCGGCACTCTGGCAATGCAGCGGCAAAGGTGGCGGGAGCACGAGGTGGCCGATGGCATAGGGGATGTGGTGTCGAGGTTGGGGTGGCCGGAGGTGGTCCGTGGAGGTGCAGCAACAGTGACCGGCGACGGGGAAGATGGAGTGACGGTGGCGACATACTCCGGCAACGGGAGAAATGAAATTGAGGTAGGGGATGAGAAGGAGATTACCGAGAACACGTTATGACGCGGTCAATTTGGTCGGAGGATCACCGGAGAAGAAGATCAATGCGATGGCGTCGTTGCCAGACTTGAGGAAGAAGGTGGGTGGTGTCGCACGTTCCGGGCAAACGGAGAGGAGTTTGAGGATGTTGTTTGGGGCAAATCGAAGAGGGGAGTAAGAGACATGTGGCGCTCCTTTTATAATGCGAAAGCGTTACCTGGATCGACGGGGAACACTCGTGGATTAAGGACGACAGTTTCGGTCGGCATTGAACGACGACGGGGAAATGGCAAAATTGAATGCGGTGGTGGATGGTGGCAAGCAATTGATTGTGGGATAACGTGGGTGATGGTTGTGGGAACATGGTGCTTCAGACGGAAATGGAAACGGAGCGTCGAGCGCGGAGAACGACAATGGGAAGTGGTGGTGGCCTGGCAGTCAAGGCATGACACAAAGCATGAGGGGGCAGGTGGGGCCAAGGGATAGGTGGCGAGGCTCATGGAGAGGGTGGGGAGGGCCGTAAGGGCAAAGGTGGTTCAGGAAGAAGAACAGAGCCGGGAAAGAAAAAGAAAGAGAAAGAAGAAAGAGAAAGAAGAAAGAGAAAAGAGAAAAGAAAGAAAGAAAGAAAGAAAGAAAGAAAAAGAAAAGAAAATCCAAAAATAAAATAAATTTAAGAAAATTCAAGAAAATTCCACAAAAATCCTTGTAACCTAAACAATTTGAATAAATTAAATTTTAATCTAATTGAAGTTTATTTTAATCATTTAAAATGTTTTAAGTTCTGAAATTTCAATTTAAGTTTTAAATTAATTCAATAAAATGCAAATAATTCATTTTATTTTTAAAGCTTCAAAAAGATTCTAAAAATTTGGGATGTTATAGGCGTCCTCGTCGGACTTCAACCCTAGAAGCTGGTCAGATAGATACTCGTGGCAGTCAATGCGGGCCAACCACCAAAGTCCCGCCCCCTCATTTTGCACAAAGTTATGCGCAACTCTTCTCTCGTGGACTTCGTCCAAAGCAGCACGTTCCGTGCTACCGTCTTCAAGCTTTGCCTGCGGTTCTCCACTTCCAGAAGCACTGACATCATCATGGTCTCCCGACGGCATGCGTACGAATTTCACATACACCATCAGCTTCCCGTATATTGCCGCCTCAGGTTGGGAAGCAATCTACAGGTACGGGCCCCATGCTACGCTTCCATTCATCTTCAGGAGCTCCCACACGCCCTGCCATCACCTACTTGTGTAGGTGATCGCCTCAATGGCAAGCTTCTTCATCGTTGCCTCCATTTCGAACTCCCTCCGGATGCAGCTTCGAAGCTTGTGAATAATGATCGCTTCGAGCCCCCTCCACCCAGACCACCTTGTATTGGCATCTCGATAGGTCCAACCCATCGGGACCGGCCTGTACGAGACCATCGCCAACACTAATTAATTAACTTCACACGACTATTTACATGTGATTATTTCTTCAATTCCCACTAATAAAATAGGACTAAACAAAAAAAAATAGTAACTAATTATGAGTATTTAATTTGCAACTAATTGCCCATGGCACAGATAATTACAATGTATAACACACAAGAGAACAATTAAATGCGAGTAAGTCAATACGAATAATTATTTCATAAGCAACAATTTGATTACTTACCAATAAATTACTTACGAGTAATTCAATACATCTAAGTAATTCCCAATGAATTAATTACGATTAATTAGTTACCACTAACTAACTACAAATCATTACGTACGAACAAATTAATTAGGGGAGATTCAATTTTTTGCCACTGCCAAACATGCGTAATTGATTATTTCCCACTGATATGAGTATGACATGTGGTCACGGGACTCATATGTCATACTCACATATAGTAGCAAATTGTAAAATTCACCCTTTTGCAGTGGCAAATAATCAATTTTTTCAATTAATTATGGTCACGTAAATTCGACTAGTTATTTTGCACTAATGTAATATGCACTACTCAACTACACGAAATTTAATTACGACTAATTAGTTATGACTAATTAATTATGACTAATTAATTACAACTGCTTAATTACCACTAACTAACTACAACTAATAAATTATTGCTAATTAACTATGACTGAAATTATTACTACTAAAGCATACGAAATAATTTTACCTTGCCTTGCCTTGATGTCGGCCTCACGGGACTTATACGGTCCTAACCACTGCTCTAAACACTATTTCCTCCCACCGTATCAAAGACAAAGTTTTAGTTCAATTCTCTTTGTTCTCAGCAATGAGCACGAGAACAAGAACAAATCCAGGAGTGAGAGCGAGAGCGTGGTTTTTATAGATGCACGAAGGCGTTAAGCACACATGAGGTAGCGTGATTAGCAATAAATACGGATGAGGCAACAACGTGGTGGATGAGACGAGGAGAAAGTGACGGAAGAGAGGTTGCTTTCGACGTCGAAAGCAACCGAAAGCGACTACAAACGGCGCATCCGAGCTAGGGAGGAGCGGTGCCTGCTCGCGTGCTTGGAGTCCGCACCAGGGAGGGACGGTGCTGGCGCACCATCGCCTGGCATCAATTGATTGTCTCCCCATAGGTTCCTATTTTTCATTGCACAGCTAATTTTTCTGCTCTATATTTCATTGGATGCCAACCTATGAACATTCCAACACATATTTTCACAGCAATATTGACATTGTGCAAACCGAACAGCTCTATTAGTTTTCCAATTTCCTTGCCCCAAAAATCCATGATAGGGCAATGTATTTGATTAACAAAGTACATTGTACAATATGTTTTTGTTTTATGAAATTGAAGGTTCTTTGAATTGGACCATAGCATGTGGCTTCACTAGGAATCAAGAATCCAAAGGAGAAGATTCAACGCACATGTGATCGATCTGTTTACTGAAACCGGTACTTGCATCCACTCGACATCACTAAACTGTGCCCATGTGGAATTGCCATAAAATCAGAGACCAACTAACCGAAGGTTGTCTGCTTGTCAAAGTGCAACGAACAAACATGTTCGCAGGAGAGCCATACCTACAATAATGGCGTTGACACATGAGCAATTTGGGCCACCATTATCTAAAGCTTTTGGAGCAGGTACTGTTATAAAATTGGCGGTTTTAGCAAATATTCAGATATATTTCCGGCAATAATTATCATAATTAAAGCATATTTTCAGCAGCATATAAATGACATAAATACATGTAATATTTTTATGTCATGTAAACAGAATAATATGCTCAGAAGATAGAACTTGATAACAACCAAAATCAGCATAATGCTCATATTTAATTGAATGTTTGTTGCTCTCATATGTCAGGCTGCTCAAGATGAGATCTTGGCCTCCTCGTCACTTAGGTCAAATTTGATCACAAATTAAATATAACAATACTCTGAAATAAATTGGGCCTTGAGCTTAAACAAAATCTTGCTAGTCTAATTAGTCACTTAATGCAAATCATCAATTCTGAATTCACTGAACAACATCTAATTGATTCTACCACTCAAGATATCAATTGACAACAATGTATAACAGTAATCGAAAAGGATCACAGTGAACATAAATTTAACAAAGATCACAGTGAACAGAGACTGAACAAGGATCACAGTGGACTGCTAGCAGTAACCGAATAAAGCAATTGCATAGAACAATAGAAAACAACAAGTAATCTGCAAGTTCAAGACCAATTTATATCCAATTGTTGCATTCAATTCTCAAAAGTGACAATAATCCTCATTGAGCATTAATCCGAGCCCACAACATTACTAAACCAAGTCTTCCAGTACTAGTCAAGAATTACAGAGTGCAAAATCAACTAGCACAACACACTTTAGTAAAGTAATGCAAATATGGAAAAAAATAGAAAACTCACGAAGCGAATGGCACTCGAAGCTACTGAGTAGAACCGGGCAAAGCACGTGAAATGCAATGTCTCATAAAACCAATCGCCCCACTGTGCCGTGTTTGAACGGATGAGGTCGCCGGAGAAACAATGTCAATTCGCAATCCGGGACACACCAAAATTGCAAAGTCGAGGTACAGAGAAATGCTGCACAAGAGTCAATCACAGTGCACTGGCCGAATGCACCCACAGAGCACCAAGCACCAAAACCAAAGATCACTTCCACTACCAGATCAATCCAGAGCCAATCAAGACTAAGCCCCAATTGCACAATTGCCAAGTTTTTCCATCGCACACCCAACAGAGAAGAGTGCACAAGAAGGAGCTGGCGGAATGTGCAAGGAGAAAGGTCTAGACCACACCACCGACGGCGGTGGGTCAACATGGCGGCGCGAGAGCTCCAAAGCCTTAAAAACGAAGTCCAATCGGTGGAGGAGAAGAATCACACAAAAAGGGTGCAAAAGCTCACACTTTTTCGGGTCAAGAAGGAAGAGGAGAGGAGAGGAGGAGGAGGAGGCCCAGGGTGCCGCTCCCATGGCCGGCGCGCAACGCGCCCGAGCCGCCTGCCCGAGCGCCCGCTTCACATGCGCTGCCGTCAGCCAAAGCCCCGAAGCCGCGCACCTCACTCGGTTTAGGGTTGGAGACTTATCCCTCCCCCTAACTCAATGACAGGTGTGCCCCACCTCTTTTTTCCTTTCCTTTTCTATTTCTTCTTTTCTCAAAATAAAAAATTGCCAAATAGCCCTAAAAAATACAATAGGTACTTAGGCCTCCTTTGAGCAATATGGACCGCCATTATCGAAGTTTTTAAAGTCAATGCTTAGGCTTTCATTATGATTGCCTTGAATCGTGGAATAGTATGTAGATACTTTTGAAGGATCGATAATTATGTAGATATATAAGGGCTTTGTTTAGCTTGTAAGTGCAAGAAGCCCGTCTTAATTGGCTTCTGGTTCAACGTGGATTTAGGACAATTAGGCGTAGGGTGGCTGATAGCGGATAGAAATCACGCACACAATGATTCCATTGATAGCCATGAATATAGATAGTACAGGTACATGAGCTATTAACGCTAATTAACCAAAAATGGTTAAGATACATGCCAAGTATAGCGTAACAAACTATATGGCAGGTATGATCTGCTGTGGAGGCACAGAATCATGGGGCGCGCATGCCCTGGACATCTACAAGGCGCTGTACAGTCTTAACAGTGGCTAGCATCATCTTAACTACTTATTGTTTGGCGTTGCTTTCAGCTTTTAAGCCTAAAATTTGAGAGACATATAGCTAGGTTAAATAAGCTCTAAGTTGCTAAATATTGAAAGGTAATATTAGAATACTGAGGTGGACAATCGAAGCTAATCCTCTATGTAAAAACCTCTAAGAAGGTCACGCTCACTTGGTCAGAGAGACCCCATGTCCCGAGAATCACAACAAAACTTGCATTGCATGGCTAAGCTCGCCATTCTACACAGTGAGAGCTAGGTTACATCCAACTCATTCGGTGCTCGAGAGTTGCTGTTACATCCACATCTTGTTAGCGTGCTGCCGGGCTCGTCGCCGACAAATCACGCTGTGTCCGCCTGTTTTTCGTCCGATGGAGGATGTGTTCCGTCGCTACCGACACCGTTCGGTGGTGTGGTTTGGTGTCGTCGCTGCTGGACATCGCTGCCTTGCCGAAATCTGAACGCTGGCATAACAATTGGATCTTGTAGCCCGGGGGTAGTGCCTGGTCGCATATCGCCGCTCATCGTCGTTGGATCTCACTAGCACCAATGAGGGAGTTTTTCTTCTTCTAATATAGCACTTTTTACTCACGCAATAGCAAATATAGCCTTCTTTCCACGCCAAATACAAAAATAACACCGCGTCCGTGCGCTAGAAGAGTGGAGTTGTACCCACTATAAAATAAGTCTGCAACGGTGAGTACTGCATAGCTCTGTAGCAAAAACACATGATTTTTACTGTAGAGCCGAATTTTACCTTGCTCTGTAGCACAGAAACCGTAGCGCTGGATCTAAACCATTAAATTCCAATCTAACAATCGGGAGATCATCTTAATGCAAATGACTGTCTATCCGCTATATTTAGTCCTCTGATATTGTTCCATTCGTTCCTGGAAAAAAAAAACACAGCCTTGAGAGTTGACATGCGGATGCCAGAACCCCGGTTTTTCCCGAGTGTCTAAAACACTCGGGAAATTAGCAAAAACACTCGGAAACTAATTTCCCGAAGATCGGCCGTCAGGAAAGAGCACTTGGGATAGATTAGTCGGGAAAAAACTGGTTTCCCGAGTGTTTCGAGATTTACACTCGGGATCTAAACACTCGGGAAAAATATCTTTCCCGAGTGTCAATCTGAACACTCAGGAAACATTCAGCACTCGGGAAAAATAACTTTCCCGAGTGTAAATTTAAACACTCAGGAAACATATAACACTCAGAAGAATAAGTGCCACAACAGGTTTAGCCACCGTAACAGGGTACTTCTACCGAGTGTTGACACTCGGGAAACACTTGGGAAAGTGACACCCATTGAATACCACTGATTACTAGTAGTAAAGCACTAAAATACATCATCCGTATCCTGAATTTACTATGTGCTACATCTAAAAAAGTGAAGAACAATCCATCTGTAGGTAGTATAGCAATGCAAACTTCGCCGCTTTATCATTAAAAAGAACATATATTTTTACAATGTACGAATGAATTATTAGTACATACATGTTGAAACACATATTTTGACGACATATGAAATGAATTGTTAGCACATACAGGTTTACAAAATGACAACGCTTTCTTTTCATCAACAACCAACAAACAAACGATACAAAATCTATACCTTAGAATGTATGCATTACCTTGTACAAAAAAAAAGAATGCAGAAGTCCAATGAACCACCTAGCGATTCAAATTGCTTCTGTGGCATCCAGATACTCTCTCTCTGACTAACAAAACCGAAGATAATCTATAGACATATAAACAAGAAAGTTGTAATAATAAAGGGAGCTAACAAACGTAGCTAATGTGTACTATGCTATGAAGTCAATTGGTAAAAAGAATCTATAGACATTGATCTGATTGTTTGTGGCACAAACTATGAAAAGGAATTTTGATCGAGATACATAACTTGAAACTAAATGCAAGCAACATCGTAGAACTCAGAGAATATGTTGAACCCGGGAGCGAAGGATCCCGAATTCTCTATGTTCATACACTAGTCCAGGATTGCTAGTGTACACAGTCAAACAAAAGTGATAATATAAACATATCACGTACTTTATTAATAATTATTCAGAGTTTATTACAAAGGGCCTGAGGCCAAAATAAAGTAAAACACAGCGGAAACAGAATAGTAGTAGTAGACCCAACGATCCGCCACAGGCAATCGTCTGGGGGCGTAGCCTAAGCGTCTGGATCCTCACCGTCCTGGTAGAAGTCTTCTCCTGAATAAAGATTATTCAGTAAGAGTGAGCACTACTACCGTGCTCGCAAGTTACACCGTCAAATAATGATTGAATGCATGCATAAAGTAAACAAGGGTATTAAGCGGGGTTTATTTGCATAAAGCAAAGATTTTCAATTTTAAATAATAATATTAATTTCAAGGCCATTTTTATACAATATCTAAAATCAGATTTTAAATGATAATTTTATAGTGTGGATAACCTCCATAATGAATAGTGAAGGATACCCTCCTATCACATGGCTAACTGCCCAATTTTACCACAAGGACTAACATCCTGAAATCATCTGTTAAAACCATTTTAAAACCAAAACAAGTCTAACTCTGAGTGGCTTTGTCTGGCATGTCTATGATCATGACGCGCTATTCAATAGTTTCTACTCGCAGAGTTTGCACAGCTTTACCCACACGAGATAATTTGCTCCTTGTGTCAGCCAATCCACGCTTCCTAAGGCGTGTGACAAAGCAATTATCACAAGGCCATTACAATGTTCTACCTCAAAGAACTCATGCCCGCTAAGGTTTCGCTTTCATTGGACTGTCCATCCTCCGAGAGCCCCCTCTTGTGCCAGGTGGGATTACTGTCTAACCAACACCCATACATACAACATGGCACGAATATCTATGAGGTATCCCAAATTATTAAGCCAGGTCCTGCCCATACAGGACATGTGGTGGTACGGCAAGACATAGCAAAAGAACGCTCAAAGGCCGGTCCTTAATTGACTTGGGCGTCTTTCAAATCAAACCCTGGGCTTAAATCCTAACCAGATTAAACCCGTGCATGAACCTGCACCCACCTTTCCTCCGTTTCGCCCAAGTCCAAACCATTTTTGATTTTATTTTAGTGAAAAACCACCTTTACAAATACTCTATGGTAAAACAATACCATAGGTTCAAGTTTCAACAATTTTGTAATGATTTGGCTAAATCCTCCCAAAATTAAAGTCATGGTCTAAGCATTTGCTAAGCATGAATAATTTCCATACCAATTTGTCTATGGTGACAAAGGAATGACATTTCAATATTCAAAATTGGCCATACAATAACAATTGAAATATCTAAGTAATTAAATAGGGACTTGAAATAATTTAATAAAAGTATGCATGCATTTAATAATTTAAAAACTGAATTTAAATAGCTTTAAAATAATAGGATCAATATGGTCAAGGGTATAACTTGCCTTCGTTGAAGTCTTGAAATTCTAATTCCTCAGAAGGATCTACCTCTCCAGAATCATCGAAGTCTATACGCGAAAATACGACAAATCATTTGAAATTCAAATAAATTCAAAAAGACAAATTAAACTAACTCCAAATAAAATAATTTTATTTTATTTAGCTAGATAATAATTTTCTAAGATTTTAGCAATTTGAATCACCCAATTTGGAGTTTGGATGGAAAAGATATGAATTTTAGAAGTTTTAAACCTAATTCTGCAATTAAATGAATTTTTCGAATTATTTTTCTAAAGGATATTCTGATTATTGTGTCAGCATTGCACAGCGCCGCACAACAGTCTATGACATGTGGGCCCGCGGTCAATGGGCTGAGTCCATGACCGGTCAAAGGTCCACGGTGAACCCGGCCTAAGAAAAGTGCACAGGGGGTGATGCGCGCTGTGCACAAGGTGACGTGGCGCCACGTTGGTGCTGACTCAGTGACAAATGCGCACGTGGCGCTAACATGGTGTCTACATGGCTGAGCCACGTAGGCTCCGACGACGGCAGCGCTCGGGCCCCAATGGTCGTCGGCGCTACGCGCCACGGCGAGGTGCGGAAATGTGCGCAAAAGAAAGAGGAGACAACGAGGATCTTGGTGCGCTACCTTGAAGTGGAGGGACGAGACGATAAGGTCGTCGGCGGTGAGGTTAAGCAGCGGCGGTGCAGGGTCGACGATGAGGAAGATGCCCCGGAGGTCCTAGAGGCGAGTGAATGCGCGCACCGGGTGGCCCACGCGATGGCGAACGCGATGGTGCGAACGGGGGCGGCGGAGCGTCAACGACGACGGCGAATTTGGCGGCGGAGCGTCTAGGGCTCTGACGACTTCGAGCTTCAATTCCGGTGGCTAGAGAGGGGTAGAAGGGCTGAGAGTTGAGGGAAAATGTTGAAGGGATGGCTGCGAAGGTTATGCCCCCTTTTATAGGGCTCGGGGGGCACCGAAGCGGCGAGGACGTGCGCGATCGTTTCGCACTAGCGCGGCGGCGAGGTTAAGAGAGATTAAGAGGGTTTAAGGAGAGGGAAACGGGTGCCGTGAGTGCGTTGGCGATAGTGGAGTGTAATGGCCTCAAGTGCGCACGATTAGATGGAGTAATGGGCGCGTTTAAAGAGCTCGGTGAAGGGACGGCCATGGCGGCGTCGCGAGGTAGGAGAAGAGGCGGAGACGAAGCCACTGTAGCGGCGGTCCCACTGGTCAGCGAGCGAAACGAAAACAGTAAAGTATCGGGTGGTCTTTTGACAGTTTGATCGCGATCCAACGATTGGAATTGATCGGGACTTTTAAAACGTCCAAGAGTCTTGATAAGATCTGGCCGTTCATTTTTGATCCGACTACCGAACGGATGGCGCGGCGAAGTGGCCAGTCTGTGTGACGCGTAGCGGGCCGTGCAGCTCGGAACGGTGGTTTTGGCCGGCTGAGTTTCAGCCCAATTACTGTTTTGAGGATTTTAATTGGTTTTTCAATTTATTTAATCCTGATAATTCAATTATGTTTTAGAAAATAACAAATAAAATCCAAAAATTATAAAAAAATTCACAGAAATTCTTAAAGACATTTTGGACTTAAATAAAATAATTCCAACATAAAATTGGTAATAGTTTTTGCAAATAAATTTGTTTTGGCTTTAAGATAATTAGGAAAAACTTTTTTTAAAAAAAAATCCAGAAATCCAAGGTAATTAATTTAAAATTTAAATTTGCCAAAAAGGAAAATTTGGGATGTTACAGAATAAGGGTGATCAAGTATATTTAGAGAGTAATACGTGGGGTTTTAGGACTGAATGAAACAGCAAAAGCGCTTTTCAAAATCAGAAACAGTTAAATATGAAACGGATAATTAGGCTTACTATCTATAGCGAATTGCTAACAATAATAGCAAGGGTTATATCTAAAGCTAACATGTGTGTTCATGAAGGATGCTAAAATAGTAAACCATGGCCTTGTATAACATACTGAATCAGATCAGAAAAGTATGGTTGTAGGTAAATGTTGAAGTTCTACTAATACAACGGAACAGATTTATCTCAGAACAAATGAAGGAATTTTGGAACATAGAATACAAAATGAAGTGAACTATAGGTTACCTCAAGCGCTATTGGCTGATGTGGCAGCTGGGATGGTAACTCATGTATCTGTGTGGCTTCATGTGTAGCAGATGATGCCCCTAGCTCAAAATCAGTAGAAGGGATGATTTGTTGTATGAGATCTAAAATACATACGAGATCAGTGAAACATGAGCTATCGGAAGGAATCAAGCTAAATTAAATGTTATACCATATATAATCAATCACATAACACAAATTATGTAATGACAAGGAGTCGTGCTTCTGAAAACTATGTAACTGAAAAATTAAAAATAATCTCCAAACAGAATTGATTAACACTACAATGCCCTCATAAACAAACTAGAAATATGCATGCTACTAAAAATATCGAGGACATAGCACAAAAACAATATAAACAAGCTATAAATCGATTAATGAATTTAGCATATAGAACAACACAACACATGTTCAGTGATAACAGTGCATTCAGTTCTTCCAAAAAAGTATCTTTACCAAAATATTATGAGGTATCCAAAGTCTAACATATAAAAAGATAGTTTGTGTACATGATGATCACAACAACTGAAGGAGATCAACCATAAAAAGACAGTTTGTGTACATGTCTGCTTAAAGAAGTGTCAGCTAGACAAACTATGGATCATTGGAATACTTGCATCTAAATTCTAGTGTACAGTTTTATTCATGGCATCCATAAATGGCACCAATGAATGAGAGGACTTGCATCTACATCTCAGTTCATGTACATTACCACGATAATAATAGAAGGCACTAATGAATACAATGTATAAGATAGTAGAAATTATAGCCGGAAGTAAATATGCGATAGCATTAGCAGGTTAGAACTTGCCTGCAAGGCATGGAAAACACTATCCATTTCTGCATCAAAATCAGGCTTCTCCTTTTTTGTGACAAGCTCAAGCACCGCACGACAAGAGCATCTTAAGCTTAAATAAAGCACACAAATTCATGAGGCCAATCAAATCCAAAACATCAACATTAAAACATATAGGCACATGGCCCTTGTGAACAATTTTGGCTTCATCTAGCTTTCTAGCACCAAAGGAGTAACAATTTGTATCTTCATTTGCCTAGCAACAAAAAGCACCAGGAATTTAGGACATAAGTTCATAAATGCTAAACAACGCTAAACTTAAACAACCTGCTGATGATTTTAGGTTGTCAGAATATTATGCATATTGAATAATAATCGCTTCATGATAAGTATCATGGTTAAAAACTCAACAACCATAGATGGCAAAATACTTACCACCATTCCAATATCAGTTTTATCATTTCCATTGATCTCTACGGTGTTGTCCACCACCAAGTTCATGAATTGATCAAATCCTTGGAGGGTGCCAATAACAACACGGTTTGCATTCATCTTGACTGGAAAAAAGATCTAACAGTGAATAAATAATCCACCTAAGATGCCCCACTAATGGAAAAAAAATAAAGTTGAACCACCACCACCTCATTGAGATCATGAGCAGCAACAACAAAATGGCAAAACAGAATTGGATCTCTCAACATAAATACATTGTTATAGAAAATAAGATCATGCAAACACAGCTGAACATACTTTAGTGGTGTTTTGAGCAAAATTAGAACAATCTGGTTGACTTTCTAACATCCCAAGGACCAATTCATGGCAATTCTAAACCAGCTGATGTACTCACCGGTAAATGCTTGAGCAACTCCTGCTATACATATCATATACAAAGGCTCTACCATCCTCACAACCAATTACAACCTCTGGATCGGCATAACTGCAGAAGCAAATGAACATTGGGTACATAAATCACAATTAAAATAACAACAAAAGCATCTATGCTAATCAAATCTTTATCAAATAATGGTGTGACATGCACAAGCTTATGCATCACTCCTGTTCCGCTGTAATTATATGCTTTCAAGCACAATTCAATAATTTTAGTACTATAGGTAACATCAATCTTGTAATTTCTTTGAAGGCATGTCATGTCGAGAAATTAAAACCAAGTTCCTCACCTCATGCATAACCCATGACCGAATGAGGCTCTATGGGTTTGAAATATACTTCTTGGTTCACTGTGTCTCCATATACAAAGCTGGGAGCTAGCCAAACCTACAATCTTCACAGAGGAAAGGATTTTTTTTTGCCTAACAGGTAAACAAGAATTCCTACTTGGATAAATTAAAGACACGCTGTGGTTGAAAAATTAAAACAAAGCTATTTTAACTATAACTCTTTGGTTCACGGCATCTCCATGAACAAATAAAATAGTTTAGATAATACAATTATTGGAAGCACCAATTAAGCCAGTTTTAGAGTTATGTTGACAATGCTATGGCAGAGCAGCAAAGCAAATCTATGTATAGTGCAACCTAATGCACATAATGGTAAAAAAAAACCTAATCTATGAAGATTCCCAAGACAAACCACGACTTGTGTTTCTAATGAGGCCACAATCATCTCTAGTATTAGTCAATGCCCACCACTTTCCTGTATGGCTGAGGCTGACCACATGGCCTACCATTGTGATTTAAAAAATGCGCCTACAAGAATCAACACCTAAACAACCATCCCATAATTCTTAGTCCAAACTCACATGTATATAAGAGAATGGGTTCAGATGTTGAATATGGATTACTATTCCATAGGATTATAATACAGATAGTCCATTTGCAGTTTCCATTGACATTCTAAATACACAGAAAGCATATTGCTAAGGTCAAGGTGACCAAATGCTCATATCCACATGAACAAAATGTTTAAAATGTACAGCTAAAGTTTATGGCATATCAATAGGTGCCGCATTCCCTCAAGGGCGCAGTCTGCTACCAGTATGAATGCATGCAATATTTAAAACTTCCTATGTAACTTTTACTAAAGCAAGAATCTTGTATACTTGTTCTTCCTGTCAAATGCAAAAGGCTACAGCTAGCGATACACAGATACTTAAATAACAGAAATTTAAGTGTATGTGCGTGGTACTATAGCACGGTGTACAACATTGATTACCTTATTTTCATCAAAATCAAAGTCAACCAGCATTTTAGCATTTGGAACATTGTACTCGTTCATGTATTTGCAACTTTCAGCAGACCAAAGCTGGAGAATCTGAAAAAAAAAATCAATGCCAAAATGACATATTGAAAAAAAACTAACTACACTTGGGCTTGATGTAACTTACTCTCGAAAATAAAATAGATTTTTCACATTGACGAAACATATTACACATAGATGAAACATATTAAGAACACCACTAAATGATGCAACACTCACCTTATCTCCAACTCTAGTTAAGATTGAGCCACTCTTCATACGGCACAAGGTGGCCCTGAAACAAGAAATAAGAAACCGAAGAGAATATAGATATTGAACCACTCTCCAATCGATGTATAGTAGCTCAAAAACAAAACATAATTGATCAAAATAGAACAATATGAAAATAATAATAATAATAATAATAATAATATGTTTGATGAATTTACGATGAGAACGCTCAGAATCGACATCACTATACACAAGATAAGGCTTAACTTCAGAGATCAACATAAAAGGGCTTACCGCATAGGGTGACCAATCCATCGATAAACTTCAAAGAGCCCTCTAGAGAAAGATGATGCATGCTCGTCCATTGCAAGCTCCTTAAAATAACTCTCTATTGAAATATTAGAACTTGAGCTTCTTGCTTGTGGATTCCTCTTGTAATATAGACCCCTCATGAGATCAGCTGTGTTAATAATCCTATTCCTGTCAACCAAGCAGAAAATTATAAGTGCACATGTTAATCAACATTCATAAATTGCTTGGTAACTTAGGAATTATAAGTGCACGTGTTAGGCAAAAAAATCCTTTCCTCTGTGAAGATTGTAGGTTTGACTAGCTCCCAGCTTTGCATATGGAGACGCAGTGAACCAAGAAGTATATTTCAAACCCATGGAGCCTCATTCGGTCATGGGTTATGCATGAGGTGATGAACTTGGTTTTAATTTCTCGACATGACATGCCTTCGAAGAAATTACAAGATTGATGTTACCTATAGTACTAAAATTATTGAATTGTGCTTGAAAGCATATAATTACAGTGGAACAGGAGTGATGCATAAGCTTGTGCGTGTCACACCATTATTTGATAAAGATTTGATTAGCATAGACATTTTTTGTTGTTATTTTAATTATGATTTATGTACCCAATGTTCATTTGCTTTTGCAGTTATGCCGATCCAGAGGTTGTAATTGGTTGTGAGGATGGTAGAGTCTTTGTATATGATATGTACAGCAGGAGTTGCTCAAGCATTTACCTGTGAGTAGGGTAAAATTAGAACAATCTAGTTGACTTTCTAACATCCCAAGGACCAATTCATGGCAATTCTAAACCAGCTAATGCATATGTGCGCTAGAGGGTTCCAATGGAGGCAACATTCATGGATTGTAAACTTGAATTGTAAATGCTACTAGTGTAAGATGTAATCCTTGGCTGCCGATGTCACTCCTGTCATTGGAACTGCCCAGTCACCTTAACCATCTCCTAGAGACAACTGCTGCCCCTACCAGACCATATCCTACCTCCATCACCCGGTGAAGTAAATTGATTGCATAATAAGCAGCATGAGCATCATGATTCATATAAGATGAGCCTAACTCTATCATGTTTCGGCACTAATTGCAAAATCCAAATACTAGTAAGTAGTAACAATGAAGTTAAAAATAGATTTTCAGGTACTTGCTATACACGCACCTTCTAGGGCCAGAGCATGGTGATGGAGGTCTCGCCATGGAGAAGAAGGTCAAAGGCCAAGCAACGCAATGAGAATGAGCCCTCGCTCCCTCGAGAAGCCGCAGAATTTGCAAGACTTGGGCTACCATCAAGACAACGCCATCCCGCCGATCCTCATGGTTTGCCTCCATCATACGGACGCCTCCTACTCCTCTCCGCTCCAGTAGTGGCGCCCCCATAGCCAACGCCAGTGGGACCATGCCATCGCAAGCGCCACATGCCATCACAGTTTAGCGCACATCGCGCTACTCCGCCTGGTCATCCTCCACCTCCGCCACAAAGTAGGGAGCTGGCTCACACCGCAGGGCAACGCGAGGCGGAGATTGGGGCGCAGGGGGGCTGGCCGCTCACCCTGAGCCTGTAGAGGAGAGGGACTTGGTGGGGCGCTTGTTGTCGGCATGCAGGCGGGGAGGAGGAGGGACTAGGCCTAGGCAATGAAGTTGGGTGGGTGGCCTCCATGGGCGTAGGGAGGCGCAGAGGGCCGGAGGAGGGAGGAGGCGGGCGGCGCTGGGAGCCTCGGGAGGAGGGGAGGAGGCGCCACAACAAGGGAGGAGGAGGGAGTTTGGGAGGAGGAGGCAGCAATGCAGTGAGGAGGAGCAGCAGGCTGCACCTGAAAGGTGTCGGGCAGGGGGAGGAGGGAGAATAGGGAGAAGGAGGAAGACGGGGAGGCGGCTGCGGGATTGGAGACATCGAGTGGGACGTAGGGTTAAAAGCGAAAAAAGGCGCGGTAGGGAAAAAAATGGGCGCGACAAAAAAAAAAGAAGTTCCCAAGTGTCTTTGTTTCGATGCACTCGGGATTACATTTTGTTTCCTGAGTGTTATGGAAAACACTCAGGAAAGTTAATTCTACCGAGTGTTGATTTCTCGTCCCGAGTATCCTATGAAACACTCGGGACCTCCCTGAGTGTTTTCGTCCAGACACTCGGGAAAGATATAGGCGCTCGGGAACTACGCAGTTTCTGGTAGTGATGCATGCATCTTATGCTTAGGCTGCTCCCAATAGGCAGTATCTTAGTGTAGTTTCTTTAGTGCATGAGGAGTGTTAGGATCCTATCTTCCCAATGGATGGTTTCTTATGGTGTAGTATCTTAGGCTGTTTCATTTAATTACATGCATGATCTTTACTAGTATCTGAGTATTGTGGCCTATTTGTGGCATGTACTAAAGCAATACATGTTTGTTGACACACACAAACGTAAATACACGGGATCGATCACAATAAATTTTATGCATTGGATTTCGAGACCGAACCGGTATTCAGATTAGATACTAGAGTACCCTCTCTCTTCATTAACTATGGTACCACATCATCATTTTGCCTACATAGCAGGCTTAAGATACCAGCTAGGGTGGAGCACTAGGAGCAGCCTTAGGGCATGTACAATGCATAGCAGCTCCAAGGAGAGAGAGTGCTCTACATCAGTGTCGGGACCCGGATTTGCATATCCTAAACCCTCTATGAATTTTAAACTAGTCCTAGATTAGTAACTAGCTCACACAAAAAAATCAATGAAATATCAACTATTTCAAATTAACTAAAAAGATCTTAAAATAATAAATAGTAATAATAACTGGACCTTATGGCCAACGTTTACTTAACTTGCCACGCAGGGCTAAAGAAACAAATAAACTCTTGTAGCAGAATGGAAAACTTGGAAATGTCAATCAACATGACCACAAGCAATCGAGTGGAGAACATATCCTAATTCGCAAAGCCATCACAAAACTCCTCTTCGTAGAACTCTTAAACATCTTGATACTCTTCATCTGAGCAGCAAAAAATTAAGCTGTGAGTACATAAAGTACCGAACAAGTCATAGGGAATAGTATGCAATTAATATTCATGCAAGGCTGGAACAAAGGAATAGCCATATGGTTTTTTTTGGGTGCAAAAAGTAGTATTGACAGTAAATAGATTGAAATACGTAATTAAAAAGAATAGTAAGTAAATAAACAGTTGCTTTGAAATAACCAGTGAACCTTATGTTCACTCCTCAACCAAACTACAAAGTGAGCATCTCATCCACTAAGCAAACATCACATTCACCAAGTGACTCTCTCATTCATCTTCTGACACATTTTATAAAGAAACTCTACCTCTCGTGTGAAAGCACCAAGCATGCCCATGACTGCGGACATGACTGTTTAAACAGTTTTAACTCTGCAGAGGTTGTGCAGCTTTACCCATAAGAGACAAATCAACTTATAACGTCTGTTCACACACTTCCGTAGGTGTGCGACTAAGTAATTATCACAAGACTTTTACAAAGCTACTTCTTAACCAAATTCTGTCCGCTAAGGTTTCAACACTGAATGTCATCACGACCAGACAACCCCCCCTCTTGCGCCATTGTGAGTATCCATCCTGGAGCTCACGCTTCCAAAAAACAGAATTAAGCTAAGACATTGCTAGTTAGTTTGCTAGGTCCATCCCACACTGGACATGTGATTGTGCAATATGGCTCAGTTCAATGACGCACAAGATTAAGTTCTTGACAAGCTACTCAAGCAAGACTACCACATCCAAAACAATGTGCCTCACGCACCTCCTTTACAACACGATCACTTGTCTGAACATAAATAATTTTTTTACCCAAACCAATGACAATCCCTGCCATGGCATAAAATTTTATAATAGCGGCATCACACTACAATTCTATATATCATTAAGTCAAATTTTCAATATTGAACATGTGATCATGAGCCCATCATAACTAACCATGACTAAGCACCTCTATGATACCCATGTTGGTGATACAAATATGTTCAACTAATATTGACCATCCTATGGTGACAAATGATTCATAGTATTCAAATAATCAATGGAGGTGTTGTGATAATTAGGTGATTAACTATTCCCAAAAGTAGTTGATATAAAGATAGCATGCAATTTGATATAAAACAATATAATTTTGAAATCATAGGTTTAATATGATCAAAGTACTATGACTTTCCTTGGCTTTGCTCAATTACCACACCTGGATCTTCAAAGTTTGCTTCTACTCCTGCTCCTTGAAACAGATTGTCTAAACGAGAGAGAAAACAACAAGCGAAGCACAAATAAATAAAAAATAAATTCAAATAAAATAAAAAACAATAAAAAAACTCTAAAAGAAAGAGCTCAATTTTAGATGAATTTAGGAATTTGAATGGACTGAATCGGAGCTTGGACAAAGGAAAACAAACTCTCGGAAGATTTGTCAGAAAGGAAAAAGAGAGGCAAAACACTATTACTATGTCAGCAAGGATTTAATTTTGGCCAGAATTAAATTTCTAAAGAAAAAAAAAAGACACTCACATGTGGAACTGGGCTGTAAGGGAGAGAAAGAAAGAGGAGCTGATATGTGGCACCCATATGATAGAGAGAGGGAGAAAGAGAGAGAAACGGTGAGGGAGAAAACAGAGGAGCTTGCGGGCGGCGCTAGCACACGGCGGCGGTGACGAACAGTGGCGAGGAAGCTCCGACCGAGGGCCAAAACAGAATGCTGGGGTCACGAGGATGCTAGTGGAGGTGGTGGCGTGACAAGGGCAGCGACGAGGCGACGACAGTGGCGGAAGGGCCCCATAGGCATGCGGCGGCGGCGGCGTTTCAACGACACTTGAAAAGAAAGGAGGTGAGTATGGGCTTGGCGATGGCGCAAGGAACTCGGAGGGCATCTTGGAGCAACGGGAGGAGGATGAAGGCGGCAGCGAGACGGAGACCGGTGGCGGGGAAGAAGGGTTATGGTGGCGGCTCAGCATGGCGATGGAGAGAGGACAAGAAGGGAGGGAAACAGAAGAGGAGGAGGAGGAGGAGGAACACGCGATGACGCACACGAGGGGGCAAGGGGCTCACCGGAGAGAGAGATCAGAGGTGGAGGCATCGGCTGGATTTGGGAAAGATGAGGGCCAACGGTGGTGGAGGCACGGACAGAGGATGATGGACAGAGGCGGAACGTGGCGGTGAAGTGCTTGCGGCGGCGGTGGCTTCCTCGGTGGATTTCGGCGAGACGAAGGCGATAACGGGCATGGTGGTCTAGGGCTTCGAGGGAGAAGGTTGCGGTCGAGATTTTGACACGGGTGACTGCTCTTAAATAGGGCTGGACAGGAGAGTTTGCAATGGAGATAGAGCATGGCAACATGTCCGGCTTGGACACGGGCGGAGCTGGTAGGAGGAAGGAAACGAGGAAGGAGGGAATGTTAGAATTAATCTTGCCATTAGTATCTTTGTATTTTGTTTTGGCATGCATTTAGTTGCATGTGGCTAGAAGGTGTGTGTGTCTCTCGGATTGGCCGCCCGGTTGGTTGCTAGGATCAGATCCATGGATGGTTTGATGCTCTGGTGGGAGACTGAGCCTCTGTGTTAGTCTCTTCTTTGTGGTTTGTTGACCAGTTCGTGCATTAATTGGGCATGCATGACTGAGCCACAAGCTGCAAGTAGTTGCCGCATGCTAGTTTGCACGTGTTAGTGGTCATGCCCATGTAGCTGCATGCAAGGCATGCGAAGTGTGCGTGCGTGAGTTCAAGAGTGGCGTGAGAATCGGCTAGCTTAGCTGATCGTTTGCATGTATTTGAGTTTTGTAAGTTTGTAACCCGTGGATAGAGAGTTGAATAACAGAAGTGAGTTTTGCGTTCTTCTCCTACCTCTAGTAACGAGTGTGTGTTTGCCTCTTGAGAGAGAGAGAAAATACTAGAGAGTGTGAAATCTTGAGAGATTTCCAGCAGGGAAGACGCTAACGGGGCGGTCCCACCAGGCAGAGAGAGAAAGGGAGGAGGCTGGCGGTGGTCTTGGCACGTGGGAGAAGAAGAATGGGTCGGGCCAGTGGCTAAAGAAAAAGGCCGGAGGAAAAAGAGAAAAGCCCAGGAAGAAAAGAAATTCGAGCCGAATGGAAAAAATCCGGAAAAAGGAAATTCCAAATTTCAAAAATTAGATTAACTAAAACCAAGCTCAAAGAAATAGCAAATAAATTCCAAAAAAATCTAGAAAATTCCATAAAATACTCTGGAACTCAAGGAACCCAAATAAAACAACTTTTAATTTAATTGAAGTTTAGATTAATCACATTAAATTGTTTTGATTTCTGAAATTCAAATTAAGCTTGAACTTAACCAAGAAAATTCAAATGTTTTTTTTAAGGCTTCAAATAAACTCCAAATTTGGGATGTAACAAATCCCCCCCCCCCACCCCAACAGGAATCACGTCCCCAAGATTCGGGCTGACTAAAGAATTGAATCAAAACTCAAATTTGCTCACTTTTTCAAACGGATTTCTCTTATGAGTGAAACAAAGTTGCAACTGATGGGAAACAGACTAGAGACTTACCCGGAACAACGTTCTGAATGGATTAAACTTCCTCTACAATGACGTGATTCAGCCTTGCTCTTGCTAAAGTTGATGGAGTTCTGGTGGCTTGACTTGGAGTCTGAGATATTACTCTTCCTACTCCTGGCAAAGAAGTTCTGACTGGTGTAGCTCCTAAATTGAAAGGAATCGATGTTGGTCCTAGCTTCTACGGACAACTACTGGCATAGTGACCTGTTTCATGACACCTGAAACAAACAACTCCTGTAGCTGGATTGTTGGTCCTCTGAGGTTGATGAGTGTTACTGTTATTGAAATTGCGAACTCCTGAGTTCACTGAGTGAGACACTAGTGCAGGGGTTCTGAATACGGCGGATGAATTATTGTAACGAACAGGCTGTTGAGCGTTGGTTCTAGCTCTCTGTAGATGATTCCGATGAACTCCATATTATATCATCTTCCTTTTGCGAGATTATTCCAACTCACGACAAGAATCTTCTATGAGTACGGCTTTATCCACCATATGCTAAAAATCCACATAATTATTACCCACAACCTACACTTTTAGACTGGGGTTAAGTCCATGCTAAATTGCTTCTGACGTGCATTGTCTGTAGCAACATCTTCTGGAGCATAGCGAGAAAGTTGAGTGAATTTGTTGAGATACTCACTCAAAGACTTGTTTCCTTACTGTAGATCACGAAATTTATTCTTATTTATTTCCATTATACCATTGGGAACATGCGCTTGATGAAAAGCTGGAGCATAGCGAGAAAGTTGAGTGAATTTGTTGAGATACTCACTCAAAGACTTGTTTCCTTGCTGTAGATCACGAAATTCATTCTTCTTTATTTCCACTATACCATCGGGAACATGCGCTTGACGAAAAGCTACTGAGAACTCTTCCCAAATAATAGCTTGCGAATTCTCATAGGCTGCGATATAGTTATCCCACCATTCTGCGGCTGTATCTCCCAACTGATGTGAGGCATAAAGAACTTTCTCACGATCATTGCATTGGGCAATGGCGAGATTTTTCTCAGAAGATCAAAGCCAATCTTCTGCTTCTAAAGGTTTTGACGAATGAGAAAACATAGATAGACGGATCCTCATATACTCTGATAACTTGGAATGCTGTTGAACTGGCGGTGGAATAGCTGCTGCTTGATCATTCTAATTCAACAAATTGACCAAGGTAGCGGCGTCCTGATTCCGCTGAGTCATCATATTGTTCATGTTCTGCATCATTGCATTCATAAGTTGAGTCTGAGCTGCTAGAAATTGTTCCATGTTTGGTTCTATGGCTCCAGGTACTGCTGACTATCCACTAGCATTGACATTGGCATCCTCCGACTGAATACGACTAGATGTGTTGCGAGTGTCAACCATCTGCGATGATTCTCCACAGGTTTAATAAGTAAGATAGAAAAACACAATAGATGAGAGAGAATAGCAAAAATAGACGAGAGAAAACAAGAGAGAAAAGATAGAGACATCTAACTTAGGGAAAATATATTATACCCAAGAATAAAAAACAAAGAAGACATAGCTGATACGCTATTAAAGAACAAGACAAATAAACCCTTCAAATTAAAGCCTTAGTGTGATTGCAATATAATGCTTGACAGCAAAACTACAGCTCCTGGTTACACACAACCCAAATAAAACCTACTACAACAACAATCTAAAAACGCTACTAAAGACTCTAATCTGACGGCTTCCACTCTAGACTGGACAACAAAGACTCTTCAAACTCCTGCTCCGAATCACTGTAGAACACCCACGAATTGCAAACTGCTGGTGAAGAATCCAGACGAACAGCTGGAACAAAGCGACGAAGATACTCCTGACAATTGTCGGCGATTCGATGCCTTTCTTCTGGACTGGGTGGAGTAGGTGACGGCAATGGAACTGGCGACAGAACTGAAAATTCTCCCAACTCTTCTTCTGGTTAAGCAACAACTAGCACAGATGCTACCTGCATCACATACTTTTGAATCAACTTGGACAAACTGATCTTGTGCAACTTGCAAATTCTTTGAACAACTTTACAGGCAACTCTGATTACTAACAAGTCCTCAAGCTCATTATGACACTTCATGCTATGATGAAATACACACTCATCTTGAATCCAATTATGTGCTCTTTACTTTTTCTTCCTTAGTGAAATAAGTTGCACCCCTGCTTGTGCCCAAGCTCTGCGACAAACACTGAAGAACTCCATGCCAATCTCCCCTTTGATCACGAAACACTCGAGCCATCTAAAGAAATTAACAAGGCAAGACGGTCAAATTAAGATTACAAAGTAACATTTAGCAAAGACAAAAGGTGAGATCTCCAGAACATGATGAGAAAATAATAGAAAAATATAAGAATATAATAGAATGAGATGAGAAAAGAACAACTACTCAAGTCAAATTAGTTGGTTTGATTTAGAAAATAAGTTTTGAAGCTTTTGGCTAAGACAACCATACTAACTAGGGTTGCGTTCTATAGTCGATATGACTCTGATACCACCTCTGTTGGGACCCGGATTTACACATCCGAAACCCTATGTACGTTCTGAACGAGTCCCCAAGCAGTAGCTAGCTCACACAGGAAACATCGATGAAATATCATCCATTTATCGATTTAACTAAAAAAATCTTAAAATAACAAATAATAATAATAACTAAAACTTATTGTCAACGTTTACTTAACTTGTGATGCGGAACTAAAGAAACAAATAAACTCTTGCAGCGGAACGAAAAACTTAGAAAGGTCAATCAACATGCTCATAAGCAATCGAGTGGAGAACGCATCATAATTCGCAAAGCCTTCACAAAACTCCTCTTCGTAGAACTCTTGAGTAGCTTGATAGTTTTCAACTGAGCAGCAAAAATTTAAGCCGTGAGTACATAAAGTACTCAACAAGTCGTAGGGAACAGTATGCAATTAATTCATGCAAGGCTAGAACAAAGGAATAACCATATGGTTCTTTTGTAGAAAGCAGTATTGACAGTAAATACAATAAATAGATTGAAATGTGTAATTAAAAAGAATAGTAAATAAATAAACAGTTACTTTGAAATAACCAGTGAACCTCCCCATTCACTCATCAACCAAACTACCAAGTGAACATCCCATCCACCAAGTGAACATCACATTCACCAAGTGAATCTCCCATTCACCTTGTGACATATTTTCTAAAGAAACTCTACCTCTCGTGTGAAATCCCGAGCATGTCCATGACCGTTGACATGGCTATTTAAATAGTTTTAACTCTGTAGAGGTTGTACAGTTTGACCCACAAGAGATAAATCAACTTATAATGTCCTATTACACACTTCCGTAGGTGCGCGACTAAGTGATTATTATAAGGCCTTTACAAAGCCCATTTGTCTCCACGGTACACAAATTTGGGATGTTACAATTAGCTCAAGCCACCCTACACAAATTTGCTCTACAATGCATGGTGGCTTCTAGTGATGGTTTAGAACATTTGTAATTCAGCCCCTTTATTTTTTTTTCATTTTAGCCCCTCCAGTTATAATTTTATACAAAACCACCCTCGTACCACCTGTCAGCCACCCTTTCTTTTTTTTACCCCAACTTCATCTCTCTCCCCCACAACTCCATCCCATCGTTCCCTTCCCCAACCTCCCTCTCACTGCCCTACCGCCGCCGTCACAAATTCGAGGCCACCGCCCCTCGCCGACCAGATCTACTGCCTCCTCCGCTCCTAGTCGATTGCTCACCACCACCCTTTCCCACATTGTTGTTGCCTCCGTTGCCCCATGAAGCTCCTTCCATCGCTCGCCGCCCGGAGGGTCAGTGGTGACCATATCCGACCGGATCTAGATGGCGGATGTCCAGATCCTGCCGGATCTAGTCGTCTACCCAATCTGGTCGTCGTTGCCATGCACCTATGGTCAACAGCCTTGCCACGCTAACTCATCTTTGTTGGATCCGGCTACGCCGACAATCGTCTCCTTCAGCACAGTGGACGCGTGCACCTCCCCGAGCTCGGCCATGGCCGGATCCAGTCGCGCGTCCAGGTGCCACTCTGTCAAGACTCAAAAATACGATTCAGGAACCCTATGTGTATTCTAAACTAGTCCTAGATCAGTAGCTAGCTCACACAGGAAACAGTGATGAAATATCATCTATTTATTCGATTTAACTAAAAAGATCCCAAAGTAACACATAGTAATAATAACTGGACCTTATGGTCAACGATTTCTTAACTTGGCACGCAGGGCTAAAGAAACAAATAAACTCTTGCAGCGGAACGAAAATCTTGAAATGGCCAATCAACATGCCTACAAGCAATTCAAGTTGAGAATGCATCTTAATCCGCAAAAGCTTCATAGTCCTCCTTTGTAACACCCTGGCTATACGGAAGCCAAGATATTACCTAAAAGACTAACGTACAACAACAATACGGAGTAATTTCATCCATCTTTCAAATAATAACACAAAAAGATCAATATCTAGTAGAATGAATATAAGAATTGAAGCAGAATTCGCCAACAAATCAATCTGAAGCACCCAATCCTATTGAATCAATTATGATAACACCATTAAGAGTCTATACGAAGATCATTAAACCATTACTAATTCAACCATATCTTGAAGAATGATAATATCAACCATCAACATCTATTTAAACCTTCAACCAAACATTTATTCATGAATGGTAAAAGTTAATATCCAATACTAACACAATCTATAAGTTACTCAATAGAAGCATAGCATCTATCAATTGAACATAAATCAATTCATGAAGCCTTCTCTTTAACAACTAAGCCAAAGCAGTCCAACATTACTAGGCTCAAGCAGATAATGACCAAATAGCTACATCTTAAGCATCATTAACCAATCAAGCCGCGAGAATGATAAAATAATTGAAATCAAACCGTCTAATCCATCGAATGAACTTAAGTAAACTTAAATGGCGAAGAATTAAAAACTTAGATGGATCGTCCATGCTCACAGACAAAATCACCCACCACGAAGGATGGTCACAAAATTGAATCTAAAGTAATCATGACGAATTTTAATTAGTTTATTCATTGTGATCTGTGTATATGTGAAGTGCACCCTGCCTACCCCTTCCCATGCATGTCGCTGCCTCGAAAGGTACCTAGAAAGAACAACACAGCAAGAGTGAGTCCACGACTCAGCAAAGTGCAATAGTAAGTCAAACATAGCATCGTAAGTAGTCAAAAGAAAAAAAAAACAATCCCATCATGAATAACAGCATTATATTCCACAAATCCATCTCTTATGTTAGCATCATAATTAGTCAAAGGAATTAAACAATTCCATCGTGAACAACAACATTATAGGCTAAACAAACAAATCCATATCTTATGCAGAAATGCAATGAACATGACATGAATGCAAAATACTTCACTTCTTTGCAATTACCGGTAATGCCAAGTATGTATCTATCGATACATACTCTAAGCCTGTGCCCTCTAGGCACAGGGATCCAAAACCCACACTCCACAAGTGTGGGGACTAGGTCCGTCAAATGCATGACGGGGATCTCAAGGAAACAACCCTTGGCTACCACATAGTCCAAGGTTCAAAAATGAATGTCATGATGCAAATGCACATGTCCATTGTCATTAACATGACTCATCATTGTCATTATTAACAAGGTAGACTCATTGCTCACCTTGTCCCATCATCATTGACATCAATCATGAAACCATTACCATGTAAACATCATCTTTTGAACACTGCCATGTAAGCATTCTCATGTAAACACTACCATGTAAGTGTCATCACATAAACATTAGCATGCGTCGTCATGTAAACATTTCCATGTAAGCTTCATCACATAAGCATCATCATAAAACATCATCATTAAACTATGGCATTCATCAAGTATGTAATATAACAACTCATTAATAATACTTGCACTTGCCTCAATCGTAAGACAGAAGACAATGGCGGAACGCTCTAGCACCGGGGTTCATCACCACCTGGTAACCATGTATGATACTAGGCATCAATCAACCATGCAAAACAAGACAATTACTCATAGTGTTCTACAACGTTTTCCCATAACCCAAGTTTAAACACTTGATCTACTCAAGCTAGACAACATGCTAAACAGAAATCTATTCTGGACAGCAGAAAAGAAACAGTCATGCTACTAACAAGTCATCCTCTGAAATTTGTAGCAAATGCCAAGGAAATGCTACTGAGTCGGCATCAAAATCTTGAATATTTGAAGCAACTTCCTTTCTCAAACCAAGCTCAACAATAATCCAACTCCAGATGCCACTTCTTCTTTTGTTAAAGAGTGGATAAACTATCTAACAACAAGATAGGAAATGAAAGGTACTACTTCATTTGTTTGATACAGTAATAACAATTTATAAGCATAACCTAGAAGCATATGTAGTACTTTTTGCCTTCCCGAGGGTAGATTATCCTATCTTTGTGGTAGCCTGAGAACGATCCCCATTGTCACATTCATAAGTTCTCAGACTATTGCAGATATCAATGTAAGCCCTAGCAGCTGAATTAAATCAAACGTCTGATAAGGTAACATTGCCACTCTCAAATTAAAGCCGGATCCTTACCAAGTGTGTCCTCACTGCATTCTTTTTCCACTAATGAAACAAGAAGTTTCATCATTTGCCGCATCTCTTTGCAAGCTCACTCCAAGCTCCAGGATATGGAACAAGAGAGCATGACGTTCCAGAGGACCGGATCCTTGAGCGGCGTTTCGTCGAACACCTTCTACACGTGGATGACAAGCCCGGACTTGGCGTAGGCGTCGGCAAGCGCGGTGAGAGGAAGAAGCACCGATCTTCCAGGTGCGGCCAAGAGCAGCTTCAGCGTCCAGGCCAGCGGGCCTCTTCTTCTTCTTGCGCTAAAGGGAGGGGTGGCTACACAGAGCTCACGGACCGTGCAGCAAGAATTGTGGGTGAAGAAACAGTGCTGGACCTGTAATACCCCATTTAAAAATTAAACAAATAAGTGATTAGTACTGAAATTAAATAGAATTAGAAAAGAAATGAAAATTTAGAATTTCGAAGATGTATTAGAACTCTGCTTTTTACCATAGCTTTTGGCCCAAGTAGAGAACCACTTAAGAGGGTGGGGTGAGGCAAACCCTAATCTCAGAGGCGACACCTATTGTAGCTTCACGCTATCTTGAGACATCCCTTCCTCCCTTCTCGCCAAGGAGAATCGAGGAGGAAGATCAAGGAAGAGAGAAGAAGAAGAAGGAAAAGAGGGGAGAAAGGAGGAGAAGAAGAGAGTTCTTCGTGGGGATTTGATCCGCGTCTTCCTAAGGGTCTTCAAGGGTAACGGTGCTTTTCCCGCTGTTTGATGAGGATTAGTTGCGAAATCGATTAATTGGGACGGATCATTTTGCTGCCGGTAGACTTTCAATTCTGTCCAGTAGGTTGCGTGGCCGATTTTGGGTTCTTAGAGGCCGAATTTGAGTTGTCTGTCTTCTAGAGATATTTAGATAATATTCTTAGCTTTCCGTGGCTGCCAAGAACACGTAATTCCAACGTACGGATCAAAAGTTATGGTCTGATCTTTACCACTGTCCTGAAATCCTGATGAGATTAAACTAACAAGTTGTCTCCTGAATTATGATTATGTTAATGGCAGATTCAGCGTTTTCACTCAACTAGGTTATTGTAGAAAATTTTATAACCTTTTCATAATGTTTAAAAAGACCCTAATCGGAGTTGTAGATCAAAAGTTGTGATATATTCTTTACTGCTGTTCTGTTCGTCTAGGCAGAATCTGTCTTGTTCTTTCTCTCACATGTTAGCATTTTAATTTGGCTGAATTGGGAGATCTCATTAACTAGTATTTTGTAGTTATGTTCGTTAAGTTACCTTAGGATCTGGGCTCACCTCGTTCCGAGTCCCAGATCAATAGTTATGAGTTATTCCGTGCTGCTATCCATATTCATTTCTGTGATTGAGTTGTCTGTTTTCGGAATAGGTCCAATATTTAATTCTTGGGTTGTCGGGAAGATGTAATAGAACGTTGTTGGTAGTGTCTTGTGCCATGTTGTTCTTATTTCGAGTAATTACATGTGTGGGCGGACATGCGTCGAGTTTAGGGGCACCTTCGTTGCCTATCAACGCGTCGCAACGCAGAAGACAAGTACTTTAATGTTCTTAAGATTTGTGAATGTTGAATGCTTGATGTTAATATTGTGTTTTTTTATGATACATGAGAATACTCAATGTTTATGTTCCTTTCATATGTGTTATTTTCATGATTAGAGATGATGCCTTTTATTGTTCATATTTCATTTCATGCATCCATTATTCATGTTTCATCCACGGGAGTGGATTATAAAGACCCATCAATTCCAGTATGGGCACGTAAGACCCACCATTTCAATGTGGGTAGATTGGGACACCCGTATGAAATGTTCTTCATACGGGATTTAGATTCCCACATTTTGCTAAATGCGGGCTTTTGTGAACACCGACGGGTGTGTCACTAGCTATACCGGTATAAGCATATGTGCAGTCCCTTTTCATTTCATTCAATCCATTCATTCCATTCATTCATATATCCATTTGGTGCTATGTTCATATTTGTTGTATGTTCATGTATTCACTGTACTTGCTGAGTCTCGGACTCATTCTTGCTTTGTTTGTTGATTTTAGGTGATCATTGATGATGGCTCTATCGGGAGGGAGTAGACACACACTAATCATTCAATTCACCATATTCAAGTTCAACATTATGACTTAGTTTATATCTTTCATTTGTTAATTGATGAGCTGTAATAAATAAATTTAGATGGTGAATGATACCTTGTGCTATGTTATGGTTGATTAAGTACTACTTGTGATCTTTGATCATCCCTTCGTTATAATTATTTGGATTCATACTATTTTCCTGCTATTGTTCGGTTCAATGTTGAACTCTTTATGTATTTAGATGAGATATTGTTAAATCCTTCTATATTATGGTTGTATGTTAGTTTATTTAGGTGACATCTTGGCTTCCGAATAGCCAGGGTGTTACAGGACCAGCGGCCGGGCGTGGGCTTGAACCGAGCACGAGGCCGATCGAAGGAGGCGGCGCCGAGAGGGCGGCACCGGCGTGCAGAGGCGCTGGCATCGAGCCAGCAGCAGCAGGACACCAAGCGAAGTCGGAGGTAGCGGCAATGGCAATGGTGGTCGGAGAGGAGGAGGCGGGCTGGGAGCTAGAGGAGGAGGCGCCTTGCACAAACGTCGGTCGAGTGACAAACTTCCGGGCGGCGGCTCCATGCAGTAGCAAAAGAGGAGATGGCGACACTGCATTTGGCAAAGGCAGAGCAAACATGCTCGGCTTGGGGTAGCAAAGAAGAAGGGAAAAAAGGCAGGGGCAGCTAGGGTTTCACCTCCATCTGGTCCTCTTTAATGCTAGACAGCCCCCTACATGGGCAACAAGGCCATGGGTCGAAGGCCTAGGTTTCTTTTCAAACCCAAAAATTCTAATATTCAACGAAATAATTCTATTAATTTCGTCTCTAAATCATTTAATCTTATATTGTCTGAACGGGATATTACATCCTTCTGAAAGAACTCTTGAGCAGCTTGATAAAGCCGTGAGTACATAAAGCACTCAACAAGCCATAGGGAAACAATATGCAGATAATATTCATGTAAGGCTTGAGAAAGGTTAGCTGTATGGTTCTTTTGTAGAAAGCAGTATTTATGATAAAAACAATACATAGATTGAAATGCGTAGTTGAAAACAATAATAATTAACTAAACAATTGCTTTGAAACAACCAATGAACTACCCATTCACTTCCCAAGACAAACCACCAAGTGAATTACCCATTCACCAAACGAACATTATATTCATCAAGTGAACTTCCCATTCACACTCCAACACATTTTATAAAAAAAACTCTATTTCTCTTATAAAATCCTCGGACACGGCTATTCGAATAGTTTTACACTCTACAGAGGTTGTACAGCTTTACCCACATAACACAACTTCTCTTGTTTGTTTGGCATCCATCAATACCACAGCTCACTACCTTAGGTAGGCAGTCTAGAGCACGTGCCAAGGCCTTTACAAAGTTATATTTTGACTCAGTTCTGCTCGCTAAGATTTCAACACTGAATGTCTTTCCGATCAGACATGGCCCCCTCTTGCACCAAACACAACCCAAACAGAACCAAATCAAAACATCGCTAATAATTAGCCAGGTCCTGCCCATACAAGACATGTGGTTGTACGGTTAAGGTACAGTTCAATGACACACAAGATTAAGTCATTGACAAGTTACTCAGGCGATTTATCACAACCCACAACGTGTTATAATCACACCCTCGATCCACCATCCACTCGCCCGAGCGAAAACCATTTTGTTTAACCAAGACCAATAACATACCCTGTTATAGTACACAAATTTTAACAAGAGTGGCTAACCACCACGATTCCATATATCATTAAGTCAAGATTAATCATCAAGACACATGTGATAATGAACCCGTCGTAACTAAGCTTGACTAAGCATTTGTACGCTACCCATGTTGGTGATACAAATATATCCAACTAAAATTATCCATGCTAGAGTGACAAAGGATTCATGGCATTCAAATAATTAATGGAGGCATAATGACAACAGGTGATAGCTAATCCTAAAATAATTTGTATAAAGATAGCATACAATTGTATAAAACAATATACTTTTGAAATTATAGGTTCAATATGATCAAAGGACTACGTTTTGCCTTAGAATAGATCCTAGGATTGATCTTGATCTTGATGCACTCCTCCTTGCTCAAAATTTCCCCAAAAATCAACATCTACTCGCAAACAGAGCAAATAAACTAAATAAATACAAAAGGAGAGAGAACAAACTCAAAAAATTAAATATAAATCTTATATAAATACATCTCAATAGATGAATTTAGAAATTTGAATGGGCTCAATCGGAGTTCGGATGGAGAGATATGGCTTTTGAAAGGTCTAATCTAAAGAAAATACTCAAAAAAGAATTTCGAGTATTGTACATCGATCTCGACTGCACGCGGTCAGAAGGAAATTTCGACTGCCTGGTCGGAAGGTTACGACTACCTGGTCATAGAAGGCTACTACTACCTGGTCATATGAGGTTACGATTGCCTGGTCGTAGAAGGCTACGACTACCTGGTCGTAGGAGGTCCTATGGGCTCCGGTGACAATGGTGCACGGCGGTGTCTCGTTGGCAATTAGTGATACCAACATGTAGAGAATGCTATTGCGAACTCATTGGTGCACTTACGGGGTGCTTGAGGATGACGGTGGTGGTCGGCGGCGAGGTTTTTGGCGGCGAAAAGGTACGGGCGACACTGAAGACGATGGCGTGGTCGACGACGACGATGCGGCAACGTCGGCGGCGCAATTCGAAAAACAAGAAGATCGGCCGAAACCCTAAAATTTTGGATTGCGACGCGCTAGAGCTCTAGGGTTGATGTGGCTTGAGGGTTTTGGGACGAGGGCGCTGAGGCGATCCTCGGGGTCCTATTTATATGGCAGGGGCGTGGCCGAGAGGGCGTGTTGGCGCCGGAGCCCTAAAAGAGTCCGAGATGAACACGAGTTACATCCGGAGATAGAAACCAATATGAGATTTAATTTTGTCGGTTCTGGATGCGGGGAGATACGGAAGATCAAATGACGCAGTTTAGATAAGATTTTATCGTTGGAAACCCCGTTATCAGATGGAGCTTCTAGAAGCATCAATGGCGAACGAGACCGACTCGGGCACGGCGAAGACGAAGGCGGCGGGACCCACCTAGCAGAGGAACAAGTGAAGCGGGCGTGAGCGAGCGCGGAAGATTGGGCCGAACCAAAGGGAATGGGCTGGAAGCGAGAAATGGGCCGAAGGCTTAGGGATTTCAGCCCAAAAGCTTTTTTTGGGAGATTTTAATAGCTTTTCTTTTTTTTTAGAAAGTATAGAAAATCCAAATGGCAATTAGAAAAATAGTAAATGAACTCAGAAAAATTCTAGAAAATATATCCAAGCACATATAATCCAAATAAAATAATTTTGATAATAGTTGATGTTGACATTAATCATATTAAATTATTTTTGATTCATAAAAATTCAGATTAAACTTTAACTTTAACAGAAAAATTTAAATAATTATTTTTATTTTTAAACCTTTAAAAACAGACATTTTTTTTGGATGTTACACACTCTCTCCCTCACTTTCCCCCAGACCACTCTCTCTCCATTCTTCTCTCTACTAGGACCACACTTTTTCTCTTCAATCACCTACGTCTTACAGAAGCCGCTCTAACATCCCGAGGCATCCTACCGTCTCTACAGGGGCATTCGAGTCCCAGATAAGGCTAACTAGACCTCAGCCTAACCAGGGCCTGCCTGCGAGGCTGTGACCACGCGTCCAAGTTACTACATGGCCGGTGCGTGGCGCAAGCAGCGTGACGTGCACCTGGCGGCCGGGCGCCAAGTTGCGCCTCTCTAGCGGCAAAGACAGGCAGCCTTTATTGTACTCTCAGCCAGCGAGGCCGACGATATCGAGCACCTCAGGTGCACTGAACCCTGAGCTGGAGGCGCCATCCATAGACCCGCTCATCACTCTCTCTGGGTCACTGTTGCGTAAATTCCTGGCTGCCCTTTTCAAACTACTAGGACGGGGTAGGCTAGGCTCTGCACGTCAGCACGATCCAGAAGGATCCATGCTTCACATTCTGTCCGTCTAAAATCCGCTCAATGGCTATGGAGTGGACTTTCGCATGCATGCACTATACTTATACTTTAGTACATAGTGTAACATGGTTAATTTAGACGTGCTATGTTTAGATCTAACAGTCATTAAACACTACTATAACTTATTTTGGATAAGTAATGTGGGACTAATCCTATCATCATAGCTTCACATGGGCCGGAGTATCGCATTCACCCTCTTAAGCAATGACACCCTCGACAGCACACCGCATACACGACAAATTCCCATAATCATCCCTCGGTGCAACCTCCGCGCCATGGGTACCCGCTAATGGGTACACACGAGCACGTACCTGTGCAGCGAGGATTCATATCATTTGTAACACTCTAACCCAAAATTCGCTCAATTGTTAGCCCACCTATGGGATCGATTCATGCATACGTAGCACCTTACTTACACTTTCGTCATTGCTTTGTGTAAAAATGTTGACCTAGATATGCTACGTTTGAATCTAACATGCATTATATACTACTACAACTCAACTTAGATAAATAATATGGGACTAATCTTACCATCACAACTCCATATGAGTCACGTGGGCCGCACTACGAATGGGCCAAACAAGGCAGGGAATTACAGTACTCCCTTCGGTCACAAAGAGTATCGTTGTTTTACATCGATACGGTCTTCTAAACTCAATTTTAACCTCTAATTTCTATTATAATGGACTTATACAACCTAATAAAAATATACTTTTACGCAAGTTTATTTTGAGACAAATCCATCCATACTATTTTCTTGGTTCAATCTAAATTCAACCGTACCATTTTCTTGGGTTCAATCATAATATTGAAAATGGCATCGATTGCTAAAGTTTAAAAAGTTTAATTGCACGTGCTTCAAAACGACATCTCAAAAATAACGGATGAAGTATCTCTGTGGTGCTAGTGGTACTGAGCTAATCTCACTAAACTCTTTTTTGGTAAAAAAAAATCTCATTAAACTTGAAAGAACGAGCAACTTGGACCATTTTAACAACGCAAGTGCTAAATTTGACCCTTAAAAATTGATAAATTGCTCAAATAAAATGAATCTACACGTTAGAAGACGTAATTTGTTCGAAAGCAATCTTGATTGTGATTACTTATTAGGATGTGAGCGTCTACGTTCTTAGGAGTTGACGAGGAGGTAAGAAAAAAGGACTTTGCACAGCAAGTGAACGATTGATCTCACAAAAAAAAAGGCGTCCAGGGGAGATGAACCCTTCAGCAGAAACACCGGCCTCTCTTAACTTTCCAAAAGTGCTTGTAAGAAACTACGAATATTTAAACCACACTCTAGAAGAGACCGAGACTTGTGAGTTGTGACCAAGTGCAAATAAAATGGTCTGAATTTAATAGGGAAATGGGCAACTAGTATCTTGGTACAGAGATATTACTGGGGCAGTAATAGTGGGATTATTACGATTCTTTCGAGAATAAAGCAGGCAGGCTCATAGAAGTCCAACAATAGTCGAGGCAATTCAAGTCAATGATACTAACTAGTCCTGTTTGGCATATGAAAAAAAAAACTAGTCCTGTTTGGCATATGAAAAAAAAAACTAGTCCTGTTTGGCAAAGTTTGTCTTGGAAAGATCAAAGATTCTTAATCATCTGATGCCAACATTTTTTTATCACAAATGAAGAGTGTCATAAAACCTTCTAGAAGTCGAAGATAAAGGTAGTTCAAAAACACATTATCATTGCATTAACAAATTATACATACCATCTAAAAAACAAATTATACATACAAGGTAAAATGTACATAATTTCCTCTTTGCCTTCTTATTTTTCTAATCGATTCAAAGTTTTGTTATCCAAGCTGCAAAACTATTTGTCTAACAAGTTTAGCTTCTGAAAGGAACACAATGACTTATCATCCTCTTGGGCCAGCGTTTATCACCTCTCGAGAAGACTTGTGGTATTAATGACCGAAATAACCCATCGACATGTACTAGTTGGTGGCACTTCACCGCTAACCTTTACCGGACAACTAAGATGAATGCCACGTCAGTCGGCCTACATCTCCTAAAAAAATGGTACCGTCTCTAATTTTGTTATATCAACTTCACGTCACCGAAAGACAGATTTAGAGACAATACCTCTAATAATCTGTCTTTAACAAGTTGTCTCTAACATTCATGCAAAACTTATAATATTCTCACTCCTTCACTCTTCTCTCACATGCACTGATTACTTTATCTTGGTTTGTGTATAGATATGGTTATTTGAGGAAGAGATGATTTTCCTTTTCTCTCATGCTTCTCTCTTTTTCAGCTAAGATTTTACTGACATAGAAGGACTAACTGACCTACCAACAGCTAACATGGTACTATTGGAGATGTCCTTAGAGTAAGTAATCACAATTAAGACCCTAAGACTAGGGGAAGGAGAAGAAAGCTTGGAGCTACTAATTTTATTTTACCTTGTAAAAACTCGAGAATACATAGATATTAAACCCACGACATAAACTCAACGTGCTCGTACCGCAAAGATACCCTTTTTTTTCTTCAAAATCCGCCGCTGAACCCACCCCACCCCCACTAGCATGCGTGGGTTGCCCCCCAAAGACCCAAGTTGGTCCTTGATGCAATGTATCCATCCCTCTTGTCATCCTCCCTTCCAGGCTCCCAAGATTCGAAGGAAGCTGCCCCTCTCGAATCCCCACTCATAAAATTGACTCTCATTCTCTGTCATCATGCTAATCCTTCCCCTCCATCCATCCACAGCAACATCACCAAAAAAAGGATACTCGAGTCCTCGCGGACGATATCTACTTCGCCATCAGGGGATCCCCTTTGTTCTCTCCTCGCTTTCCTGCCGGCCCATTTCCAATTCCGTTCGGTGCTGGTGACGGAAGGAATCTAATCCGAGCTTCTTGTTCCACCTTTTAGAATTCTCCGGTTGCCGTTCTCCGTTTGTGATTCTTTGATATCTTTCTTGGTTGGGAGTATTAATTTTCGAGGAGAGGGGGTTCTTGGGGGAGCAAGAACTGAATAAGGGGGAGAATTCGTTCAGGTGGATGCGTGGTACGGAAAGAACAACAATGCCAGGTCCAGGATCGAAGGTACCTTTTCTCGGTGTCTGATTTTGCGTAATCTCAGCGTGTGTTGGTAATTCTTGACCTTTCTTCAGGTTGGTTCATCAGGTTCTTTGAAGTAATTGGTTGTGTCATCTAGTTTTTTCTCTCTTGAAATTTGTATGAACAAGTATGAACTTACCTTGCTTTTCTTGAAATTTTGGGTGGCATATGACATACTTGATGTTTGGTTGGTAATAGACATGATGTGCTTATCCCCTAATATTTTTCTTCTTTTCACAGATATTGCCACTTGCCGTGCAATTCTTCCAAAGCAGATGATGGGCAATTCAGCCACAAGGACATCAGATCTGATCAGAACCTTCAGAAACCACAACAATCCTCATCCATCTCCATTCTTGGACACCCACTGATCTGCATACACCAAACAACAAATGGCTAGCCAAATTGGTGCAATGGAAGGAGTTACTAGGCAGAGGAGGAGCCCAGTGTTACTCAGACCAAATCCTTCAAAGAGGCATCATCTGCAGCAGCAGCGGCAGGCAAATGTTGCTGACAAGAAGGTCATCGCCTCGACTTACTTCAGTATCGAAGCGTTCCTCGTGCTCGCGTGCCTCACCGTGTCATTGCTCATACTGCCATTGGTGTTGCCTCCATTGCCGCCACCGCCGACGCTGCTGCTGCTCTTGCCAGTCTGCCTGCTCATCCTGCTGATTGTGCTGGCCTTCATGCCGACAGATATGCGGAGCATGGCCTCCTCTTACTTGTAAATAGGCCTCCTTGGGCAATTTTTGTTTTTGATTGTGTGTTGACATAAGATGAGTGCAATGTGAAGCATCTTTCTCGGAATGATTATATTTTGAATGGCGAAGCTTAGCGGCTATACAACATGGGCGGCGGCTATACGTATGAGTAATTGGCATTTGACTGGTCAAATTTTAGCAATTCAACTCAAGAAGTTTAGAAGTACTAGAATTGGGTGAGATAGAAAGTGGACGAAGATTAAATTAAGAAATAGGGTTAGTTAGGTCCAGTGACACCCCTTAGGGTTCTCATTATAGAACTATTTTGCATATCAGTGGTATGTATTCAATAATCCGCAAAGTATTCATACATCTTAGAAAAGACCTTTAACAGAAGAATAATTGGCCATGCTATGGTGGGAGCTTTTGAGTCATTTGACTTTGTTTTCAATGCACACTTGATGCTTGTCATACTTAGATACACAGATGAGTTGTCTCGATCTTTGCAAAAGAGAGACCAAGATATTATTAATGCTATGGCACTTGTTAATTTGGCTAATGATAGAATGCAACAAATAATGTGCGATAGGTGGGAAGAATTTCTTCAAGAAAATGTAACATCATTTTGCATTAAATATGGCATCAAAGTTTCTAAGCTGGATGATAGATATATGCCTTATGGAAGATCATCACATTTTTACCCAAAACAAACAAATGATGATCATTTTAGAAAGGAAGTGTATCTTGGCAGCATTGATAATGTTCTTCAAGAGCTTGACAATCGGTTTGACAAGGTTAATATGGAGTTGTTTGTTTGCATGTCCGCTTTAAATTCTCTGAATTCATTTGCTTCTTATGATAGGAACAAAGTGCTTAGCCTTGCCAACTTTTATCTCAATGATTTTTCAAGTACGGATTTAATGAGACTTTCTTTCCAACTTGATAACTTCATTGATGATATGCGAACCGATGATAGATTTAACGGCCTAAAAAATCTCGGTGAGCTTTCTACTAAGCTTATTGAAACAAGAAAGTATGACATTTACAAGTTGGTGTGCTTACTTCTCAAATTGATATTGCTCCTACCGATGGCAACGACGAGCGTTGAAAGAGTATTTTTGACGATGAATCTTGTGAAGAACATATTGAGAAATAGTATGAGCGATTAAGTATTGAATGATTGTTTAGTCACATTTATAGATCGAGATATTTTCTCGAAGGTTAGTGATGATGATATAAAAGTGCTTCCAAGGAATGAGATCGCGTCGTGTGGTATTGTGATTTCCATTAGCTATTTAGAACTCTTTTATTCATGTAAGATTTTATTTGAATTATTTGTATTGCATTGCATTGTTGACTAATTTTGTGTAATTGTGTTGGACTTGTGAAATTACATGTGTCGTACAAGATTTTTTTTTAACCTTAAAGTGTGCACCCCTATTGCTAAATTCCTGACTCTGCCACTGCTATACAAGGTCTTTGTTGGAATTTGGAAATTTCGGTTCATTGCTTGAACAGAATTGTGCAGGTTAACAGAATTGTGCAGGTTTTCTGTCATGGAATCAATCTGCTGAAGAGATTAACTGCTCCGGTTATATTGGATATGCATGAACCTCAACTGAAGCATTTTTTATGAGATCTTGACAAGTGAGAGCATTCTTTACTTGACCAACAACGTGCATATATTTCTTTCGATTTGGTTGGTCTTGAATGTTTACTAAATCATATATGAACCATGACTTTGCTTCATTCAGCAGGACAGTCTAGTCATCGCTTAAAATGTTTTTAAGTGTGTGCTTTTACCAATGTTTGAATGCATAAGGTTACTGAAATTTTCTAAGTCACGTTTTTATCCATAGGATCAATATCCAATCATATGACATATCAATCTCTACACAAATTCAATGGTCACAACAATTAATTTAAACTAAAGAAAATTTTAGGCAACTTAAAAATAGCAAATCTGTTTATTATTAATGACATTATATAATTGTAGGTTCCTCAGTCTTACCTCCAAGTAAGCTCGTATAGAATTGTTCTACTCAGTTTCTGTCACCGTCATATTGGGTTGTGTCGATGACAATGTAATGTTGAGTGTTGACTCGTACATTTCAGAGGATAATTCTAGCCTAAGAAAGCAGGGGGGCGCCATTTGGATCCAAGAACGCGTCAAGAGATAACTGATCATTACACGCAACCGGAGTGTTGTTTTCACAATAAGCAACTTAATTTGGGTTCATTGTAAGCAATATGTCATGCGGGTTAAAGGCCAGGGTTTGAAATCAAGTCAGCCGGTTACCCGCAGGGACCGGATTTCTCTGAGTACTGGGAGTTTTTAACTTTACTAGGTAATTTTTGAAAATTTGGAAGGAAAAGGAAAGAGAATGTGTCCGGGATTGAACCGGCCGGCTTCCAGTCAAGGTCGCGGATATTTTGAAAACGGTTTTTGTAACCCTGATAGAGTTCATTACAGTTTTGTTCTGGGCTTACAGTGATAGTCTTGTAGTGTTGCTACTATGAGAAAGTCCACAACGAAAAAGCATTTCCTTGATTAATAAATTCAATTGAAAACTTCATTTAACTAGTTTAAATGTTCCTGCTTTGCAAATTTGCAGATGGTGCTATTGCTACCATTGCAAGGTCAACAGTTCAAATGGTGCCCTGATCATTAGTATAGTAGCATCTCTTTTGTAATTCTTTCGCAATAATGCTGTTTTATAATTTCTGTTTCTATCCTCTGTAATATTTTTAATTAAGGTTGATCAGTTGACTAAAAATACTTCGCAATTAAAGGGTTATAGCCTATAGGGTAAATTTTTTAACTCATTTTTGGCGGATATTTTATATGGAGCCTGGATATTGAATTTCATATCTCTAAGAGATCAAGCAATCAGTGTTCCCCTATACGGCCGCCTAGGCGCTGGGCACAGTCCCGCCGCTGCAATTCGGGCATAATCGATGCCCTAGGCGCTCTGTCCGCCTAGGCAGTCAACACTGATCCAAGGCAGATCGAGGCGGGCAAGGCGCAGTGGATTGAGGTGGCACTGGGCGGAGCGAGGCGGAGCGAGGCGCCTCCACCTCCCCTCCACACCACCGTTGGTGCCGCCTCCCTGTCGCCGTCAACGCCTCTCGTCGCCGCACGCCTCCTCGTTGTCAAGAGAGAGAGGAGGGAGGCAAGGGGGACCACCAACAGCGATAGAGGTCGTCGAAAATGGCGGATGGGAGCGGCAGCACCGCTTGGGCGAGAGAAGAGAAATGCGGGAGGGAATGGGAAGAGGAGAGAGAGAGTGAGTAGAAGGGCTGAAGGAGAGAGAGAGTGAGGGATCAGGCTAGGCTATGACTAGGCCGAGAGAAGAAGGGAAAAAATTAGGTCCGCCCGTAAAGAAATTAGAAGAAGAAGAAGAAGAGAAGAGAGGATGGAAGGGTGGGCTGGACTAGATTTTAGTTTGGCCCAACTAAACTAATTAGGTTGGATGATGATGCTTGCTGTTGTGTTCAGCCGCCTAGGCGCCCTAGGCACTAGGCAGCCATCCATCGCCCCCTCTTTCATCTAGCGTCTAGCTGAACACTGCCAGCAATACTTCTCTAGTCAAGCTACACCTGGTTGGCTTTAAGGATCTGAAAAGGGTAATGCTCACGCACATACGTCCGGCCCATTCGGACGCTTTACGTATCATCCCTTCACTTCCATGTGACATTGCGTTGGAACATTTAGAAGTCGCAGTTTAGCCTCACCTGCTTCATCCAGCTTTTCGTTTCATGTGATTTACACATGTGGTCGCCTCCTCATGTACGATCTAACGGTGTTTAGTTTGAAGAACCGAAGTGTAAGTGAATCATTCAATCCTAATTAAGAACCTAAATTACCTATTTGGTTTAAACTGATATGCACATACGTCCGGCCCGTCCGGACGCTTTACGTATCGTCCCATTGGGCATTGACCATCGTGATTAGTATTTCGTTGCGCTTTGTCCGTTGATGTTGCAACCGTTATCCGGAGATGTTGCAACCATTGTCCTAGGATGTTGTAACCGTTATCCGGGGATGTTACAAGTGTTGCACCTATAGAAAAAAATGTTGTATACAGTTCACGGCGATGTTGTAATTTTTTCCAACACATTTTTTTCCATATGCTTTTTTTATTCGTGATGTTGCAACCATTATCCGGGGGTGTTGCATCTATTGTCTGAGGATGTTGCAACCATTGTCCAGAGATGTTGCAACCATTGTCCGGAGATGTTGCAACTATTGTCTTAGGATGTTGCAACTATTATCCGAGGATGTTGCAACCTTGTACGGAGGATGTTGCAACTATTGTTCGGGGATGTTGCAACCGTGTACGGAGGATGTTGCAACCGTTGTCGTAGGATGTTGCAACTATTGTCCGGGGATGTTACAACCGTGTACGGAGGATGTTGCAACTATTGTCCGGGGATGTTGCAACCGTGTACGGAGGATGTTGCAACCGTTGTCTTAGGATGTTGCAACTATTGTCCGGGGATGTTACAACCGTGTACGGAGGATGTTGCAACTATTGTCCGGGGATGTTGCAACCGTGTACGAAGGATGTTGCAACCGTTGTCCTACGATGTTGCAACCATTATCCGAAAATGTTGCAACATCAAGTACGTACCAAGACCATCCGCGACTCCGTGAGTCACAGGTAAAAGACGTGAGTCTCTCTAAATTTGCCCAGCAGCAGAGAGCTCCACGTAGTGCCGTTGATTTGTTGGTGCGTTTGATTTGTTCATAAGTACGATCGATGCTTCGTTGCATCAGATCGTATCGAGTACAAGATGTCAACACCGTAGCCTAATGTTTGGCAGCTCCAAACCGGAACGTGGAACTCTTCAGCGCCCTTTAGCTTTACCTAAATGCATGACGTACGAGAGACGAACGCAATATCGATTTTTTGGACCGTACGGGTGGGGGCGCTCCACCCGTACGTCCGACTAGTAGTAGTGCCCATCTGAAAACCATCAATATTAACGGTTGCATTGTGCTAGTCTGAATCAACCTGTAAACTAGTACATTCCAAAGATTGAATGAAGCTTAAAAACCAAGGTCGTCAAAAGTCAGGATTCTGATCTGGATCAATTTTCTTCTTGCAGAGTCGAATCGTAGACTCTTTAATTCTACCAAATTTATAAAGAAATACTATGTTTTTATTTCTACAATAGAATAAATCGATTTATTATTATCATGTGCACTAAAATACGATGTTAGAATTTGTACCCATATTGTAGACATGAAACACATCTCATATATATATATAAAAAAAAAACCTATAACAATGATGTCAATTTTCGCAAATCGATCACTAAAATTGGTATCCAGAATGGGAGATTGACATGGCCTTGTGGACTTGAAGATTCCTAGGATTCTAGAACTAGAATTGGAATTTTAAATACATAGATAAAAATTCGAAAAAATGAAAAGAAAAGAAGAAAAATTGAGCCAAACTAGTATTTGGTCATGCCTAGAAAGTGGACAGTTTTGTGCTGACCAAAGAACACTGCCTAATGGGCCAAGATCTGATTACATCTAGTATCATCTATTGGGCCTGATAGGCCGAACTAGATAACAATACACTCCCTATTATTCAGGCCTAATTCCGCTAAAAAAATATTGTTCAGGCCTAATAACTTCCTGTTCCCTTTATCGATTATTAGTGTATAATCACAATTTGTGTTGGAAATGTTAGCTGAGACCTTTTTTTTAACACACACTGCAATTATTATTGCCAAATCATGGAGTAGAACTGCAGAAGAAAGCCACGAGTTGCCTTGCAGCTATGGCAAATAAAGGAATCTCTGAAGCATGGCAACTGGCAAGACCTATCGTTTCCTTCTTCCCTGCTCTTCTAATCTTTGCATACTTCTCTTTTTCAACTCTGTGGGACTATTCCTTCTAGGCACCATTCATCGTAAACACTAAAACTAAAATATGATTGCATCGTTTGTTTTCCTAAACATTTCTCTTCCCTTCCCTTTCACCCAATGCATGATACTAGTTGGATTTTGCAACTCATTTCTAAATTCTCTCACATAAGTACACTCATCCCTTGTAGTTTTCCAATTAGCCCTTGCAATTATGATTCCAGAGACATCTGAAGGAGAACATTTATGCCCGACCAATCGAGGGTCCCCATCTATATGCCTTGGTTGCAATTATGATTCCAGAGACTTCTATTTGACAAGAAACAGTAGAAATACCAAGCTATCAAGCTAGTTTCAAGTCCCACATCTCTATCAAGGCAACCTCGACACATTAAACATGTACTTACTGTCTCTTCATTTATGTTTGTGAAGCCAAGACAGGTGACTAGTCCATGATCAAAAGTCATTAGTCAAAACTAACGATATGAACCCCAAGACTAGCAATGTACGGTGCCGAAAACTCGAGAACACTTTCTCAATGCTTATATAATTTTCATCAAGATTATGATCCCAATAAATACTCAACACATGCCTCGACAAGAAGACACACACCATTTCCCAAAATTATATACTCTCCCAAGAGCGCCTCCAGGAGAGTCAAGTCAAGATGAGCTCTCAGGTGGTGCTAGCATTTCGGATGTCCCCAGGCAGGAACATGACGACAGCACTGGAATACACTGAGATGGTGCATTGCCCTTGTTACTTGCTTGCAGCGGCCGATGCGATTCGAGTAGAAGCTGACCTTCAAGTCTGAATCAAGAAACACGGAAGGTGGTGCTCCAAGATGGCCAAGAGCTCTCTGCCTTGACTACCCCTGTCCAGCTGCTGGCCCTCGAGCCTACCTGCAGCCTCCACAAGCTGCCCTCTTAGCCTCTGCGGCAATAGCCTCCCACCTGACTCGATGCATTCCCTATACAGTGGAAGGTACGCCATGGCAATCACCAGCTGAAGCGGGAGGTCCCTCAGGCAGACTGGCGACTCGCCCTTTTCCATTATCCTCATTAAGTTAACAAAGTGCTCTTGCGCAGATGCAAATCCCTCAGAAAAGGCTGCCTCTGACCAATGCTCAAGCATGAAAGACCTAAGCTTTGCATCCACGGCCTCATCAGCAGATCTCGCTATGCTGTCTGCCACAGTGTATGTGGCTGCTGGGTCATTGAGGAAGTCTGAGCGGAGAAGAAAATCCACACCATGCAGGGAACCTGTGCTCCTCTCACCAGCAGCCTTGAGAATTTCGATGCTGAGGGGGACAAGAACATGTTGTGGGACTAGAGGCAGAAGATAGGCCGCAACTGCAACCTGGCTACTAGATGTGGCGGCAGTAAGGGCTAGGCAAAGCTCCATGTCTCGACACCCGCGGTTGACAAACCATTCAACAACTTGAAGGCATCCACGTTCAGCTGCCCGCATTAAAGGGCCAAGAAAGGCAACAGCATTACCTTCCTCAACTAAGCATCCCATGGTTTCGAGTTTCCCATAGTGGGCAGCAAAGCCAAGGGCTAGATCCACATCAATGTCCAAGCTGTTCCTTTGAGCAATCTAAACAAAATATAGACATTAAATATGATAAAAATGCTGCCAATGTTTCAGGATATTTTGCACAAAGGGGAAAAAAGAAAATTGCGATATATCAGAAAGCACAAGATAAAAAGGAAAAACTTCCCAAAAAGCATATATAGCTTCTAGATTACAACACCCAAAATGTTAATACATTTTTTTGAGAGGGAAGGAAGGGAAGGAAGGGAAGGAAGAAAATAATCGAATTGAAATCCACAAGCAGCAGCAAAGTAAAATTGCGGACTGCCATATTTGACCAATGGCCTAACCATGATAAAATGTACTATTACAAAGCTTTGTTCAATTTTCTCATGGCTTATACATAGTGCACCTAGTCACCTACATCACTATCTGAATTTGGCCTGAAAGGCTGCCCAAACTAGAGATGAATTACAAGGATATTCCATTTGTATGTTAGCTATCTAAATCTTGTATCATGACTCTAATGTGTTCGATACCATATTACCAGACCATACTGGTCAGCTGAATTCAGGGATGTCTTCCATCACGACTAATATGATTGATCACACCGTACAAATACAAGCCTAAAATTGGTTATTCTGTCTATCCTGCTATCCTGCAGAAAGATTAGTCATCAAAAATGACAATCTTCAATTAAAATTTCAGGTCTTGGCCTTTAATCTCTTCAAAGTTGCTAACTCAACTTACTAAACCCTAAATTTCTGAGGTTCTCTAAGGTAAGCATAAGACATTGCACCTGAATTGCCAATATGATGAACACCACATATTTATATGTCATTATGAATCTGGATCAGATCAGTCATCAGTAAGAAGTCTACCAACTACTCCATGAGAAGGATTATATGGGTCTCCAGATAATTTTGGAAGGTACAGGTGCATGTACGTTCAGAATGAATCACACATGAAGACTGAAGCAGGTTACACCAAATATAATCCAAACATGACTATACAGTTCCAGAAGGACCGATTTCCAGTAAAAAGAAAAGAAAATGTCTGAATTACTCGCACAGAGGAAATAAGGCAAGCTGGAAAAAGTTTCCATATACAGGTCTATGTGATCTGGTTACTACTGGGGACCATTGTGTGGAGCAAGCAGTTAAGAACCATTTAGTTGTGCTGCATCTAGTGTCTGCTTAATCCTTAATAGGAGTCATTAACCTAAATTGTATGACAATGTTTATTATTGCCTGAAAGTAATATGATGCACACGGGGACTATGCTTTATTATTACCTGAAGTAAGATGTGCACGAGTTCAGTGCTTCCATAGCGTGCAGCTTCAAGAAAGCATTGGTTCACATTGTCTGCGCCACCTTCTACCAACAACTCTAAAAGCCCTTGTATTGCAGATGCTGAGATCCCTGATGCCCATCCTGGGTCAAAGGTGCTTGAAAATAGTGTAAGAGGAAAGCATGCAGCATCAAAGGCCTCAGTGAAATCCTTCCCAGTAAGGTCGTTATCAGCAAGATCCAGAAATGTCTTGAAAGCAGACAGCTGAAGTTGGACCTCAATGATTGTGCCATGGTTTCCTCTGCCCTTAATCTCCCGCACACGCGAGTGTAGTCCAATGCACTTCAGAGCCCATTCTGTGAACTTGTGTACCTTTGCACTTGCTTCTGCCTTCAATACCTCATCACCATGGGATTCTTGAAGGCGTTCATGCAACCTGAGAATTATTCACAGTTGTCAGAATAGTACCATGTTCATATGAACTAATATGTAAAGTGTAAGTCAAATGAATTATCGAAGTCGATCGGACTTTTTGCAATTACAAAGCATGCAATTCATGTGAATATGTAAAGGCAGCCCAAAACCGTTTTGGACAGACTTACTTTTGACCCATGAAGCTCACAGCATTGGCGAGGCTAGTCGTCCGTCCCCTGCATGCTGACACACACGATGCAAGGAATGATGTCCGGAGCGCAGCACGTGTAAAATCGTTCACGCCCTCCGACACAATCCTCTTGATCAATGACACAAGAGCATGCAGCTCCTCCTTGTCGCTCAAGAACCAAATAGCATCGACCGCCACGCAGAGCACATCGTTGAGCCCCTGTTCATCAGCCCTCCCCACCAGCCCCTCAGCACTCTCCCAATCATGAGAGCTCACTGCATGCTGGAACGACCGGCTCAGCTCCACCCGGTCATGCCTCGAGAGCTTCCGGTCCTGCTGTCTGCCACACTCTCTATCCCCTTTCCCAAACTCCAAATCCAGTTCCTCCCCAAAGTCCGAGCTCACCGATCTCGGCTTCTTGGCCACACAACCCTTTGAGCTCTTGGAATCCTTGGGCGGCAAGGGGCACTCCTTGGAGCTGTCATTATTGGCATCCATCGTGACACTCTCGGCAACGCCCGGTTCACCCATGTCCATCTCGGAGGAGGCCAGTGGCTCCTCCAGCCTCAGGTTCTTGCTCTCCACCTCCATGTCCTTGGATCCAATCTACTTTCAATAAAAAAAAAACACCCATTAGGCTTCCAATTGCAACTTTGAGGAAAAGGGAATAATTCTTGGGAATTTCGATTCACAGACTAAATAACTACTCACCTCTAAATTCTTTTTACCCTCCACCTCCATCTCCTGCCTAATGCCCTCGATCCAACCTGCGAAATAGGAACGAAATAGGAATAGACACAATCACACACACGAATCAAGAAGAGAAAAATTGCTGAAGCCAAGATAAGAGCACGAATCCAATCCAACCCACCTCAGGAAACCGCAGAGACGATTCGGCACTGAGCGGCAGAATCCGAATAGACGAATCAAGAACAGACCAAGAAAAATCCAACACCGCCACCACCACCACCTGCAAGAACAAATCGCAATCAAATGAGCAACGAACAGACGCAGGGATTGGATTCTTGATGGGCAACAAAACAGGAGGAAAAACGAAAACAAACCGAAAACAAGAAGAGCCGGTTCCTACCAGAGATCGATAAACGGCGATCTTTTTTTTGTTCTTAATTTTTTTTCTGGGGGAATCAAATCAACCAAAGGAGAAGCAAGGGAGGAGGACGAGGAGTGGTGGGGGATAATAATAGTGTGACGATGAATCGACGCTGATGGTATCGAAAAAAGGGTGGAGGGGGATGAGCCACTGCCTCGCTTGCGCCCCTGCGACTCCGGAGCCCTCTCCTCCTTGGAGAGGGAGAAGAAGAAATACGCCCTCCCCTCCTCTCCTCTCGCGCACACACCACCACCGCCTCTCCTCTCGCGCACACACCACCACCGCCACTCTCTCTCTCTCTCTCTCTCTCCTCTGCCTTTTCTTTAACTTTTTTTAGAGGTGTTGGATTCGCCGGCTCTCATTTTCTGTGTGTTATGGCAGGCCCAGTTTTTAGCTTTTTTTTAATAGCGTCTGTTTACTTATAATTCCTATGTTTTTTTAAAAAAAAAACTGTCACATTCTAAAATTTTATTTATTACTCTATTATATATAAATTACAGTAAATTATTTATGTAATTTTGGTTCTTGGTCACTGTAATTATTCTTGAAAGTCTTAATAACTTATATTTCCATTACATAATCCAAAATCTCACATGTACTTTGAGATGTTGAGCAAAAACAAAGACAAAAAAAAAATTAAAACTTCATCATACATAAATTACAGTAAACTATTTATGTAATTTTGGTTCTTGATCACTGTAATTATTCTTGAAAGTCTTAATAACTCATATTTCCATCACATGATTCAAAATCTCACATATACTTTGAGAGGTTGAGCAAAAACAAAGACAAAAAAAAAATACCAATAAAATACGGTAATGTGGTGAACTCATTATATTCTTCACATGTACTTTGAGAGGTTGAGTAAAAACAAAGACCAAAAAAAATTATATACCAACAAAATATGGCAATGTAGTCAACCCGTTATGTTCTTCACATGTACTTTGATAGGTTGAGCAAAAACAAAGGCAAAAAATAAAATTATATATAAACAAAATACGACAATGTGGTGAACCCGTTATGTTCTGTGGTGAGGGAGCTCGGCGCCGACCACCCAGACCTAAACGCGGCCAAGGTCTCCCTCAACGTCCTTGGTGTCATATCTCAGGTACGTACGGGCGTACGAGCTACAAAAATATCTTTATGCTTCGTACTCGTTGGTCAAGGCGGTTGTACCTGTACAGCTCGTTGCTTTGGATCCATCCATCCATCGATCCACGTGCATATATGTACTGTGAAATACTAAGATGAATGAACAACACATCAACAACACGAATCTTAAAGCACATCTAACGAATAGAAAAGTGACAGTTTTTTCATCAAAAAACTGTCGAAAGTTAAGTAGCAATTCCCTTTTTAATACCCACTGAAAAGTGGAGTCCTTTCGATATTAGGGAAACTGGTTTAGGCCCGTTTGGGCAACCCGGCTTTCGGCTTCGTCGGAAAAGCGGTTGCGTTCAAACGACGGCTTCATGACGACTTTCACCGGCGGAAACGCATCAGCGGGAAAGCGAAGTCGCGCCTTCGATAGCTTCCCACCATCCCCCTTCTGAGTTTACCCCTCGAGTTCATAATTATTTACCCGCATCTTGCCATTGCATAAAACCCCCCAACCCACCGAACCCTAACCCTAATCCCCGCTCCCCCATGCCCCTCTCCCCCTTCCTCCCGAGCGGTACTCCCTCTCCCCCTTCCTCCTCCCGCGCCTGCCGACCCGGCCCCCTCCTCCTCCCCATGCTCCACCGCCTCTCCTCCTCCCCACGCCTTCCTCCTCCTGCTGCAGCCCCTCCTCCTTCCCACGCCCCCTTCTCCTCCCGTGGCCTCCTCCCCATCTTCCTCCCCACCACGCCCTCTTCCTCCCCACCATGACCTACCTCCTCCTCCTCCCCGCCACCGTCTTTGCACGTCCTCCTCCCTCCTCACTCGTGCTCGCAAAGGATCCAGATCTGGATCCAGAGAGGTACTCACTTGCTTCTTCGCAGCGTCAAGGCGGGAGCCATGGCGGCGGCGACGCTGCTGTTCTCATCGCCACTCTGCCTCCCCTGCCGCTTCCTCCCTCTACCCAGCTCCTCCCCGGCCACCTCCTCCCCCCTCTACCCCACGGCGGCCACCTCCTCCCTCTACCCCGCGGCGGCCACCTCCTCTCTGTGGTTGAATTCTTTCAATTGTTCATTGTTCATTTCTTGACACTGTCCTTTGATTGCGAGTCATCGATAATAGTGCTATGCTCATTGTGATTATTTCATCTGAGTTATGTTTCATGATCTGTAGGTTTGATTGCTATTATACTTGAAAGGGCACCAGTAGTTTGTCTGGCATCTTATAAAGTTTGCAATATACTTGATTAATCAAAGGAATGAGTAATAGAAGGGCTAAAGCTATTATTTCATATTTCTTCTTCTTGAAATGTGAGTCTTATAGTTGGTTTGGTTGATGCTGCTTGAATTTTGCTTTGCTAGTGTGAATTTGGCAATAGTCATTCTTTGGCACTAAGTCTCATTTATTTTGTTCTATTAGAAACTTTAGCATTTGCTAATTCTTTTGTTGGTAAGCTGGCCCTACATTCCAACTGATGTTCTAATGTTCTAATGTTTCCTTCTACTGATCACTGTTTGTGTATGTGTCTGTTGTGAAATGTTTGAGTAGGCAGTAGATTGATTTGTTTAGATCACGGTGTATGTTTAGGCTAGCAAGTGATGTAATGAATGGGATGGCTTGTTATTATCATGAGCATGTTAGGAATCATATACCAACACTTTTTACCTAAATAGCAGTGTTTTATTTTGATAATTTCAATATGTCCTTGTGTTATTTGACATTAGCTAACATGTCTAGACTTGTGTTATCTTATTGCCAATTATTAACATGTCTAATTATTAACATTATTGCTTGCTCTACTACCACCTACTTGCTACTTGTAGTTTGCACTTTGCAAACCTTTTCTCTGTTGCATGATGAGAATATTTTGACCTGAAATTGGTTAGAAGCATTTCTTTTTTACCCTCCTATTAATATGTACAAGTCATGAAACTATCCATCAACTGGTATAAGTCATGAAACTATTTCAGATTTGTGTATTTCTTCTTAGTTTTGGTCGAGTTCCAGTTAGTAGATAGTCCTGTTGGAGAGGAACCTGATTTTACCTAAGTCCTATCCACTACATTTCCCTTGTTGCAAATGTTTTTGTGAATTATGGATGTAAGAACTGGGATGGGGTATGTGTGAGGGTGGGATGCCTAACACTGCCGATACCGGTCCTAAGCTTAGAAAAAAGTGGAGGGGCATGAATTGTCACTTTGTTGTACTGAACTAACTAATCCAAACATTATTTTATGACCTAATTCGTGCAACATGCTTCAATTCGGTGCTTGATCAGTTTTATGACTTAATTGATGTTGGTAAGGTGTACTTGATATCTAGAGGATCAGTGAAACTTGTTCAGAAGTAGTTTACAATAGCATGGATTTGTTTTTAATAATTATTTATTGTAATGTTTATTCATTGTAATAATTGTTTTAGTTGTATTCAATATTCAATGTAATAATTGTGTGTAATAATTACTTATTGTAATAATTATTTATGTAATAATTGTTTGTAATAATTATTTGTTATAATAAATGTTTATTGTAATAATTGTCGTTTAATACACTAATTGTGGTTTATTGCGTTGTTTACGGTATATTATCATTAATCGCGGTCAATATCGCTAGTTCTCGTCAATTGTGGTAGTTCTTATCAATTGCATTAGTCGTCGTCAATTGTCGTTAAATGTTGTTAATTACGTTAAACGGCATCAAACAAGCTATTACTGTCATCAGGGGCATTTCAAACATTTCACATCTCGAAAGCTGCAGCCAGTCTATCTAAAAACCGAATGACCAAACACCAAATCGAAAAGCCCAAATTGCTCGACTGCGGCTAGAAAGCCTGCGGAAGACAACCTAAGCCGCTTTTCAGAAAAGCATAGCCGAAACAAACATGTCCTTAATTAGAGGGGTATAAGGCTACAAATTCATTGTTAGACAGGGGTAGTTTTGTAGTTTTATCCTCTCCTTATCAAAGAATTGAGTATATACAATCCTCCATGTATTGTGAGCTCCTTATAACTATGTCAGGCATGATATTGTCACCCGTATATGCATATCATAATACAAATCTATTTGATATATATTGGTGTTAAAAAATAATGTATGATTTAATCACAGTTTTATAGATGGTGACACAACTGCTGGGATCTATAAATATTGTCGTAGAGAGGTTAGCCTATGATTTTTTTTTAAACGGCATGAGCTTCGTTCAAAAGATCTATTGAAGCAACCTTGCTAGGAAATACAAAATTTTACTGACAAGAAACAATTGTGATGCAAATAAAATTTTATGAATCCATTCAATTGTATGGAGGTAGATTTTCAAGTGAACAAGAATGATTTTTGAATTGTACAGGCTTACAAACATTTGAACTAGAAAAGATTGGTACATAATAATTTAACTTGATATAGTACCTCATTACTCATTGATATATGCCAAGATCAATGTATTCAAGCCCCATTAATAGTTAAAAAAAATGAGTAACACATTTTCTTGGTCTATATTTTCTTGGATGCGACTCTAAAGTTTCCAAGGCATCTATTATTTCACTATGCTCGTTTACTTACACTATAAACAAAATGTCATTGCTATCAGCTATAACAAATTATCAGGTGAATAATTTTATATTTTTTCTCCTTTTCTCGTATGTCTATATTCATTGATATTGAAAATCCTCTCACTACTATAGAAAAGGCCTTCACAGACGGTTCAAAAGCGTCATCATAGGCGGTTTCTTGAGCAAATGCGAGTTTATAGGTCAATGATGATATGAGGTCATCATAGGCGGTTTGAAAAATGCATGATGCATACTATCACGAATGGTTTGACTAAAAACAAATGCATGATGATATATCACCAGAGCGGTTTGTGGTACGTGCAGCGATGACTTTCTCTATAAAGCCACCAAGCGGTGGCTTGTGCCTTTAAAACCGGCATCATATATATATATATATATATATATATATATATATATATATATATATATATATATATATCTATTGTTCCTAGTCCTCGGCCACTTTAGGAAGTGCGTCCCATGACATGAGGAGGAAGAGACAACAACCACGGGCAACCTCATTGAGCCCTACAAGTTTAAAAATGCAGTACGCCAAGAAGGCGTTAGGACATCATTACCTGTTCTTGATACATGATGCTACTTCCCGATCGAGATACTGCGCGTTAAGAAAGTGATGTGGGCCTGGTACTCTCGACGGAAGTGACATCACGTATTAACAACCAATGGATGTCTGGCGGATATATACTAAACTTGCGAAACTCCATGAGGCGCTCGTAGTCCGATAGGACTAAATAGATATATATATATATATATATATATATATATATATATATATAAACTGAAGGATTTATAAACCGTTAATCAATCATCGACGTTAAAACCATCTGTGATAGTATATCTGACGTTGATATATTTCATATGAAAAAATATAAAATTATTCACCGATAATCTACTCATTGATATATGCCAAGATCAATGTATTCAAGCCCCATTAATAGTTTAAAAAAATGAGTAACACATTTTCTTGGTCTATATTTTCTTGGATGCGACTCTAAAGTTTCCAAGGCATCTGTTATTTCACTATGCTCGTACTTCACTTACACTATAAACAAAATGTCATTGCTATCAGCTATAACAAATTATCAGGTGAATAATTTTATATTTTTTCTCCTTTTCTCCTATGTCTATATTCATTGATATTGAAAATCCCTCTCACTACTATAGAAAATGCCTTCACAGACGGTTCAAAAACGTCATCATAGACGGTTTCTTGAGCCGTCGAGTTCTAGTCGATGATGATATGAGGTCATCATAGGCGGTTTGAAAACCGCATGATGCATACTATCACTGATGGTTTCACTAAAAACCGTCTGTGATGGCGATATATCACCAGAGCGGTTTGTGGTTGAAAACAAATGCATGATGACTTTTCTCTATAAAGCCACCAAGCGGTATTGCTTGTGCCTTTAAAAGCATCATATATATATATATATATATATATATATATATATATATATATATATATATATATATATATATATATATATATATATATATCTATTGTTCCTAGTCCTCGACCACTTTAGGAGTTAGTCCACATGACATGAGGAGGAAGAGACAACAACCACGGGCAACCTCATTGAGCCCCTACAAGTTTAAGAATGCAGTACGGCTGCCAAGAGAGCGTTAGGACATCATTACAGTTCATTGATACATGATGCTACTTCCCGATCGAGTAGCGTTAAGAAAGTGATGTGGCCAGCAGTACTCTGAAAGTGACATCACGTATTAGCAACCAAGTAATTGGATGTCCTGACGCTCTCCTAGTAGCTGTGCTTCTTAAACTTGCAGGGGCTCCATGAAGTTGCCCGTGGTTGCTGTCTCTTCCTCCTCATGCTACGTGATGACTCACCCAAAAGTGGCCGAGGACTATATATATATATATATATATATATATATATATATATATATATATATATATATATATATATATATATATATATGATGCCTTTAAAGGCACAAGCTGCCACTTACTGGAGACTTTATAGAGAAGAGATTAGGAATGGAATGGGTATGGCGTACCTAGGGCGCAAGGTAGGAGAACTTGACCAGCATGAACACAATTACACAGACAAATGTGAAATGAATGGCGAGAAGTAACAGATGACATCTTGACAAAATGACAAATCAACAAATAAGTCATAACATACATATCACACATTTTATACATCTATTTTTACAAATCATCAATCATACATATCAACAGCCCATGGTTCACCAAGCAAGTTTCCACTATCAATAGCAGACAACACTTGACACTTATGAATAAGTCATAACTCATAAAAATATAACATATCAACAGCTCATACATATCAACAACCCAATAAGTCATAACATATATATCAACAACCCATACATATCAATAGAAGAGACAACACTTGACACTTCTGAATACTTCAATAGCAGACAACACTTACACTTCTGAATTCACTCATTCAGCAATTAGCACAAGTGCACAATCATTGCATTCATTTATATTTATGATTTCTCTACTTCTCTCTACATGTATGTATTACACATTTACACTTCTCTGCAACCCTTCATCTATGTATGTATTACACATTTAGCATCTGGGCTCTAGCCAATGGCCATCACCATCAGCATCAACCAACAACCAGACAACATCAAGAAGACAAGAAGGGAACTTATGTGTTAGTGGGAGAGTGAAGAGGTTGGAGGCACGAGGAGGTCAAGGTAGCACGAGCCGGTGGCGAGAGGAGGAGGAGCTGGGCTGCGCGTGGGGAGGAGGAGCAGGGGCCATGGCCTTGAGGGAGGGCCCAGGAGCTTGTCCGGGCATGGGAGGAGGAACTTGATCCGGAGGCGCGAGGCTGGCGAGAGAGGAGGAGAGCTCGGTTCACATGAATACCAACAGCACAAACCAATAGGTGATAGATCTATCTTACCTCGACATCGCCGGTGGAGAGGTAGTCAGGGTCGTGCATGAACGTCGGGGGGGGGGGTGGAGAAGAGGGGAAGGCGCGCAGCGTCACCGTAGTTGTGGCACAACGGTGACACTGCAAAAGACACTTTTATCGTCAGCGACGGGAAGAATGGCGGCGTTAGTGACAGGGTCACTTGGGTTGGGGAGGGGAACGGAGCGTAAGGCCGCTGGGAAGTGAAGAGTTAGCGCAAACCCTAGCGGGCACCTACTAATAAATAGACTTATCACAGTCGGTTCTATGATGGAACCGTCAGTGATACTTATCACAGACGGTTCCACAATGGAACCGTCCGTGATATGGTCTCATATCACGAGCGGTTCATTATTAAAACCGTGCATGAAGTATCCTGAGCGGTTGTGTTTAAAACCGTCAGTGATACTATTAATATCCTGAGCGGTTCTTGTTGAGCGTAATGCAGGATACTCCTGACGGTTTTTAACATGAACCGCTCGTGATATTACCTCTTCACAGATGATTTTTAGCGCGGCCCGATAACATAGACGTTGCAAAACCAAAACCGTCAGTGAATGCATGTATCTGAATGGGTTTGGGCAACCGTCTGTGATGAGGCGTCCAGTATTAGCCTTTTTGTAGTAGTGTCTACACATACATTTACAAATTTTATACCTTTCTTCATAAGTTCATATATAGACTATGCTTAACTAGAAGTGAGGCCCAGTCAGTGAATGCCCTCGTCCTTGCTGGAGTATTTTTAACTATTGCTTGGTAAGTATTTGTGTTCATATGTGTGGTTATAGTGAGTCGCTTTGTTTTTAAATATCATGGGTTACTTTGGTTACTCTTACGTAAGAGGAGCATTTTTATTTTGTTGGAGAAGGGAATGGTTTGCTTTTCTTTTCTCATTTTGAAGTTTATCTATTGGCAAGGCTTTAGTTCTTCTCAATGGAGTTTTTGGCTAAAATAGCGTCGTTGCCGTGCGCAATAGCAAAAATAGCGCCCCCCTCGCACAGCAAAGGCAAAAATAGTACATTGTCTGTGCCACAGAAGACCGGATCTGCTGAGGATGCAACTGAAAGCATCTAGGCCCCTAATAGTGGTTTTGGTAATTAATGTCAATATTGTATTAAGAGACTAACATGTATGCTAAGATGTTTTAATGATTAGTCCCAAAGGATAAATGATGACATGGTAATGGCAATGCAAAGGTGATAACGATCGACTTGGCTCAAGCAAAGGTATCAGTATCTAGAGGATCCTTTTTGTAGTACTTTACCGGTCTAGGTGTTTGGAGAAAAGATCATATTTGTAGGCTAGATGTTGTACTATTAAGAGGGATCATAGCTAGTAGCTTGAGGATCTAATTCTTATGCCATTTTGATCAACTAGGAGTCATGCATTGCATTTGTTTTTGCTTCTGGAAAGATGTTCAGAAAAATCGGTAAGACCGTAAGTATTGAGCGGTATTACCGCAAGTCGGTAATACCGAAATATTCATGGCGGTATGAATTTTCCAGAGAGTCTGTTTTGGATGATTTTCTTGAAACCCCAAATTCGGTATGACCGCAGTGTATGAGCAGTATTACCGCAAGTCGGTAATACTGAAATATGTGGCGGTATGATTTTAACAGAGAACATGTTTTGGGGTGTTTTTCTTAAAACCAAAATTGGTAAGACCGCAAGTGTAAAGCGGTATTTCCGCAGATCGTATGGCTCGAACGTAAGGTGACCAATTGGACGGTCCGATCCAAATCGGACGGTCCAAACAAGCTGTGAATGTTCGGACCGTCCGGACGTTCATCCGATCGTGTGGCTAAAACAAGCGGCCCGAACGTTCAAATGAATCTGAGTGGACCACGTGTCGGTCTGATCGTTTTGATGTGATCGAAAGAGCTAATCGGGTCAGACCATGTATTTAGTCAAAATCGGTATGACCGCACTTCTTTAGCGGTATTACCGCAAGTCGGTAATATCGAGTTTTACATGGCGGTACGATATTTTCAAAGAGTGTGTTTTTCCGTGATTTCTAAGTCTCTGGAAATCGGTAATACCGATATATCTGAGAGGTATTACCGCTGAAAGGTAATACTGATTCTTAGATAGCGGTAGTACCGTAAATCTTTTTGTAACGGTTAGAACAAAACATTAAATGCTACTATTTCGACTGTTGAGCAGAAATCGGTAATACTGGGCTTGAACGGCGATATTACCACAAATCCTGATCTTTTCAGGGTTTCGACTCAAACGGCTAGTTTTGTTGGTGAGAGGTATAAATACTCCCCCACCAGCACCAAACCAAGTAGTTGCTGAGCATATTCACTATCATTGAATACTCTTGTGCTCTTGGACACTCTCTACTACTCATTTGCTTTGAATTCCCATTTTGAGGTAGTTGAGAGCATTCAGGTACATTGCATCATTAGTTTATCTTGATTGGCACTTGTTTCTTCCTCAAGCAAACACTTGGTTTATTACTCTTGGTTGCCGGCACCTAGACTGCTTTGGAGGAAGATTGATCGATGAGCTCTTCAAAGAAGATTGTGAAGAGTCCCGACAACGGATTGTGAAGTGATTGCGTGCTCACCATCTCCAGAGCGGAGGAAGAGCAACGATAGTGATCGAGGGTGAAGGCTTAATTTGTGGAGCCGACTTGATTAGTTCAAGCTTCCTCAACGTGGACTAGTGAAGACCGACAAGTCTTCGATACCACGGGAAAAACATCATTGTCTCCTTTGTGGTTTACTCTTGTCTTTACTCTTCCGCATTTACATATCTAGTTAATTGCTTGTGTAGAATTGCCTAGCTAAGATTGTATCTAGTATTGACATAGATCATAATTGTCTTAAATAGCTTGCTAGTTTCTTCTCTACTTTTGTGCTAGGAAGCTTTGTTAAGATTATCTTATTTAATATTGTTAATTAGTCAAAAAGTTTTACGAACCTCATATTCACCCCCCTCTACTCAGTTATCCTTGATCCTACAGCGACACATGGTGAATCCGTCCCCAACGATTCAGATTCTCTCTCTTCTAGAAAAGTACTATTTGTAGAAATTGCTAAATATAGTAAATGAGCTCCAAAAATTATGAACATTTTTGTGAAGGCTCTTTACACATTGTATTTGCTTGTGTAATTTTTCCAGAATTTTATATGCTTTGCATTTTTCTCGAAAATTCCTTTCAGGCTACTATCTGTAGGAATGTCTAAATATAGCAAATGAGCTAAAAAATTATGAATGTTTTGTGAAGGTTTCTGACAAAGTGTATTTGTTTGTGTAATTTTTCTAGAATTTTATATGTCCTGCATTTTTCTCAAAAATTCATTTAAGTATACAGTTTGTAGGTATTTCTAAATATAGCAAATGAGATCCAAAAATTATGAAACGTTTCGTGAAGGCTCATCACAAAGTGTACTTGCTTGTGTGATGTTTACATAATTATATATTTTTTGAATGTTTCTAAAAATTCCTTTAAGGCTACTGTTTGTATGCAAATAAAATAATTGATTTGAGAAAAAAAATATTCAAAAACATGCTCAAAATCATTTTCACATTTATTATCGGTATAATTATCCCAGGTTTACAATTTTTTGATATTACAAATCGAGCGATCAGATCAGACAAAACAAAAAATCGTAGATAGTAAAAGTAGTAGTACGATTAGTACTACTCAGAGCACGAAGGAAAATAGTATTGATACCCGAAGTCGACCGGGACGTAGAGAAAATCGTACTCCGACTTGACGGCAACATTTCAATACTTTTTTTCCTTCTTTACAGAGACTACGATGAGAATAGGGTTAAGATGAAGGTAAAAAAGAAGAAATAAATATTACCACATGTACCAAAAATTTCATTTCACAAATTATTTTCGTGTGGTCGCCCACCTGGCTCGCCTCTACTGATCAGATCAAACTTTCGTTGTCGCATACCGATCAAGATGTCACGAAATCATTCAAACAATTTTTTTCGGATGAAATCACGTAATTTCATTCCAAAAATGTAGTGACGTGATTTCATCGAGATAGTTATTTGTGGACCCATGGCACGTAGATTGTGAGCCTTAAAAATATATAATTGCACTGACCATTTGTCCTCACAGTAAATGATGGCAATATTATGTTTTTTTATATATTTTTGATGCAAACACGATGATGACTTTTTTGTCAGTATATTTCATAAAAAAATAGTCCTTTCCAAGCAGAAAGTAGATTAAAATAAATACAATTCATATTCACATCCTTGTAGCATTTTCTTAGGAAAGTAAGGCGTCGAATCAACAAATCTATTGTGCACCACTTTGATATTGTGGTTAAATATACGAATCTCATAAAGTATTATCGACGAGACCACTATATGGCGTAAAATGGTGCCGTTATCATGTGATACGATGTTCCCATCAATTTGTGTTTGGTTTTCTTTGGCAATTGAGGGAGCATGATGGGGTGGGAAAATGAAAATAAATATACAAGCCGTTTTCATGCTTTATTTCCCTCTCGTCAGCCTCATGAAAGTGAGAGTCGTCGCCTCCCAAACACGCGTCCCTCTCCCATGTGGGACCCCCTCCTTTCTTTAGGTTACCTCCGGGCCCACTCCAATAATTACAATGCGCTTCTTTTTCAGTGCCCTCATCTTCTATGCGCAAGCATAGCATGGCCCGTCGTATGGTTGAAGAATTCAATAAGATCTGTGCAGTATATTTTTTCATTTTCAGAACTACATACACCGGTACTTCCTGATGTGGAGAAATGATGTCTTCCCTCAACACTACAGTGCAGTTTTGGTGTATGATTGTGTCGTGGTCCTGTTTAGTACTGTAGCATGGTACTGTGCACTATCGATCTGAGCAGCTCGCTGATGATTGAACAGTTCGAACAAGACATAACCTAGGTCCATCCTACGTCTCTACCGTAGGTAGTTGCTATGGCATAGGATCCGTCATGCAGCACGTTGGCAACACAGAAAGAGGGGGCAGCAGCACACGGGTGCCACTGAGAATTCCAGCTTTTGGTCCGCTCCACGGATCTGCAATGCAAATTATGCAATTGCTACGGGCAAAAAAAGATATTTGCTTACTCCAAAATATACTCAGCGGTTTCTTTATTTTTTCTGAGAATCTACTCCACTATTTATTTAGATGCCTATAACAGAAAAACTCTCTCTCTCTCATGAGTGAGTCGAGACTCGAGAGAATCTACTCCACTAACTCTGTTCCCCTGCGTTTGCGATGGTTTGTAGAGAGGGTCATCCGCGGATTGTTATGAGAAGATGGGCGACAAACGAACCGTGCACTTTGCCGCCTCTCCAACGGCAACGGTGGGAGGGAAACCGGGTTTTGTTGGATTAGGATGATCTACGGTGGCACGGTATTAAGAGTAATCTTCATCGTCTGATCGAAAATCGAACGTTCGAATCAATCGCTACAGTATTTTTGCTATAATAAAATCTCTGCCGTCCATATTCCTCTGCTGCTGCGGTACATATTCAACTGTAGAGCACTGTTTGTCTCCTAATAAAACACTGTTCACAGTGCCCTGGCAGAGGGTCTGGATCCACTTTTGTTTGTGCGCGTACCTGTGGCCACGAAATCCGTTCCTCCTTCAAAAGTAATTGCAAACCATGCTTAAATACGATTAGTTGTGTTGCGTCACTTAATCAGCAATAGCTATATGTACGAGATAAAACTGAGTTGCACATATTATATATAGATCTCGAGGGTGTACCATGCTGACGCATATATACGAAGTAGTTTCTAAAACGCTGTAACACACAGATCACGTACGTAGCCATCGGTTAAGTCTGGGTCTAAGCCGGGTTTAGGCTGAGTTAGGCTCACGTTGAATTAGACACAGCTATATTCGCGCAAGTCGGAGAAGGGGCTCCAAACTATGGACCAACGTTCATAGTGCGTTTTTGATTGATTGGTGCTAGTAGGAATTATCATAAGTGATTGGTGTCATCACTCTAAAAGGATTTTACGACCTATTCATGATTTGTTAAATACGGTGAAACCACTTGTCAGTTGTGGTACTTGTCGTTGACCTTGACATAATGTGTCATTATAATCTCTCTTTAGTTTACTTCATGTCATTGGTACATGAAAAATAGGTGTGCATCGTAACAATAGTGGAGAATATGACAGCTCGAATTGACCTTGAAGCTTCTCCTATCCTTTCCTTTTAGTTTCACAGTTAGATCAAGAGGGAATTACCATTCTTATATTCAGTCACTCCCATGTGGGGCATGCTGTCAGTGACCTGCTCCTGTTTTTCATTTTCATCCCACCTTTTCCCCTTTCTCTTGACTTTTAAGCTTTTCTAGATGGTTAAGAACAAAATTTGGTGGTCTGGGATTTTCCCAGATTAACATGATCAGCGAATGGGAGTTCTGGAAAACCTTTAAAAGAATAAAAATAGAGTCCTGACTAGAGGTGCACTAGTTGTTGAAAAATTCTAACACTCTTACGGTCTAATTACTGCAGGCACTGCAATGAGTCCAAGTGTGTTACTGTCTTGAAGACTTGTTTGCTTCCCCTTATGGAGGTCTTGAAAGGAACAAAGATTGATAGAAGACCACAAGGAAAAGGAACTTTCAAGAGAAGAAGATGATAGAGAGGTTGGATTTTTTTTTTCCCCAAAATAAACTATTTTTTAATAATTTTACAAAAAAAAAACATGACTTTTTTTTTAACAGAAATAACCCTCAGACTTTGGCCCACCAGGCGACTAAATCCAATCACGTGGTGGACCAGCAATTAGCTGACATAGGAGGCCTAGTCACGCGACGAAAATACAACTGATGCCTTGGTCTACCACGTCTCAGACGCAAGCTAGTGGCACGACTCTGGTCTACGCTGGGCATAATTGCTAGGCCAAAACGCGACTGAGGCCAATTGCAGATCAAGCTAACGACTGAGCCTAGTCCCATTCTGGCCCAACGACAGCAGGCTAAAATTTTTTGAAGACATAATTTAAATAAATGTAGATTTAATTTCACAAAATTAAATGGTTGGAATAGTTGTTTGTGAATAATTGTTAGTGATAAAAAACTAGAGTTTGTTGAGTGCAATTATTTGTAAATCCTTTTACACAAATGTTCACCCTTTTAAGTTTTTGCACAAATAACCCTAAATTTGGCAAAATATTTTGTAAACTTCAGTTTGAGCCAGACAAGAATGGAGCAACAAAGATTAGATTGCAAGCTCGACATAACACTTGACCATGAAGGTCTAAATTACATGGCATGTAGGGTCTAGTTAGGTGCATATGCTTGCCTAGCTATTCCTATGATACAAATGGCTACACGCACAAACCTTCGACCAGAACTACAACTACGATACAAACACGCCTTTTGGAAAGGAAAATACTTGACAAATGGAAATCAAGTTAGGCTTGCAGACATACGTCCTACTCCCCCTTGAGGGCGCGGGCCTCCCAGTACTTGGCCCAAAGGTGTTTTTCGGGTTTGTCCTCGTCTGGAATAATCTTCAATGCAACAGAGGCAACAGGGACCATCTGTGCCTTTCCCGCTCTAGGTTGAGTAAGGTTTCCAACAGGTAAATGCCTTGGGCACAGCTACGTAGTTTAGCATGTATTTCTATTGAATGAATGCATTATCGTACTTCTTCAGGCCGTCAATTCATTAGAAGAAGTAGCAATGCTCCGACATCTGCCATGCACGGATAAAGTCAGCGATATCTAAAATACAACATGCAATATGAAATATAGATGTATGACATTCACTTACGTGGCAATCCCCGCACATGTAGTAAGCCTGTGCGGTGGCACTAGGTGTAGGGATACGGGTAGGCTACACTAGCTGGCAATTTAAAAATCTACTACGTAAACCAGAAAGCCATACAAGCAAGAGATCATAGATCATTACTACTAGACGTGCAGTGCAGCAGAAGAAGAGTTGGAGTAGCCTGAACCAACGTCGAGCGCGTCGATATAGTGGTTGTAGTCGATCGTCCAACATCCTCGGCATCGATCGTCTCCTCTAGCAACCTATGATGTTCCTTGCGTAGGTCGTGGATTGTCCTCGATTAGCACAACAGCAACAGCAGCAGCGTCTCTACAGTATCCACACGTCCAAGGGTGGAACACCGTACGCCGATGTGCTAGCACCAACGCGCACGGTAGGGCCTTCAGGAGATGGCGGTTAGGGTTTCGGTGGAGCAACTCTTTCGTACCAACGGCCTCATGCATCCCCTTATAAAGAGTATAACGGATCCTATCCGAACTCGTTTGTTCTAACCTGTTAAGTGTGTGACCTTATAGATTCATGCATAATCGGTTGTGACTCAGAAACTCCTTTCTGACCACGAGTCGTTAGCGGTTCCTAGCAGGATATAGCAATTCTCGAACACAAATTTATATTTAGTCATGACCAATTCGTAACTCCTTACGACCAGTTCACTGACCAGTTAGTGATCATGTTCGACCAGTCTGTATCTCCATATGACCAGTTCGTATCTAGTCAGACTGGATGACCTACTTGTGTATTCTCCCCTTGCCTCATGATATCTGATTGAACTCCAGATGAGATATTTTGTCATCCATGGACAGTTCAATACTTTCTCGATCAAGTGATAGATAATTTTATGTGGTCGACTCTTCGACCACTAGTGGCACGACATGCACTTTCTTTATCTGACCACATCGAGGGGCCTAGAGATTTCTCTCCTGTTATGTTAGGAGGGGCAAATTCCATATCCAACCAGTCACATCCCTCGTTATGTTTCATAGCATACCCGAAAGCTACCTTTATAACTACCTAGTTACGAAGTAGCGTTTGACAACCCCTAAGTGTACTACTACACATGTACGAAACCATGTTGATCTCAGGTCTAAGGATTATACATCATCATTGCTTGAGACCAACTGATGACACATAAAATCATAACAATCTTAATAGTGTGTCAAGGTGGGTCAATCCAACACACATTCTCTAACAGTGTTCACATTATTGATTCGATATCCCCATATCCATGACCGGTGAAACATGGTCATCAATCAATACATGTGTTGCTCGATAAATCACTAGTGTTCTGACCAGTGACATCCTACCAGAGATATATTTAGAATGACATCATATAAGTTAAAGAGCTTCACCAACAAGTCACATACTTATTAATCTTTATAAATGATAATTCATCCAACAAACATAATAACAATTATTCTATAACTTATAAACATAGACGTGATACAATCATCTCTATGATTGCCTCTAGGGCATATCACCAACACTAGGATGTATAGATTGAATGATCCATGCTGGGTTACCGTAGTCGCACTGCGAGCGTGGAAACTCTGGTGGTATAGGAGCATTTTTTGCAAGAACTATCAGAGTACATACATGCCTTCTTGGCAGCCCATTTCCACTTCCGGAGCATGTCCCCATAGTCCTTGTAACATCCCAATTTTTGAGTTTCAAAATCTCTGTGTAGATTAGGTTCCCTAAAAAGTTTCACCAATTTTCATAGCTTTATTACTGCTTAGCTCAAACTTTCCAAATATAAAATGATTTAATGTGATTAACGTGGACATCAATTAAATCCAAAACTATTTTATTTGGGTTCCTTGTGCTTGAAAGTATTTTTTATATTTCTTTGGGAATTTTTTGAGTGCATTTGATATTTTGCTTGGCTATTTCTTTTTTCTCATATTTTATAAAATAGAAAATCTATTTAAAATCCAAAAAACTAAGTGGGCCAAATTCTTTTTCCATCCCACTTCTTTCTCTCTCTTTCTAGCCTAGTCAGCCCAGCTGCCGTCGCCTGTGCATCCCAGCCGCGTAGCCTAGGTTGCGCTCGCCATCACTAACAGGTTAACATCCCAATTTTCAGAGCCTTTTTAAAGTTTTAAAAATAAAAGGAATCATTTGTAATTTATTGGATTAATTTAAAGCTTAATTTAAAATTTTGGAAAATAAAAAACATTTTAAATGATTAAAATAAACTTCAATTAAATTCAAAATTATTTTATCCAATCTTTTCAGGTTCCAAGGATTTTTGTGGAATTTTTTGAATTTATTTTATTTTTGGATTTTTCTGGATTTTCTTTTCTTTCTCTCTCTCCTACTTCATCTTCTTCCTCGGACGTTGGTGTAGTTGCTGTTTGTTGTCCGAAAACCACAGATTTCATCTCCAAAAATTCTTTCTTCCCACTAGGAGCTCCGTTTCTAATTCCGTCTTAAGCGAAATGACCCTGTCATTATCACCCACATCATGCCTCCATCAATTTCACGTTTTCCCCCATCAACCACAATTAATTTTGTCATTTTTGTCGTCATTCATCGCTGAACTGAAACTGCCGTCGACATTCACTCGCATTCCTGTCGATTCAAATCATGGGAGAGGCTATAAATTGGTACACTGACACCTCTCCTACCCTTTTGCACTCCCTCAAAATCTCAGAACCCCCGGAGCTCCGACAACATCGAATTTCTCATCTTCCTGTGCGCCGATCCTCTCACCTGATTTGTGCATTCGTCGTTCCGGTGAGTTTTTCAAACATCTTATCACGTATCATTGTGTTCCCGAGCACGGTGATCAATACCCCTCAACTAATTTCACTTTTCATGTAGTGATTTGCCCAAATTTCACCGTCTAACCTTCTAGGCCAATTTCACTCCCGTCGATTGATCTTCTTCCTTGGTGAGTATTTTTTCAAGTGAACCGCATCACGGCGCGTTCCAGACCATCCTCTTCCTATTCCCCTCATCAATTGATTGATTACTGACTGTGGACCGCGCCATCGTCGTCGCTCGTTTCATGCCGCCAGTCGCTGTGGAGGCATCACCTCGGTCCATCTCTGGCTCTCCCGCTTGTCCCTGAAGTTTCCCCTTACATATGCGCCGCCCATGCTCACCCTATATTCTTCCCTGCACCTCTGGACTGCCGACGCCACCACATGGTCATGCGCGCCGCCGCCGTCGAGCTTCTCCAGCCGACTGTCGCCACCTGGGGGTAGAGGAACTCCATGGGTTCCTATTTTTGCGGTTCCCTGGCCACCCCTCCACTTACCTCACCGGTGCCACCGCCATGGCCGTGAAGCTCTAGAGCTTCTCTGTTCTTTGTTCTATACATGAACTCTGTTAGTTGTTCTTTGAGTCACTGACCACTTGGATCCATGTGTCAATGACCGTCTCCTTTCCCTTTCATTTCCTCTCTTGTCTCACTAGCTTGTGGACCCTCCTTGTCATGCACATAAATGCTTTAGCTCTTCTGTGTAAAGCATCCGATCAGTGGAGTTCTAGAACAGTAAACTTCAGCATGTTCTATCATTTTATGTGAGAATCGAATTTTCGGACGTTCGTTCTCCCTCATATGAACTCCGATTCCGTCGATTCTTGTTCCTAAATTCATATAAATTCAGCCCCTTTATTTTGGTTCTAATTTGATAATTTTTGTATTTTATTTGGATTTATTGTGTTTATTTGTCTTGTTTTGTGCGAATAGAATCGGTGGTTCGAATCGACTTGGATCAATCATAGTCTACAAGAGTATTGGCATCCTTCAACGAAGGCAAGTCATAGACCTCTTACTATATTGTACCCATTTTATAAAATTATATTATTTTATATCAACATGCATTGCTAATTTTATATTAATTGTTTTCGGGAATAGCTAATTACCTGGTTGACAGTATGACACCTTGATAACTTGTGAATGCCATGTATCTTTCGACACCATAGGAAGGGTAATTTTAGTTGGACATATTTTAATACCAACATGGGAATCGAAGTTATGCTTAGTCATGCTTTAGTTCTATGATGGGTTCCTTCACCATGTTATTCATGAAAGTTTGACTTAATGATATATGGAATTGTGACGGGTAGCCATTGTTATTAAAATTTGTTGTGCCGTGGCAGGGGATGCCATTGAGCTTGGTTAAAAAAAATAGGTTTCATACTCAGGCGAATGATCGTGCAGTAAAGGGGTGTGCGGGTAGCACATTTTGGATGAGGTTGCTTCGCTTGAGTAGTCACTAAGGACTTAACTTTGTGCGCCATTGATCTGGGCCATACCGTACAACCACATGTCCAGGATGGGGTAGACCTGGCTGAATAATTAGTAATGTTTTGATTTGGTTATGTTTTGGTTGACGATCCGGGCACAAGAGGGGGGCGGATGTAGACGAAACCTTAGCAAGCAGAACTGTGTCAAAATAGAGCTTTGTAAAAGCCTTGTGATAATCACTTAGTCGCACACCTACAGAGGTGTGTGAGCGGACAGTATAAGTTGATTATATCTTATGGGTGAAGCTGTACAACCTCTGCAGAGTGTAAAACTATTCAAATAGCCGTGTCCTCAGTGATGAACAATGCCTAGTGATTTCACACGAGGGGTAGATTTTTATAAAATGTTCGGATGATGGATTGGTTGGGAAGTGAATAGGTTGTTCACTGGTTGTTGGTTAGGAAGTGAACGGGTCGTTCACTAGTTGTTTCAAAGTACTTGTTTACTTATGTATTTAATCTTTTGAATTGTGTTTTCTAATCTATTTACTGTCAATACTGTTTTCTTCAAATTAACCATAAAGCTATCCTTGTTCAAGCCTTGTATAAATACTACTTGTATATATTTCCCTACGACTTGCTGAGTACGTTATGTACTCACGGTTTTGCGTCATTGTTGATCAGTCGCCGAGGAAGAACCAGGGAACACAGAGTTCTATAAGGAGGAGTTCTTTGAAGACCATGTGAACTAGGCCGCGTTCACCACTTGATTGCCTGTGGACATATCGGATGGCTACCACAAGAGTTTCTTCCGCTGCAAGTTTATTTATTCTGTCGTTAAGCCTTGTGTGACAATAATTGTAAAACCATGACCATAAGGTTTGTTGTTACTTTTTAGTAATATTTAGCTTATTCTTAGCGATTTCATTGCATGGATACGATTTCATCAATGTTGACACTGTGTGGACTAGCTATTGATCTTGGAACTAGTTCAGAAACACAAAGGGTTCGGTTTTTCAAAACCGTCTCTGTTAATGGTAATCATAGGCGATTTTACCAGCGTGACTGTCTTTGTTACTGGATACGCTAAGAACCGTCTGTGATGAGCTATTATCATAGACGATTCGTATCATGAACCGTCTGTGATACTATGACAAACTGTTCTTAATATGAACCGTCTGTGATAAGTCTCTCATCATAGACGGTTTATATTAAAAAACCATCTGTGATAAGTATTTTTGATTTTACCATGATTTGAAATCACTAACACTCTGATTTTACCATGACTTGAAATCACTAACACTCTGATTTTACCATCGGGTCCCAAGCACCGCCACTGCCATGTCAGTTGTTGCTGTCGTCGATGTGTTATCATCGTGGCTGCCACCTTGGTAAAACATGTACACGGCGTCAACACCATCTGACATGTTAGTCGATCCATCACCCAAACCCTAGGTCCAAACCGCATGGATCCAGTCCACTGTGTACCGAGCCTATGCCATGTGGGCCCCACATGTTTGTACTGTTATGTAGATCTAGTTCACCATAGACCCGTAATACCTCGTTTTCCCAAAGGTCTAGGCTGGACCAGTTAGACCGGCCCAACATGGCCATAAGACTGGCCGAGTTTGTTTCAAACATGGTTGGGCCAAATTTGTCTCAAATTGCGCGCCTTTTGGGCCTAGCTTGTGTGCCTATAAAGAGGAGGGTCAGGAGGTGCCATGCCTGCCCTATTCCCAGCCGTAGTTGCCATACTAGCCCTAGTTCCACCACTGCCAATGCCGCTGTCGTGCATTGTCGCCTGGCTGCCGCACCCTGCCGCCACCACCACTGCTGCTGCTTCTGCGGGTTGCGGAGGAGGAGGCAAGGAAGAAGGAAGGAGAAGGAAGAGGGAGAAGAAGAACAGGAGGGAAGTTAGGGTTTCACATTCTAGTCGTCTTCGTTGTTCGTTTTTGAGGGGGTGACATCCTGAGAACCTTTTCTGTGATATTAGATTAATGGTTAATCAATAATTTTGGTAGATCGATAGGGGGAGTGGTGGTTTGGTTATGCCATGTTTCAGTTCAGTCGACTGTTGATCCTTGTGAGGGAGTTTTAGGATATCAACATCCTTTTTCATAGCTTTGCTATATTATGATATTGTATGTTATTGTTTAAGCTTTCTATATAGTGCAAGAACACTAGTTTTGGATGAGAGATATAAAAGTTATGGCTTTGGGACCGCTACTATCCAGAATTCCATCGCTGTTGGTAGCAGCTGTGTTGTTTGCCTTAATACTTATAGTAGATGGTTGAATTAATTTATGGTCATAGCTAGGTAATTTTTTCTAGTTTCTAGAAGTGGTAAGGTTTGCTACTTTTTATGTGATATAAAAATAGATATAAAATTGATAAGTCTGTTATTCAGCAATGTATCAGATTGGCCTTCGAGGTTAGACGACTTAATCAGTAAATTTGCATAACTAGGAAAGTGTAAAAAGTTTTTGTGTAGATTCTAGAACTCACATGATTTGCTATGTTTGGAGTTCAAAATTAGAAGTTATACTTGTTTGATCATCGAGACAATGGGTGGGTTATCCAGTAAAGAGTGGTTAATTATGTTGGTTTGCGTGTAGGAGCGATGTTAATTTGTTTTATGCTCGTGTACTGTTGTTGCATTTTTTTAGGTGAGTATCGGCTTTGTCCAGGGAGTGTTGCTCTAGGTTCGGTACCATCATTGTATCGTTCTATTTTTCGTGGCTAAAAGAAAAGTGTATGATAGAGCAGTAGACATCGGTTTGTGTGTCACTTGCACACCCGTACTACTCTCCCCCACTTCAGAGGCAATTCCAAGTGTACTCGGACACACCTGTATCAACAACACCCATTTATGACAATGACGCCAGCACGCTTCCAACTAGGCCTGCCATAACTACATTCGTTCCATGGGCCTCAACTCCCAACAGACCACTTCCGGCGAACGTTGACATTGTACACTGCTGGGTTCAGTGAGAAGTTGCATGTTAGCCAATGCAACACCTGCCAGATTTTAAGATTATCTTGGTACAGGTGATACAGTGGCCCCTCATGAACTTCTCCCTGTCCGTAAAACACTCTGAAAAATGTTGACCTGACATACCTGTTACACAACTCAAGATATTTAGAACTGATGCTAATTAAGCATACTACGTCGAGTCTAACGAAAACCAAATCGTACAGTGCATATCAAAAATACTCTCTATTTCAATAAAATTATAAAAATGCGACTGCAAATATTAATCGATCTACTAATGGAGGTACCTAACGTTTTTTTTGTTATAATAAACACATTAATGTCCTACATTGTAACACTATACTCTGTTAACCCTAAAATTGCCGATCTACAACTATAAACCCTAGTTCTACTACTAAGTTGTGTTTATTGTTGCTAACATATCATGTGTTTTATTGAAGTGACCGACAAATTACACGAACACAATGAACTTAATGCAAAAGAACGAGTACACGGTGGCGCGCCGAGCCGAATGCAGAGTCTCCTCCTCCTCCCCTCTCCCTTCTCCTCTCCTCTCCTCCCCTCTCTTCTTCTCTGCTGCTGGCGCTCCTCCCTTGCCCTCTTTCTGTCGCGTAAGTGGACTCAGGAATGAGATATATAGCCCGTAGTCGCGCCATGCTGTTGCGATTGGTGTCACATGCATATCAGTCGTGCGACGGAGGCACGATTGTTGTCAGGGGCTTGCCAGTCGCGCCACCAAAAAGCGACTAGGTGATATGGCTCGTCGCGCGACTGAGTGTCCATAGGCCTTAAATCGCTGGCCCATTGCGTAGTTGGCTCTAGTCGTCTGGTGGGCCCGTGACTGAGGGTTATTTCTATATAAAAAAACAAATCATAGTTTTTTTTGTGTAAAATGATTTTTTTAAAAAAAAAAATCGAGAGGTCTGGTCCTCAAGAGATTGCATTAGGATTGATGGACTACACTGGTACATGGAATGGTATGGGAAGAGGGGGAGAAAAGAAGAAAGCATCAATGTAGCTTTCAAGGAATGCAGCTAGAGGCACACCTAAAAAGGTTATATGCGAATCATATATTAGGATGCCAAACATAAATTCATGATGAACTCCAAAAGTATCGTCTGGTTTGTTTTTATGTTTTCCTGATGTAAAATTCAAAACATCGCAGCATAGCATAACTTTACGGTACAATTTATGCCAGAGCAGTGCTTCAATGCTCCTCGAAAACAAAATATTACGATAATAAAACACATTTAGAAAAGAGCCTAAATCAGTCGTTTTACCAGCTCCACAATTTTCCCTATCCCAAAAGAGAGTCATTTCCTAAAAAAAAAAAAGTCACTCTCACTTCACTTCGGTTATAGAAATTAGTATTTTTTCTAAATGATTGCCCTGTCAATCATAAACCTACAAGTCACAAAGTTCAACTAAATGTTGTTTTCAAGTTCTTGATTTAGACGCTTTAGCTTGAAAATATAGAATACACATTTTGTTTCATTATAAACCTCACAGTTGTTTCATGCATACTATATAGGGAGAACCGGTTCCATAGCATCAAAAGGTACATATTTTAGGAAAATACCATTAAAAGATTTTCGTTCAATTTTTTACCACTGAAAGTTTGTTTTGTTTGGTTTTTTTACCATCCCGTCCATTCTGGTGTTAGTAGCGACGAAAATGCCCTCACCTCAGCGGGGATGCAATGCATTGAGGGTGAGGGCATTTTCATCATTTTACATGCGCTACTAACACCAGAATGGTGGAATGGTACAAAATTGAACGGAACAAAATTTCAGTGGTAAAAAACTAAATGGAAATCTTTTGATGGTATGTTCCTAAAATGTGTATCTTTTGATGCTATGGAACCAATTATTTCTAATATTATATATTATAGGTCACATAACTTAAGCACTATTCTACCAATAGCACTACATGATTAACATACACAAGAAAATTTCGTAGTATTTAAGTAGAAATATTCCAAGCGAAATGCAACTAGGGATGACAACGGGACCATTCTCCAGCGGGGAGTGGTGGAATATCCCCGTCCCTGAGAGAAGAAAAAAAATCCGCATTCTCCGTCCCCGTCCCCATCCCCATCCTAGGGTGCTATTCTCTCTCGTTCACTATCCCCGTCGGGTTATTAGGGCCCTACAAGGACCCAGATCCAAAAATTAGATCTTCAACCTCTCCTATACAGACACATATAGAGACGACAGAATGAGTGTTTCAAATGATTTAAACAATGCTTATCAGTGTTCCAAATGAAGAATTACAACAATATTCTTAAAGATGGTGTCCCAACTCCTAAGCAAATAAGCAAGCAAACCCTTAAAGATTTAAACAATACAGTAGTGGGCTAGTGACCCACATGTCATAGGGTTATCGGAGGCCCATACGGTTAGTGGGGACAAGGAGTAGGGGAATAGCCCCTGCCCTGTTTCACCCGATAGAGAATAGTATTTACATATTAGCATCCCTGTCCCCGTGGAGAGGTGGGGGGGGGGGGGGAAATAGCCCCAACCCTATCCTTAATAGGTGAATTTCCCATCGAGAAACGGGAAGTAAAATCTCATTGCCATCCCTAGATGCAACCGGTTCAACTATTGGTACACCACACAGGTATACGAAGTGTACATCTACCACAAATAATATCTCCCAATGATGAAGCATGAGAGGGACAGCTCAACCAAAAGTTATGATGTTGCATCAAACAACCAATAGAAATGGACCTAGGTTTTGGGTATTACACGAGGTAGACGTGTGCCCACACCAAGTACCAACCTGAAATTGCAGACAAATCAAAGATTCCAATAACCATGGACGTTGCTTCCAAACAGATGTGATAATCATTTGTCCATTGAAGTTTTTGGAGTGTAGAAAGCAAAATTATGAAATAAACAGTTTCCTCAAATTTTGACACCGTTAGGCAATAGTAAGCTAATTTGCTTATTTTGAGCAAAATAATGTTTTTTTTTTGCTTTTTTTTAGTTTGTTAATCACTTGTTCACCTTTACCATGCAGTATGCACCTAAAACAGAGAGAAATTAGCTGACATCTGACATCTACATACTACATGGGATCCTTTCAAGAGAGAAGTAAGAAGGTCATACTGTTTAGCCTTCACATGAATTATGAACCCGAATGGAATTCTTTATAGCAAGATATGTTGTAGATTAGGAAAACAACTTCATTTATACAAAACATGAATTATGAATCCGAATGGAATTCTTTATAGCAAGATATGTTATAGATTAGGAAAACAACTTCATTTATACAAAACAAAGAACAAGAACACAAGCTACAAAAAAAAAGAAAGAAAGAAAAAAAAGGCAACCAACCAAAAATTTACTTAAGAATTTGACAGTGAAATAACTCTGCTACCACAGAACACATGACAACTTAAGGAACTGCCGCACTTGAATGTACAACAGTATCCAAAGCAAGGATAAAAGAACCGGTGGTACCGGCCAGATCAGTAAAAAAATATCGGTCCAAAAAAAATTCTAAATTTAAATTTTCAATTGAGGTTGATGACACAGTAATTTCAGGTGATAACTGTCCGGTAACCGTTCAATGGGCAATAACCGGCCAAATTTAAATTCCAACTTTAAACTTTGTTTGATGAAATTTGGCCGATTTAAAACCAGTAACCAGCCTAGTCATCCAAAGACGTAAAATGAACCTCAGTTTATAGAGATGTATGGTACAGAGAAAAAAACGGATTCCTTTCGCTAACCGAACTACATATATATTGCCCATGCTTTTTGTTTCGGGAATCACCCATGCTTAGTTACATGCAAAACTGAACAGAATCACTGTAGGGCATAAAAAAATATATTCCAAAGAAAATTGGAGTTGTACTGGAAAGTTCTCCTCCTCCCTCAACCTTTCAAGTAGATTACATGTGGATCATCTGGTGACATCTGCCTCCTCTGGTATCACTGTTAAAGTCACAGGTACATTGTTCGCCCTTTTAACAAGAACTTTAAATGGTACTCCAACCTTGTCCCCCATGATATCAATGATCTGCAATAAATATTTCATTAACATGGTTTGTACAAATAAAAGGATAATATAATCTTCCTCTTAAATTGAGAATTTGAAGTACACATGAATATTGAAATAAAAATTTAAGCATGGTATGAAACATGTTAAACAACAGGCATGAGGCCACCGTACTAGCACCTGGCTTAAATCAGATTTCTTTTATCAAACTTAAACTAGATATTACAATATCAAATGATTCAATTACTACTTTCAAAATAAGGAACACTGCAAGTGATACAAAAGTATACATCATCAACGGTTACTGGTTAGCTTAGTTACCTCTTTGATGCTTTCAACTGGTTTACCACCAAACTCAACGACTACATCCCCAGGAAGAAATCCTGCACGTTCAGCTGGGGATCCTGGTGTAACCTGGTTGATAACTCATATAGTGTCAGCAGTGCCCAACTTATTACCAGAATCGTTTTAACACATAGAAGCATGATAAAACATATAACACAAAAAAGTCACACTTGACTTAGAAGCATTACAGTCAGAAACACCAGCCAATATAAAAATGACCATTGAACTGTGATAATTATAATTGGGGAAAATTGCTCTCATAGCACTGGTTTCGAATCGGTTTCCAAACATACCACCGGTGATGTCCAGTTTGCTCTCATAGCAGCGAATAGTTGCTCCATTATTCTCCGTCTAGCACTCCGTCAATTGCCTCCTCCTTCAACCCCTAGCCTCGTGCCTCCGCCATTAGCGCCGCCGCTGCACCATCTCCAGCATGCCCCTCACCTCCTCCCTCCTCACCACCGTAATCAGTAGCACCAGCACGAACTGAATTGAGTCCGGCGGGATGGCAATGGGATTTGACCCAACAAGGCCGGCATAACCCCATGGACCCCGGCATGCTCTCGCTCCGCCTCGCCCCGCACGCTCCTCCGCTGCACCCGTGGCACTTGAGGCCACTCGACTGCCATGACCATCGCTCGAGGCATGTTAGCATGCCGTCTACCTCTCCCACCGCTGCATCCCCTGCATCCCCTGGTGATCAACACGATCCGGCGAGATCCCTACCCATTTTGGTGGTTTTGCGCGCGAATTTTGTATCTGCTGCTTCGAATTTTGGATCGGGAGATAGTGTTTTTATTTTGATTAGGTTCTGCTGCTCCTCCCAAGGCGTTGGGGATTTCAAGTTTGTGAGGTGAGCTGATGCTGCCCCCAAGGAGTAAAAGACGGAGGTGTCATGCCTGAGATGCTGGCCGAGTTTGCCGGGGATGGGAATGAATGAGGTGACGTTGGAAGGAGGAAGGAGATTTAACGGTGGGAGAGGATCCATAACTAATCTCGGCCGTACGTGCTCAATCCGATGGTCCAGAGCAAGACAGAGCAAGGCTGGGTAACTAGCTAGTGCTATGAGAGCAAACTGGACATCACCAGTGGTATGTTTGGAAACCGATTCAAAACCAGTGCTGTGAGAGCAATTTTCCCTTAAAATTGTACTGTAAATTTAATTTGAGGACAGAAGTTAGAAGCTTAGAACAAGTCTTCCATGCTGCATAATGTCTCGTCAGATCACGAGGAATTAAGAATAGCTTACCATTGGAACAAGCACACCTTTTCTTACATCTGGAAAAGAACCTGATCTTTCTTTAAGTTGGGCAATGACCATTGGGTTAAGGTCAAGCATCTTTAAACCAAGCCATGGCCTTATGACTCTCCTGAATTGCACATTGGACAACCATAAGTAGCTGCCAAACATACTACAAGCTAGTCCAAAACAACCAAGCTCACAATTCATTTGAGAAAGCAACATCATGTTGGGTTTCATTCAAATTCATATAATGTTGTTCATTCACTAATAATGATACTTGGCTGTTCTTGGTACAAGAGAAACAAATAGGAGTTCCATAACTCGATCACTCACATTTTTCTTAACAACCTTTTGGTAGCTCAATAGCTAAATGTGCAGCATCACCTACTGTTCTAAACAGGGTAAACTTACATATGCCTAAGTATCAGCAATGAATTCAAACATGGTTTTGGGCCTTTTGGCATCAACCTTAGATAGTTGAATTGTGATAAAAATAATGTGAACATGGGATGATACCCAGATGAGGACAATATATAACATCACTACAACAATAAAACTTTGCAAGTTTATCAAAAATATTTCAACACAGACAGAAACATTAGAGGCTGATTATGAAACCACGATACTGTAATGATTAGATAATTACATGCCCAGTGACTTGTTCTCATATTTTGCTGTATCAGTGTACATTTTTGTTACATTTTTGTCTTCAATGCTATACTTGCAGGTGGGTGAGCCTGTATTGTAAAATTGTGATTATCCAAAAGAAATTTATTTACAAAAGGTCAAAGCACATAGACTTACTCCCACAATCAACTGATTTCTTGTACCTTTTCTCCGATAGAACACAAGTTGGAAACACTACCATCATCCCACTTTATTTGCCTACTCCCACAATCAACTGATTTCTTGTACCTTTTCTCCGATAGAACACAAGTTGGAAACACTACCATCATCCCACTTTATTTGCCTCATTTATAGAAATGCCTAATTGGGTAAAATATATGCCTTTAATCCCTCCAAGTGTATAGGTTACAGCCTAAACTAAACAAAGAAAAATTCCAAAGAGAAGGCGAAATAAAAAGCACTGAAATCTGGCCATGATAATAGTAAAATGCAGTTGGCATCATACTACTGAAAAGCAAGGTGTACCCATTTTTCTTGAAGTTCTCCACTATTTTCACAATAGAGTCAATTGGCACTGCAAAGCTCAAACCATCAGCAGCCCAAACTTTCATGACATTAACTCCAACAATTTCGCCATCAAGGTTCACAAGAGGACCTCCAGAGTTTCCCTGCAGCATGCAAATGTGTCAACCGTTTGTTCTAGACAACTTGATAAATGACCAAAGCAGAAGCAACAAGAAATAGAAGAACATATGCTTGTATTAGGTACACACGAGCCTGCCTTGGCAAGAATGAGTCAATGAAATAGAAGAACAAAAAAAAACTTATTGTTATTCAGTATTAGTCCAAGAAGAAAGCAGTAAAATAAAGTATGATGGCAGTGATTAATTTTGGTAGCCGAAGGCAAGGGTACCAAATTGCTTGCTAAATACAAGCACTGACATAAGAACAATGGGGGAAAATTAATTGATTATTTGCAAATTGACCCCTTCTTCTGTATATAATTAAAGGAGATGACACATATGGTTCCCATTCTGTGAACAATGGATCAGAGTAGAAAGTTGGTTTTTGTGAACTTGTAAAAGAAGAAGATGCACAATAGATTGTTAGCTTCAGTTGCCACTTTTGTTTTTTTAGTTTTTGCTTGTTGTGTAATCTTTAATGTTTTGCTCAGAGCTGTTTGGTGTATGTTCCTCATTTTGTCAGGGGACACATGGGAAACTCCTTCTAGTTTATGTTTATTCAAATCTATATAATATACTGCATATATTCTGCATTTTCTCACGGAAAAAATGATGGCTTGGTGATAACCAACAAGTCAGTAAAATGGCATAAGCACTGCATTATAAAAAGATCTAGAGTATTCAAGTGCAAGAAACATGCATACTAAAATAATGCTTAGGAACAAAAAGTAAAAATGTTTTACCTGATTGATAGCGCAATCTGTTTGCAGATACTCCCTTCGTACTCCTCCAAGACCCAGATCACTACTTTTCCGGTCAACACAACTACAAGAAAATGGGGTGGAGGTGGAATATTAAAGTCAATAAAACAAATAGCAAGGTTAGAAATCACAAGCCAGCTAGAAGTCTTAATGATGGACAACTGATGAGAATAAAATTAAAGAAAAAAAAATAGTTCTGCATTTAGGGAGATATTAACCTTACAATACCAGCTGTAACTGTGTTTTGAAGAGAAAGTGGGCAGCCCAAAGCAACAACCCAATCACCTGGTCGAAGTTTACATGATGATCCAAGTCTACTTAGCTGGTAAAGGGTCTTAGATTTAATCTTCACAACAGCGATATCAGAGTGGCGATCAGAATTGAGAACAACGCCTTCAAATTCACGTCCATCTTGTAAAGTCACACTAACCTGTTAGAATTTCACCCTTTCTGAGACAAAATGAGGAAGTAAACAAACATGAAAACTATCACCTGAATAAAACAAAATGCTGGCAGAACAATATTAATAATAAGAAAGAAGATAGAACTGTAATTAATCTATCTTAAGCATAGCTACGATATGATAATTTGTGAGAAAGAAGTAAAGAATTGTCCACTATACCATGGCTTGGCATAATATTTGGCCCTATACTAAAATTTAGAACTTTAACCCTAGGACTTAGGCTATAGACTATTGTTCGACAGTCTCTGTCTTGAAACAATGGTAAACGAGCAAGGACACTCAGTTAATCCAAGTATAAAGTCAAGAGACAAATTTGAACCTCAGTCAAATTACAATTTGTCACGTCTGTCCTAATTTGTGAAGAAAGAAAATAGTGCATAAAAGCTTACATTTTAAAGCTTCCACTGTATGACATGAGGGTAGTTTCTCATGTGACATTTTTCTAAGGATAAAATGAAATATATTATCAGAAATTATCTGTTGGCTCTTCCCTCTAAGAGTATTCCCTGGAGATATAATAACCCATTAAAGTGTATTCAAAGTTTAACATGCATCATTGACTTATATGAATCAGGGAACAGATAACATATATAGCAATACTAATAGTTCCAAGGCTGCGCCAAATATGGAGATTTGGTTGTTTAAGAACTTCAATAATTCCAATTCATGCATCATATTGATTTCATTTGTCAGAGGCAAGTCACACTGTCAGCAAGTAACGGATAACTCAAGATGGACACAGAAGCTAGTGCCAACTTAACAACCTTTCCCCTTAGAACTGCTTTCGTGCTTTGAAAATCTACAACAACATGGGCACATGTCAATATCGTCCCATCTGGATCTATTATAGTTCCCGATCCAATGCTCTTCTCTAGCACCCATCCATGAGTATCTACAGAAATAATTCAACAAGTTTACTACATGCAGCTAGTGAACTGGTAAAAGGTTTGATGATTTCCACTAGACAGTTTAGTTCTCACCTTGCGTAGAAGAAATGTTCACAACAGCAGGACCAACTGCAGCTGCAGCATTGGCAATTGAATTCCTGCCTAGACATCCTGGGCAACATCTTGAATCATCTGAGTTTCCACCAGAGCCTTGGTTGCTCACGTTAGTGGGTGGAACCGATGCAGATGCAAAGGAATTTAGTATAGGAAACCCTACACACAAATTTGAACACAGTAAGATGCTCAGAACATTAAGCTCCATCCTTGTCAAGAAGAAGATATGGTGGCAATTATTGGTTCAGCAAAAAATTAAATTCGTTGCATTGCTTCCCTTATGTACTGAGGATGTCTTAACCTACAAATTGCAAATATTCTCTAACATTTTATTGATCATCACAGATGCTGTTCAACTGCAATATCACAAAATGTCTAGTTACTGTGACTCAATCTACCCCTGCAAGCAAAAGTCACAGCTGACAGCAGTGAAAAATTTCAACCTATCTACATAGTCCAACAAATGCAAGTTTCTGCGATGCATATGGATTCTCACATTGTGTGTTCTCAGTCTCCACATACAAGCCTCCACCAGATTGGTCTTCAACTAGGCCTTTTGGTACATAATGACACATCTCAATTTAATTTAACAACTCGTTTAGGGAACATAACGATTGTGTCACACGGTGATACAACACCGCCATTGCTACCAGAATGCATTTGATTATCGATAATCGCAAATTTATGACTCGGCATGTCTATACGCAGCTGACAACCATAAACAAGCCCAGGCAATTGTACCATGCGTCAACAAACAATAGCGGCTCAAATAGTCACTCCATTCCAAGAACCAGCCCGCATTCGCAACCAAGCATGGCCCCAACTCGGAACCCAGAACCCTGATGAGTGCTGAGCAATGGCACGCAGCTAAAGCGGGTCTCTCGCGCACAAAGCCGAAAATAAAATAAAACGAACCTTTCTTGGGAGGAAGCGGCGGCGGCGAGAGGAGGGGATCGCCGGAGAGGAACCCCGCGGCGGCGGAGGACAGGAGCTGGCGGAGCGGCGCGGAGGCCGACACGGTGACGGCGGTGGTGGCGGAGCCGCCGCCGCGGTCGTAGAGGGCCCCGGCACCCGCGGCAGCGGCGAGGAGGAGGGCGGCGCGGCGCGGGCTGCGGAGCATTCTGGAGAGTGCGGCGGGATCGCTGGCTCTTCGCGTCTGGTTGCCAGCTGTCTCCGTCTCTCTCTCCCCCGTCTGGATTGTGGGAGAAGAAATGGGGTCTGCTCTGCAACGCTCTCCGACCGGCCCGGCCCGGCCCATACGGGGAAGCGGCTGGGATTTGATGCTCTAGTAAGATGAAATGGGCTATCAATGGCCGCCGGACACGGTGGTTAGTTACATGCACCGGAGAACCGAGCGTAGCTCGAATGGCTGCTCGGCCGTCGAGCAGGTAGTCCGCCCGCCCGCGTTCGACTGCCCGTGCTTGAGCCTCTGGCTCAGCGCTAGAATTTTTTTATTAATTAATTTTTTATTAATTTTATTTTAAAGTTAACCTCAGCGCATTTTATTTCCAATTCTGACTCATTTGGTCACGCCACGGGTGGTGGTATGACAAAACAACGCTGTCACGCTAGCCTGTAACTGGGGCACGTTCTTGTCATGCCACTACTCGTGACGTGACAGTGTTGTTTGGTCACGCCAAGACCAGTGGCGTGATCAAAAGTGTTATTTTGGGACTTATCCCATAGCGTGACTAGGGATGACAATGGGGCCCTATTTCCCATTCCCCGATGGGAAATTCACCTATTAGGGGACGGGTTTGGGACTACTTCATTCCCTATGGGGATACTAATATGAAAAAACATTCCCCATCGGGTTTAGCGAGGGGCGGTTTCTTTCCTGCTCCCCATCCCCGTTACTCGATGGGGCCCCCGATAAGGTGATAACACGATTGCATAGCATAGCTCGACCTACCAACCGAAAGTGTATCATTCTGTCTTTGCATCTTTGCATAGCATAAGTCATAACTCTAAGTCCCTAACCCCATTTCCCATTCACTCCCGCTAAGCAGCGCGCCACATCCATAGCTTGAGAAATTTCTCTTTCTTTGCGGTAAATTCGAAATGGCGATCTGAAGCGGCGGGGATGGGGGCGGGGATGGGGCCCGATAACCCGACGGGGCGGGATGGGGAAGAATAATGCCGACAACGGAGATAGGGACGGGGATGGGGATTTTTCTTGTCACGGGGATGGAGATGGTCCACCACTCCCCGACGGGGAATGGCCCCGTTGCCATCCCTAGGCGTGACAGCATTGTTTTGTCACGCCACGGGTGGTGGCGTGACTAAAGAAGTCAGAATTGGAAATAAAGTGCGCCGGGGGTTAACTTTAAAATAAAAATTAAAAAATGTTAAATAAAAAAAAAAGTTCTCAGCGCTATTAGGATTTATTAATTTAAGAATAGTACACGCACACGTGAATATATTCAGTGGCCGAAACGTACGCCCACGTTTCGTGGGTTCAGCTCCCGCTCTAAATTAGACATATGTTAAGAACACATGTGTAGACACGTGTGGGCGTGAGTGCGTCCGTGTACTTAAAAAAAAGTTACATGCACCGTGTTGCAATATCAATTCAATCCGATCCAATCCACGAATGAAGATGAAGTAGAGAGACGATAAACACGAGATTGTTTTCACTGAAGATGATGATGCTATGGTCTGGGAACATCACTCTTCTGGGGTATATGGTGTTCAATCCTTGTACACAGCAATAAATTTCGGAGGGGTTATCCCTGGTTTTGTTTCTGCTGTGTGGAAGCTTCGCACTCCTAGAGTTCAGTTTTTTCTTTGGTTAATGTCTACTAGCAAAATCTTGACTAGAGATAATTTAGCTCAAAGGCGACTGTAGAGGACAAGACTTGTTTGCTGGTCGAGCGTTGGTTTAGTGGTCCGATGGTGCTGCGCAAAATTAACATCTGTTCCTTGAGTGTGTGGTAGCTAAGGAGCTCTGGCTGGGCATTTTTGAAATTGCTAGTATTAATATGGGCTGGAGTTTTGAATCTGTTGCTTCGTGGTGGGTCAGTAATGAGAAGAACCACATGTTATCTTCTGCTACTTTTTGGTGCTGATGGAAAGAAAGGAATAATACGGTATATCAGAATAACCAGTGGCATGTTATGCAGGCTCTATGGAGGAAAACTGCTGGAATGCTAAGGAAATGGAAGCTGCTCTGCAGGGATACACAAGGGCAGCTGATGGATCGTTGTATCTGTCAGCTGGAATCCATGACGAGAGCAGCACCGCAACTGAAGTGGAGATGAAGACAACTGATGAAGGAGACTCAAGCTGGCTGGTGATGTGTGATGGCTTAAGCTTAATTTGTGCTAGCAGTGTCTAGAATTTGTTAACTGCACTAGCCAAAAAAAAATCCTGTGTTGTTAAAAGTTTTTACATGAAGTACTTGTTTTTTGGACTCTGCATGAAGTACTTAATTCCCTCTAACAAAGGAACTACTGGCTAGGAGAGTAAATCAGTTAGCAGTGTCTACTTAATTCACGAAATCGCGTACGTATGGACACAGCTAGAACCATAGCATATTCCCATCGTTTTCAAGCGAGAAACGTAAACATTAACACATGCATGCATACGCACGCATACGAATAGCAAGAACAATTCAACCATATATATATTCTCTCAGCTGGTTAATAATCAAACAATATGTACGTACGTAACGTGGCTGACCTCCTGTTGATCGAAGGAACAAACAAAAGTAAGATAAAACTGAAAGTCTAATTAATGAGATCGATCGACAAGATGGTTCGACAAATGGTGACGGGAAGTGGAAGCTCGAACTGCTACAGTTTCCTTTTTTTTTTTTCTAGACACCATTGTCCACTGGCGTCAGGTTAAGTTTTGGGGGGCTTATCAGGGAGAAAAGCGGCAATTGGTGATGCGAGCGGCTGGAGCAGATGCAGATTCCAGGCCAAATGTTATTACTATTTTTGCTACTAAATTTCGTGTTGCTTGAAGTGATATCATTTCGGAGTACTGAATGTGCTCATCGTCTGAAAAAAAGGATATCATGAAGGCAAAGACAAACCGACTAGTCCAAAATGCAAAATTAAAATACTGGGTTGCCCTCTCAGCCAGCACTATATGATCTAAAAGCACTATATGATCTAAATGCAAGAAAGAACGGGCTGCCTCCCGAAAGTGCTCTATTTATAGTCTAAGAGCTTGACTTTCCTCGCGTATGTTTATGTAGACTTGTCAGGACCAGGGTTTCAAATTTCGACGAAATTTCGTACATTTCGCTGGAGCACGAATTTTTCCCCTTTCGGTCAAAAAAAATTCGGTTGCACATGAATTCAGGTCAAATTCAAGCAAAATTCAAAATTTGGTCAAAATTCGTCAATTTTTTGATGAAATTCAGTCAAATTTGAATGCCAATTTCGGCCATTTGCCCGAATTGAATTCGAAATTACCGAAATTTTGGTAATTTCGGCAATTTCGCTCAGTCCCGAAATTTTTGCTCAAACAAAATTTGAAACCCTGGTCAGGACCCTTAGCCGGAGGTGTCGTGAGGTATCTGTAGTTTGTTCACTCTCCTTGCGCCATATTCCTTGTATTCTTTGATGATTGGGAGACACATATGGCTGAGTTGCTCCTGACGTCTCTATGATCTTCTTGCAAACTATGGAACTGAAACATATCTATCTCATCATTAAAGTTAATCCTGATATGACATTTCCCCACATCAATGTTGCCATTGGCTATACTGAGGAAATGCCCACCTCCAAAACGACGAAGTTCACAGGGATGAAAAAGTCTTTGATCTTCACTGGGACGTCTTTGGCGACTCCAACAGGGTAGCGAACAAAGCGATCTACTAACTCTAGACAAATAGAAGTTGGTGAGAGTTCGGGGCAGACAAAGCTTGTCAAAGACTACCTTGGGCCTAACGCTAACACTTGCGCCTAAACCGCAAAGTGCACATTCAAATCGTTGGGCACCGATGGAGCATGGAATTGTGGGACATCATGGGTCTCTCTTCTTAATAGGGGCTTGGTTGAGGATAGGAACACAACTGCAATCGCGTCCCTTGAAGCGCTATTGGGAGTGCTAAGAAAGTGAAACCATCGTTTTGCTTTACCCGCAAGTGAGAATGAGAAAAGCCTAATGTGGATGTTGCTTTCAATGATGTCCTTCACTTGGAATGTATTGCATATCTCCAGAAATTGCTGCAAATGAAGGTTGACGTCTTCCTTCCCAGTGAATTTATTGTGCGAAGCATGTTATGGATGGTAGGCTTGATCTCAAGCTCATTCGGTTATGCTCACAGAACAACGGAAATGTTGGTGGCAAGAGGTTGAGAATACTCGAACGACTTCTTCTCGCCATTGTACATAATCCACGAGTGCTTTCTTTGTCGGTAGGGGACATAGGGTTATACGCTCCTTTGACTTTTCTCTTGGCGATATACATTTGCCTAAAACAATGTAGGGCCGGAAAGGCGACTAGAGGGGATGAATAGGAGCACTATCTATTTTTAAGCTTTGCTCGGATTCAAACAAGATATTGACTCCAATAGCTATGAGAACTATGAAGATCAATATATATAAGCGTGGCGGAAGTCTTATCTTGAAACCCTTCAAATCCCCAAAAGAAACGACAAAAACACAAAATCGGCGATGAGCAGTCTTGGTCGTTCGGCGTGAACGATAAAATCGAGACGGATGAATAGTAAACGACACAAAGCGAAATAAAAATCGGCGTAACTTTTGATCCGCTTGGCTAAACTCCACCAAATTTGGAACACACCTTTCTAAGGATGTCGGGAACCTATTCCAAGTGACGATCGAGAAGATCCACGTCAAAGTTTTGACCTTTTGCAATTTACGAAGGAGGGTTCAAAAGAGGTCAAATACCAAATCGATCCTAAGCTTGCTCGTGAGCTATGGATGATCAAGATGACCTTAGATGGTCTCCCACAAGTCACAGCAAGCATAAGCAACAGAGAGAATCGAGGGAAAACCAGTGGATCAACAAAATCACCAAAACATCAAAGTAAGGTGCAAGAACAAGAAAAAGAACGAAGAGGGCTCATCTCAGAGAACTTGCAAGGATTGATTGATGATTGTTGATTCTTGGTTACAGCCACTCCATCTTGGAGGGCACAACTCAACACATGAGCTTACAAGGCATCAATCCCTAAACCCTAGCTCTCCAAACCCTAGAACCAAAACTAGTGTTTCTCTCTAAAACCCCTTGGGACTGCTGTGAACAGCACACCACCCTTATATAGTGGAGGCTAAGCATCTAGGGAATATTCCACTTATGGCACCCATTAAACCCTAACACACAAATAGGTTAACGCACGCATCTCAAAGCGCCTTCTTCGTCTTTGATTGACCTAAACCGCTTCTCCAAGCGCCGACTCGCACCGCGGTTTAGCCAACAAGTCACAAAGGCGGTATTTGGTGAAATTACCAAAATACCCCTTCTCGATCCTTCTCCATGGACTGAGTCCAATCCAGTCGAAGCAATCGCCTGCTCCGCCATGTGTAGGTTGATTAACGGCTCTCATCATGTCGGCAAGTCTCTCCCGTCCGAATCCCATCGGAACCTCCAAGGCACTTGCACCGACCCTCGCGCCGCTTGATCCAACCAGCTGCATCGAACTGCCCGTTCGATCAACCTCGTCCATTCTGCGCTATGCTTGAGTCACCTGACCTCACCCGGCATCCATGATCGTTCTGGACCTCAACTCTCCAAGTTTAGTCCCGATCCTCCTCGCCATTGACCATCGTTGACCTGCAAGCCACCTGCACAGCAATAGACCAAGAAATCGTCTTCGGGAACAAGTTTTTCACAACTTGACCCATGTTAGCTCAAAACATGCAATATGCAACACATAGACAAAGATAAACATGGATATGACCTATCCCAAAACCAAAACTCCAAAATGGCTGATAATCGCAACATAATCGGTGCAATCGCCGTGTTACCGGATACTACCGATCTTGATCGTCTCTTGCTCAATAATTAACGATCGTTCGATTTCCAATGAAGACCGAACTCCCAAAGCATCTTCTCTGGAAATAAGCTACCGCCATCTACCAATCGGTATAACAGTAATCCGTACTACTACCACACAACTTAACGATTAAATGCAGATTACTGTCATCGTCTGCAGCCCTTTAACGCCGGTTCTCTGAAAATCGATATTTCTTTGAAAACTCAAAATTCAACAAAACTCAAATGCTATTGCCAATTGTCTCATCACCTAAGATCATGAGTATATCCCCATGATATCCACAAACAAGATTCAAGCCAGTCTCGGCATGGCACCTTTCGAGGCCTTATCACGGAGAAAGTCGCGAACCCGTTGAACTGATGCGAGACCGTGAAAAGACCTTTCTTTGGCGGGACTCGATCAATGAGGCTGAGAGACAAGTCCAGCTTATCCGTGAGCATCTACGCGCAGCTCAATCCAAGCAAAAAAGCTATGCGGATCGCTGTCGTCGTGAGTTGAGTTTTGAGCCCAATGACTTTGTTTATCTCAAAGTCTCTCCTTTGAAGGGACATCAACGTTTCGGCGCCAAGGGCAAGTTAGCTCCTCGGTATGTGGGTCCCTACTGCATCATCGAGAAGAAAGGAGCTGTTGCCTATAAGTTGGAATTTCCTGCTGCACTTGAGGGGGTACATGATGTGTTCCATGAGTTCCAGTTAAAGAAGTGCCTCCGTGTTCCAACTGAGGAAGCTCCATTGGAAACTCTCGATGTCTAAGAGGATTTGACCTATCGCGAGCACCCTGTTCGCATACTCGAAGAGGCTGAACGAAGAACGAGGAATCGTTCCATCAAGTTCTTAAAGTTCAGTGGTCAAATCATTCTGATGATGAAGCTACTTGGGAAAGGGAAGATCGTCTGCGTGCGGACTACCCTCTTTCTTTTAAGTGAGCCAAACCTCGGGGCAAGATTTACATGCCGGGGAGATTTAATAACATCCCAAATGTATAAATGGGTGTGTGTTTCAAATGTAAGAAAATGTGTAGAAATTAAAACTTTTCTCACATCTTGAAACCCTTGAACTTTTCTACAATTCTTGTCAAGAGTGTTGAATTCAAAAACACAAATCTCCTATTGACTAAAGTCAAACCCTTATTCCACTTTGTCACAAATCTTGTGCCAATCTTGGGAAATATTTTTCCTTAGTTATAGGGATGCTGTGTGACCCCTCTGAATTATTTCATAATTTTTAGAAATTATTTGATAATTTTTGGAGACAAGTGAAACCAATTTTTCAATTGGTCAAACCCTAGAAAATAACCTTGCAGAATTTTTGGAGAACAATTCTGCACATAAAAACCTCTAAAAATTTTATGTAAGGTTAATCCTGGAGTGAGGAAGCTCCAGTCAAAATTTCATAATTTTTGGAGTTAGTTTGCTACCTCTAAAAATTCCACCAAACTCAGCCTTCAAATTTAAACTCAAATCTGGCAATGTTCCTTGAGTCCGAGCCACCTTCAAGTGGGTCGAACCCGACCTCGTCTCAGCTTAGCGCGAGCTCCTCCTTTGCACGAGCGTTGTGCGCCGTTGGATCCAAATCAACAGCCACGACCTCCCCTCTCCTGTCGTCGCTGTCAGATCCAGATCTCGCGGCCACGACCTCCCCTCTCTTTGCAGTGTCGTGCCCAACGGCCAAGACCTCTCACCTCTCTGTTGTGCGCCGTTGGATCAAAATCCAATAGCGACGACCTCCCCTCTCTGTTGTGCGCCGTTGGATCAAAATCCAATAGCCACGACCTCCCCTCTCTTCTTGGCGTCGCACCTTGCCCAAACCTCCCCTCTCATTGTCTTGCGCCGTTAGATCAAAATCCAACAGCCACGACCTCCCCTCTCTTTTTCGCGTCGTGCGCAACCAGCCCGACCTCCCCTCTCTGTTGTGCACCGTTGGATTAAAATCCAATAGCCACGACCTTCCCTCTCGTTTCGTCGCCATTGGATCAAAATCTAACAGCCACGACCTCCCACCTCTTTTCAGCGTCGTGCGTAACCACCACGACCTCCCACCTCTATTCATAGCCGTTGGATTGAAATCCAACAGCCACGACCTCCCATCGCATCGTGCGCAATGGCCACGACCTCCCCTCTCTGTTGTGTGCCATTGGATGTAAATCCAACGGTCACGACCTCTCCTCGCTGTTGTGCGCCCTTGGATGTAAATCCAACGGCTACAACCTTCCATCTCTTGTCAGCGTCGCGCGCATCGGTCAAGACTTCCCACCTTTGTTCCGCGCCATTGGATGCAAATCCAACGGCCACGACCTCCTATCTCCTTACAGCGTGCGACCTCCCCTTTTCTTTTCGCAACCTCCTGGTGTGAATCCAATGACTGCGACCTCCCCTTCCTTGTCGGAACCGTGCGATGAAGATCTTGTGGTCGCGACCTCCCCCTTTCCTTTTCAGACCACCCCGGTTCAGATCCAAGGGTCACGACCTCCCCCTTCGATTATCCAACGGTCGATATCAGCCCCTGTTCTTCTCCTTCCTCGGTCTCGTCTTGGCGTCTCCATGGCGAGGGAGAGCGATACTGTGTCACCTCCCAACTCGCTTTTTGCTACCGGCATTAAATCTTGGTCGACCTTCCGCCCCTAAGTCCGGCTCGGACCGCCCCATCCCTCCGCGTCCTTGTGGCGCCATGGACCAGTGTGGGCTAAGCTCACCATGGAGCTTAACCTAGCTCATAGCCTCTGCTCCCGACTATAAAAGATCCCCAGTACCTCCTTGGCTTCCTTTAAACACTTCCCCACTTGCTCTCGGTGTATTGAGCTCAAATCACCCCTAAGCCCCTCGGCCGCCATTGTTGCACCTTGAAGCTCCTCGGTGGCAACAGGGTCCCGGTGGCTTTTCCTCTCCTCTCTGTGCTCCAGCTTGAACCTCTCATCTCGGTGGATCTCAACCCTAACTCAATTTTGGTTGACCTCTTCAGGGACCAGCTGAATTTGGAGTTTCCCCTTTTCGGCCGTGGTTCATCCCTCTTCGTCTTTAACTCCGGTAAGACCTCCATTTTTCAATTGCTCCCTCTTATACCCTCTATGAGCTATGGTGGAGCTAGCCTTACCCTCCTTTGGGCTCCTTTTTGCTCAGACCGTCACCCCCTCGGTTTCTTCTCCGGCGCCGGCAAGGGTCTTCGTCGCCAGAGCAGCTCTGTCCTCCTCGGTCCCTCTGTGTCCTTCAGGTACCTCCTTAGTAGCCCATAGATGCGAGGGCACCCACTTGTATGGACTGTTGCGGAGCTTTCCTTCAATATTGCTTTTGGCCGTGTATTACCGCACCGCTTTCCTCCGGCTCGCCGACGCTCTGGTCCACCACCGCAGGTGTGGGTGGTACCAGCGGGTGCGCGTTGCTATTGCGCACCCGTAGCTGGCCATAGCTCGCGTCGCCGTGGTCCCAATTGCCGGCGGTGAGGAGTTCTTCGCCGTTGGGTGTGTTGTCAGATGGGGCCGACAACTGTAGCAATGTCCTAGGGCCGTCCATGTTCAGATCTGGGGCTCAGATTGCCCATGTGTTCGCGTGTGCGCTGTGTATGTTGGTTGTGAGCCGTCCATCTCACAATCAACGGTCCTGACCGCCCGTCCCGATTCAGCGTCACGAGTTCCAAGCAGCCAGCAATTCAACTGGGCCGTCGATGCGACATCGGCGGCCCACGATTGTTGATTCCGCAGCGGGCCAGCATGCGTTACCAGCGAGGACTTGGGCCGTCGATCCGGGATCAACGGCCGGGTTAAATCCATGTCGATTGGAATTTAGGATTTCGATGGATTTATTTGTGGCCGAAAATGGTAATAAACTTCAAAACTGCATAACTATTTCGTTTTAGCTCCTTTTGAGTTGATTCAAATTTTGGTAGCTCTGGTTTGAACTAAACATTAATCTAAAAATGGTTTGTAAGTTTAGTTCGGCTCCAGAAAATGGATTGGTAAATTGGTTTCAAAATTAACTTTAAATGTTGCTCCCAAATTTGCAATTAACTTGTAAAATGCATAAGTAATTCTCTTTAGATCCTTTTTGAGTGAATCCAACTTTTTTGGCTTCCTATATTAGTGTACTAAATGGTAGAATAGGATTTGGGCATATCACTATTTTCAAAAGAATTGTGGGTGTATTTTATTTGTGCTCTTTTGCATGTCTTTGAACAATCATAAAACATGCATCATAGCTCCAAATGAGGTAAACTCAATTGTTCTATTCATCTCATGAGGTGCTTGATTTACCATAAAAATCCCAGGTGCAACACCTCTTTGGAAAATTGTGCTAAAGAATTTAATTCGGATGAGCGATGTAGATTTGAATTTTCCGGCAATTTCGGTGAGCAGATTTGTTTTGGCCATAACTTTTGCATTGAGAATCCAAATTAATTAGTTCTTATTGTTAAATTCTTTAAAAATCATGCTCTAGATGTTGTAAAATTTTCATCGCATTTGGAGAAAGTTTGCTATGGAGTCCTTTCAGTTTTCTTCGTTCTTATCGGTTCTTTTCGCATTTTCGTTAGGTGCCGACGAGTTTGCTGATCCCGTGAGTGACCCTTTGCAGCATAGTGAGCAGCTCCAGCAAGGTAAGTAGTTTTATCATGTTTAATCCCATTACTTTCAAAGTCTAATATTTTGTTTAACTTGTATGTATGCATGCTCTATTTTGTTGTTAAATGATTATCGATTAGTTGATCCTATAGATGCATACTCTGTAGGTAAATATTCATTCTCTACTACTAAGCCTAGGAATATCTTCTTTGTGATGTAGAGTTAGTTGGATGAGCTCTCATCACTTAGTAGATCACGTGTTGGTATTGCTTAGAAATGCTTAGATTACGGTAGAATTGGGCGGTCATCGACTTAGTCGATGATCTTGATCACACAAATCTAATAATTATTCCATTATGTCCAGCACTTGTGCTTTGTTAATTTGTAAAGTCAAAACAAAACTAAAAATGAAAACTATTTGGAGTTGGGCACAATGGATGATGGTGTGATTTGTTGGTATGTGGAATGGTGTCTAAGTCAACAAGGACCGAACATCTTGTTACACTAAACCAAGCAATTTTGCGTGCTAACCACACGAGGGGGATATGTGACCTCTCTTGACTAAGTACTTTGGCATGTGTTAGCTTGAGTTGCATGGTGGGCTATTGGGTGGCGATGAGTGGGGTTTATCCACTGCAAGGAGCACCATCCGTATAAGGAGGTGAGCATCTTTGATGACTCCGCATCAACGTATGGGGAGGTTGTATCCCCATATGGGCAACTCGTTGTTGATACACAATATTGGAAATGTCTCGTAGGACTTAGCCGTGCCGGCATACCAAAGGAAGTGTGCTAATATCTTGGCGAAAAGGCGGTCTGACGTGTGGGTACATTGGTACACCCCTGCAGGGTTCAAACTATTCGAATAGCCTTGTCCTAGGTTATGGACACGCTTGGGGAGGTCTTTCGAGAGTTAGACTATAACCTTTAATTAAAACTTGACATGGGTGGTATGAATGGGTAATTCATGCTATGGTTGTGGTGACTATTGGGTTAGTCACTTCCAGGATTGTTGTTGTCATCTATCTTTTGTTATTATGTTATCGTCTCGTTGTTATTTGCAAATTAAAAATGAATTGTAAAACTGCTTTGAATCTATTTAAATATTGCAAATGAAAACTTGCTTTATCTTTGAAACAACCTCTGACCTCCACTTAAAAAGCTTGCATGTAGCATATGTATAGGTCTGTTACACTACATGTAAGTCTTGCGAGTACAATATTTGTACTCATTTGCTTTGCTTAACTAATTTGTTGCAGAGGAGGTGGAGCCCCAAGGGCCCTACTTTTGTGAGATGTGCGGTGGTTGGGACGACTAGCTTGGCGACCCGGTCGGTTGCTTTGTGGGCTTTAGGCAAACCGTATGGCTTTTGTTTATCGCCATCTTATGGCTTTTGCTTTTGTTGTTATTTACCTTTCGTAGTTGTTATTTGGCCGGTCGGCCCCTTTTGTAATAACTCTCTATTATGTATGTCTTTGGTTTAGTCTAGTTCGTGCTTCGGTTCTATGTCTTGTATGAAATTGATGCATAATTTTGTAAAGGGGTGTGTATACTGCATTTCTGGGAAGTATACATATCCCAAAGACACTGAGTTATTTTGTTTGTGATGCTAGGGTCAATGGATGACTAAGCATTACAAGCCAAATAATAGGGGTCCTCTAAAGTTGGTATCGAGCCATCTTGACCGTAGTAACCCTAGCTTGGTCGTCATTAGGATATTTTAAAAAACTTAGTTCAAATTATCAAATGGTTTATGAAAGCTTAAGTACATTCTCTAATTTTACTCCTTACCTATCTTAGCTTCCTTATCTCATCTTGCTCTCACTTGAGTTTTAAAAGTTGTTTTCCTTCTCCTTCTCTCAAAAGATAGTTGTTACCGTTTAATGGGGTTTTGGGAATCAATGAGATTGGCAAATTGAACTGTTGGCTGCCCTTTTACAAGGTTTTGAAGTTTCTGGAGTCGGTGATTTCGGCTAAGAGCTTGGATGCAAAATCTGGACAGCAAGCATCAAATTTCCGGACAGCAATCTCAAGGTTTCTAAACAGGATAGATAATGAGAGGATAATTCAACTAAAACTTATGGGAATAAAAGGGTAAGGTGTGACATTAGTTAGCTAAGTATCTAACGCCTATTTTGTTGGTTTTACCTTGCTTTGTAGAAGTGTTAGAACTTGAGTAGTGTGCTGAAATTTTGCCTTCTCTACCGATTACTCGTTCATTCAATACGGGTTTGTCGTGTGGAAAGTTGAGCTTTAGCCTCGTGTTTTCTTGTTGTTTCTTGAGCCTTTTTGTGAGCTTTTGGAGTTGTGTTCTTGATGTTTAAGTTTGGCTTTCGGTTAGGGTGATTTTCCATTTCCCTAGTCGATAGCTCTTCGCTTTCTTTGGCTTCTAATTTTCGGATTTTGTTGCTAACCCTTTCTCTCTTGGCGGGATGGTGGAAGAACTTCGTAGTGGTCGAGTCGAGGCGGTTGGTCGAGATGAGGAGCTCCGCCTCCTCAGACCATAGCCGGTTCTTGCTCAGATTGAGCAAAACCAGAATGGATCGAACCGAGGATCTTTGGAGGTTATTGTCTTAACACCTCCACGCTTTCCGGTGCCTCCGGATCGGGGAGAAGTGGGCATCGATCGCGTGGGGACTTGCGAGTTCATTCGCACCCGGCCGCCCACTTTCTCCAGTCGAGGACCCTTTGGATCTGCAGACGGTAGCCGTTTGGTTGGCGGAGCTTCGGCATCGCTTAGTGCGGGACCGGGAGAAGGCACTTTTGCATCCCATCGGTGGAGGTGTAGCTCTTTCATGGTGGAAGAACTTTCTCGCCATGCGACCCGAGCCTGCTTGTTTCTTGGGAGGAGTTTCGTGTTGCCTTCGGTCTCACATCCTGCCGGTATGATGAAATTTGAAGAAGAAGGAGTTTCTTGCATTCAAGCAAGGCGCGATTCGGTCACGAGTACTGTCTGAGTTCAACCATCAGCACGTTATGCTCTAGAGGTGGCCAGATGAGGCCAAGCGGGAGAAGTTCATGGATGGCTTATGCGAGGAGCTTGGGACAAGCTATCTATCGTTGACTTCCCGACTTCACGGCCTTGATGCGACAAGGCCATCGTCTCGAGCACAAGGGAAGAAGCGTTGCATGACTCCATAAGCACAAGTGGGAGACCCGAAGTCTTCCCAGACTACCTCTTCTCGTGCTCACCGGAGGCGGTCTCAAGGGTCCGATCCTCGGGCTTCGGCACCCAGGTCGTCGGCTTTGCCCTCGTCCTCCATGAGGCGTGTTTTAACCACGTGCACTGCGGCTCATCAAATGGCCCCGCAATGTTGCAGAGTCACTTGCTATACTGCAACGGAAGGGCCATTATGCAAATAATTGCCCTAAGAAACTGGGCGGCCCCTCGTCCTAATGGAGGATGCGGGCAAGGAGGTGGTCCTTCGGGATCGAAAGATTGTCCCCATGACCCAAAGGCGTGGGCGTGGCGCGTCAACCTCATCTCCGTGGAGGAAGCGCGGAGGCACGGCGTCGTGTTGCGTCGCTTCTTGTTAACTCTCATCCGCTACTATTTTATTGATTCGGGAGCATCTCATTCTTTTGTATCTCGGTCTTTTCTTCTTTGTTAGTGATCTTCTTTTTGCTCCTTTGTTGGTCCGTTGCTCATTCGCTCTCGGTTCGAATTGAGAGTGAATCAGAAGTGTCGGGAGGTTCTGTTGAGATTGAGGGAGTAAGATTTTAGCAAATCTTATCCTCCTCAATGCAACAACTTAGATGTGATTCTTGGCATGGATTGGTTGTCTCGGCACATGGGCCGTCGATTGCGCCGAAGCTCATCTACCTCACAAGTCCCTCCGTGGCGGGTTAAGCTTTTAAATCGGCTGCAAGGTCCGCATCTCTTCGCACTCGAATTGAAGCCAGCTCTAGATATTTGTGAAGTCCTAACGGTATGTGACTTCATGGATGTCTTTCCCGAAGATCTTCCAGGGATGCCACCGGTTCGAGACCTCGAGTTCGTCATCGAGTTGGCTCCTGGTACCGCCCCGATTTCAAAGAGGCCTTACCGGATGCCACCGAATGAGTTGGTGGAGTTGAAGAAGGACGGTACTTTGCGCTTGTGCGTTGATTACCGTTCGCTTAATGAAGTGACGGTAAAGAACAAGTATCCCTTGCCCCGCATCGACGATCTTTTTGATCAATTATCTGGAGCTCAAGTATTCTCCAAGATTGATTTGAGAGTGGGATATCATCAAGTTTGGATCCGACCTGAGGATATTCCCAAGACGGCTTTCTCTACCCGTTATGGTTTGTACGAGTATACCGTCATATCTTTTGGCTTAACCAATGCTCTGCCTTGTTCATGAACCTCATGAATTCGGTGTTTATGGAGTATTTGGATAAGTTTGTCGTGGTCTTCATCGATGATATTCTTATCTACTCCAAAACGATGAGAACACGCAGAGCATCTGAAGCTTGTTTTGGGCAAGGCTGCGTGAGCACCGTTGTATCACGAGTTAACAAGTCTGCGTTCTAGTTGAAGAAGTGGCTTTCTTGGACCATGTTCTTTCGGCGGGGAGGTGTAGCCGTTGATCCTAACAAGGTCGTGATGTGCTTTCTTTGGAGTCGATCCGATTCGATAACAAAGTGCAAAGTTTTCTCGGTTTAGCGGGATATTATCGTCGCTTTATCGAGAACTTCTCCAAGATCATGGCCGATGGTGAGTTGCTCAAGAAGGACAAGAAGATCGTGTGGTCCGCTGATTATGAGAAAGTTTTCAAGTACTCAAGCGTTTGACCACGCTCCTATTCTCGTTCTCCCGATGTTCGCCAGACTTGATATCTTTTGCGATGCTTCTCGTTGAGGCCTCGGATGTGTCCTTATGCAAGAAGGCAAGGTAGTGGCCTATGCATCAAGGCAATTGAGACCTCATGAACTCAACTACCCTACCCATGACTTGGAGCTATCTACTGTGATTCATGCACTTAAGATTTGGCGACATTACCTTATCGTGTCGTTGTGAAGTGTATTCGGATCATAAAAGCTTGAAGTATTTGTTCACCCAACCAGATCTGAACCTCGGGCAAAGGAGATGGTTGGAATTGATCAAAGACTATGGCGTGGGTATTCACTACCATCGGGCAAGGCTAATGTCGTTCTTGGATGCATAGTCGTAAAGTGCATTGCAATGCATTGTTGCTCAAGGAGCATCGACCCACCCTTACGGAGGTTTCAGCGTCTCAACTTGGGTTTGGTTGAGTAGGGTTTCCTCGCTACCTTGGTTGTGCAACCAACCTTGGTGGATCGTGTCAAGGCCGCTCGGCAATCGGATCTTTGGAGTGAACCGTCGAGCAAAATGTCAAAACGGAACGACCAAGTGCTTCTCACGAAGATGAGCTTGGTGTTGTGAGGTTCGAACAGCATTAATGGTTCCAAAGGACATGGAGTTGCGGAATTTGATCCTCATGAAGCCCATGATTCGCCTTTGTCCATTCATCCGGGGCCACAAAGATGTATCAAGATCTCGCTAGGGATTTTGGTGGACGAATGAAGAGGAGATTGCGAGTTCGTTCTTTGAGTCGGCGTGTGTCATCGTGTCAGGTCGACATCGGCGTCCCGAGACTGCTTGACCCTTGCTAGTGTCACGAGTGGAAGTGGGATTCGATCGGGATGGATTTTATCACCGGTCTACCGGTCTCCCAAGGGAATGATGCCATTTAGGTTGTCATCGATCGATTGACTAAAGTGGCTCATTTCATTCTGTCGAGACTTCGACTTCGTGTGGGTCTCTTAAGCGAAACTCTATGTTTCGAGTGTAAGTTTGCATGGGATACCTAAGGCGATCATTTACGATCGTGGTTCTCTGTTCACTTCTCGATTTTGGCATAGTTTGCAAGAGGCTATGGGAACTTCGCCTTTCCTTGACCGACATATCATCCCCAAATTGATGGTCGGACGAGAGGGTCAACCAAGTTTTGGAAGACATCTTTGCGTGCTTATGTTCTTTCTATAGGAAGCATTAGGAGAAATGCTTACCATTCGCCGAGTTCTCTTACAACAACAGCTTTCAAACCAGTCTCGGCATAGCACACTACTACAAAATAGGCTATAGTAGACGGCCCATCACAGACGGTTCCTTTGGAACCATACGTATTGAGTCTGTCGGTTTAATGGTGGCGGCGGGCGACCTATCACGAGCGATATTTTTAGAACCGTCGTGATAGTGATATATCACAGACAGTTTGTTAATAGAACCGTTTGTGAATTATCACAGACGGTTTTATTTTACAACCGTCTGTGTAATATCACAGACGGTACTATTAACAAACCGTCTGTGATTGGCGGGATTATCACAGATGGTTCTTAATAAGAACGAAATGCGTGATAATCTGTGACAGTCTTGAATGAGCAAATGCTGTGATATTGAGTTATCGCAGAGCGGTTACGATTAAGCACGTCGTGATGTCATCACTCCATATAAATTGAGCAGACACATCCCTTTGCGCCTTCTGGCGGCTGTGTCCCTTTCTTGTACTTCTTATTGCCTCTCCCGCCCTTTGCCCTACCGCTTTGGAGAGCAAAATTAAACCCCTATGCTTGGCTCCACTTAGATTCTTTGCTCCTCCCCAGGTGCCACACTTCCCTGCCCTAGCTCTCCTCCAACCTGCGGCTCCTCCCCTAATTTAAACAGATGGAGTAATACTTATTATCCTTTATCCACACTTCCCTGCCCTAGCTCTCCTCCAACCTGTGGCTCCTCCTCTTGAATAGAACCGTCTGTGATATGCTTTTTTATAAAGGCGGAAGCGCTAGGGTTTTGCTCTCACTTGTCACTTCCTCTCCGCGCCCTTAGGCTCTCGCTCGTTACGCCTCCTCTAGGGTTTTGGGTGGCTCGTTCACGCCGACTACGACCTCGGCCGCCGCCTTGACATTGGCGCCCAGACCTCGGCGCCCGACCTCGGCGCCGACCTCGGTGTCGCCGCCCCGACCTCGGCGCCCGTTCACCTCCCGGCCGTAAGCCAGGCGTCGTCGCCTCCGACCTCGATCGCCGTCCTCCTCCCGTGTCGGCCTCCTCCCTCTGCAAGCCTTCTCCCCACGTCGTCCTCCTCCCGTGTCGGCCTCCTCCCTCTGCAGCCAAGCCTTCTCCCGTGTCCTCCTCCCGTGTCGACCACCTCCCCGCCTCCCTCCTCCGTCGGCCTCCTCCCCTGCCCGGCCTCCTCCTTGCAAGTGAGTTCTTGTGCGGCATCCTCTCTGTAGTATTGGTCCTCTGTGGCGATTCGGTTGATCTTTGCATATATATATTTGCGTGCTAGTTGATACCTTGATCGTATTAGTTACGATTTACGAATCTATCTGGAGATGTTACAAATTGATCGATGGGCTTTGTTGACATGCTTTCTGTGATGAACTCATCTTATCTTGAGATTGAATATGATAGTTAGTTCATACTTGAGCTCTATTGTATTATTTACTCTTGTCAATATGATGTCTTTGTTAATTGGTTACTTTCGGTTGAGCTCATAGTTACATTGCAAATTGATCGATGGGCTTTGTTGACATGCTTTCTGTGATGAACTACGTCTTATCTTGAGATTGAATGTGATAGTTAGTTCATACTTGAGCTCTATTGTATTACTTACTCTTTGTTAATATGATGTCTTTGTTAATTGGTTACTTCGGTTGAGCTCATAGTTCTATTGCAAATTGATCAGTTCTATTGACTAATTTGTGATTCTTCTAGTAGTCTGTATGAGCTAATTCAACTTTTCATTTGCCATCTTGATCTCTGTAGTCAACCTCTGTTTGTTGGAAGTTTATCTGTTTTTAGATTAGCAGTTGAGATCATTTGTGATTAAGCAAAGTATTGTTTAGAGCTCATAGTTTGAATTTATATTATCATATTCATTTAATGAAGAGTCTGAGACAATAGGATTGAGATGGCAAAGACTTGTTCTTTAGCTACTCTCCTACGAGAGCACATAATATCATCAATCAATATGTTGGAATAGTGTTTGTGCACGTGAGTTCTTGTGCGGCATCCTCTCTGTAGTATTGCTCCTCTGTGGCGATTCGGTTGATCTTTGCATATATATATATATATATATATATATATATATATATATATATATATATATATATATATATTGATGCTAGTTGATACCTTGATGCGTATTAGTTACGATTTACGAATCTAACTCTGAAGATATTACAAATTGATCGATGGGCTTTGTTGATATGCTCTCTGTGATGAACTACATCTTATCTTGAGATTGAATGTGATAGTTAGTTCATACTTGAGCTCTATTGTATTACTTACTCTGTCAATATGATGTCTTTGTTAATTGGTTACTTTCGGTTGAAAGCTAGTTATTACGATTCTTCATGTTCAATTCTATTGAGAGTATTCAGTTTTAGTTGGTAATCTAATGACTAGTTTGTGATTCTTCAAGTAGTCTGTATGAGCTCATTCAACTTTTCATTTGCCATCTTGATCTCTATAGTCAACCTCTGTTTGATTGGAAGTTTAATCTGTTTTTGTTAACAGTTGAGATCATTTGACAGTTAAGCAAAGTATTGTTTAGAGCTCATAGTTTGAATTTATATTATCATATTCATTTAATGAAGAATATAGACAATAGGATTGAGATGGCAAAGACTTGTTCTTTAGCTACTCTCCTTACGAGAGCACATAATATCATCAATCAATATGTTGGAATAATTATACGTGCCTTTGTTAATCTCTAGACCTTTTATTGGTGAGAGTTTAATCCGGACGGTTCTTATTAAGAAAATGCTGTGATTCCTTGCATTTCCTTAGAAAGCTGGTGGATTAAGGAGTGTTAAATTCTTTAGGAATTATGCTTTAATGCTAATTAATTTTGTTGGGATTAATTCTGAAATTTTGCTAAAAGCGCATTTTTACAACAATCCAAAAAGAAAGTTTTACTTGATTCTATTTTGTTTCTATGTTGGGATTAAACCTTTGCTTAGCATTTCCTTAAATCGATCATTTTACTTGATTCTAGTTCTATGTCTTCATTAAAGGCTAGTCTTACGTACATGAAGCATTAAACCTTTGCTTAGCATTTTCTTCGTCGATCTGACACACTTGAGTGTACCTTTGCTTCGTGCCAATCCTCCGCGACACGAAGCAAATGGTACTCGATATCTAGCTTCGATAAGTAGGCTCGAACAAAGATTTGTATCACTAGTTTCTATCTATACAAAGATCACAAGAGAAGCAAGTGGATTAAGGAGTGTTAGAATAGAAATTTGGTGGATTAAGGAGTGTTAGGAATGTTAGTAGTGCATATGAGCTTATTCAACTTTTCATTTGCCATCTTGATCTCTATAGTCAACCTCTGTACTTCTTCACGAGATTAATTTGGGACACTTGCAATAAATTTTTATTGCATATGTAACTATATAGATAGCAAGTGGCGAGATGGCGGAGGCACGTCTTCGCCCGCCGTCACACAAGCCTTGAGATGGAAGAAGCGCCGAGCGAGGCCGCCAACAAGCCAGCGAGATGGAAGAAGCGCCAAGCGAGGCATTATCACAGATCACGATAATGACCTGAAGCGAGATGGCGAGAGACAATCGAAAATGCCTTTGGACCGGTGGTCATCACGGTCGATGACTTTGGGGTCCCTCTGAGTCCCAAGAGATCGTGGCGAGATCCGGACCATCTGCGGGATACTTGGAAGAGCAGGTCCCCATCACCACACCAAGGTGGAAGGACTGACGAAAGAAGCGAAAGCGCGTTGTGGGCCAGAACTTTGGAGAAGTTCACTATTCGAGCACCGTGGCACACGTCGGCGAACAGCGATGCTCACGATGGATAAATCATGGAGGACCTTCAAGAGCATTCTTGTCACGAAATCGTGAACACGGTCGAGGCCCTTGCAATATAGATTCTTGGCGGGAAGCATGGGACACCTTTGTGGCTATAAAAAGCGGCGGCGAATTTAAGGAGCAAAGTGCGGCGCACAAAACTCTCGGACACGAAACACTCACCCACAGGACTCGGCACGGCTGATGCATTGGGTAAATCTGACGAATGGGCGGCGGAGGAAGCGAACCCGTTTCTGATGTCACGGACCCGCGTTCCCTAAAATTTGGTTAAGCGAGGGCAAAGTCTCGTCTTGAGCACATCTCTTTCACAAACTGGCGGAGACCGGGAAGTGTCCCAGCGTGTGGTAAATATGTCGAACTACCTAGTTAATAAGTCCATAACTTCATAGTGTCTATAATAACATGATGACCTCTTGCGGCGTGACTTGGTGCCCAAGCTTTCCAAGGCTCCTTCCATGCGAGCGAGGGAGAAAGATATACTATCTACGGCCTTGGGAAACAAGGAGCACCGGGTGCACGCGAGCCTTGGGGTTAACGTGCCTTGGAGTCATGGATTCGCGGACGACTCTTGCACGTATAGGGTAGGAAGAGATCCAAGGCCAAGCACGACGGCCAGGTTGATACAGATGATTACTAACAAATTTGAAGAAAAGATAGCGACATTGCGAGGTCAAATGGAATACTCTGAGCGGTGATGCATAAGCGCCCGATTAATTGGGAGGCGGTCCTCCTCGGCGTCGGAGTAGCGTCGGCGTCGCGCATAATTACGAACATGGCGGCGTCCGATTCGATAGACAACATCCGGTTACGATAGAGCGACATCAAGGTAGCGTACATCTATGGAATGCACCAAAGATAGACCTATAGGGCGCCTTAGCTAATTGCGTGTCGTTTTATAGGAGCCGACGCCGTGCAAGCTCAAGTGAGGATGGATGGGTCCTTTGTATTGAAATTGCGCGAGGATCGTGTATCCATACGAGGAAGAAGCGGTCTGACCACGGTGCCCGATTAGCGCGAGGTTACTCCAAGGTCGGTGGATATGGTACATATCAATTTCGAGCCATCTGCTGAAGATTTGCCGACGAAGAGATCACAACACTAGGGGATGCCGTCGCTCTTTTATCCGATGGCCCAAGAACAACATCGCCTGGACCCAGCGGTCTTGTGATCTGGACACAACCATTTCTCTCCAGCGGGACCCTCGATGAATCCACCTCATGTTTAGCCTCGAGAAGGCCACCTCTTGATTCCGTGGAGAAGGCGAAGGAACACGACAAAAGTGTGCGGCGTATCGGTTCCCGAGTCGTCTCACAAAAACGTTACTGTCGCTAAGGCCAAATCGAAATCAACGAGCGTTAAGGTGCCTCCCAAGTCAGGAAATGCAGCGATGCAGGAACTACATCATCGGAAAACCGTTGTGCTCGAGCGATATTAATACCTGTTGGAGATGCTTGTCGGGCTTTGCATGCACAGTACTTGGACAAGACCCAAAAGAAGGGTTGCGATCTGGAATCACCATCGAATCGAGGACAAGCATTTCTTCAGCGGGGCGAGGTACTTAAATCGTGGGCTTCAGCGACTTATATGACCTATTCAACCTCGTTGGCCTCGGCGTCTCGCTTCTACGATGTTGGACACTTTGTAAGTGTGTACAATCAAGTTCTACATTCATGTATCTGGATAAATATCACAACTCATTGCTTATGTATAGATATATGCGAAAAATGTCAGGGAATGGAAAGAAGCAGGTGGGTTTCCTTGACCCACATGTGGTATCGTTGCAAACCATCCAAGAAGACTCGTCTTTTGTCGAGAAATACATAACGAGGTCATTGCTTCGTCGGGCGAACATGAAGTACATAGTGGTGCCCTACAACCCGGTGTAAGTGTCACTACTTGCTATACAAATTTCATTTGTACTTTATCATGACCACGAACTTAGGTTTAATGACTATAGCGACATACATGAGTAGGTACCCTTTGGATCCTTTTAGTTATTATACCCAAGAGGAACCATGTGATATACCTTGATTCCCTAAACACGCAACAAGCACGACTTGACATTCTAAGAGGAATACTCGAGAGGTATGCTCATTTCCTCATACATAACTCCATTGTAGTCTTCATTCGTTTGAAATGGCGAGGATAACTTTTTGAATCATGTAGGTGGTTCATCAATTATGTTGCCAACAAAGGAATATACAATGGAAAAGCGTAACTAACACACGGGATGGATTTTCGATGCAGCGCTACAACACGATAATCCTATATCATACTTCATAATAATGCATTTGAACCGACTATACCTATATATGTAATTCTATTTTTGCGGTGCTGCTGACAAAAAGATGATGAGTTATGTGCAATCTCGTGCGCTATCATATGCAACTAATCCTTAGAGCTAGGAAGAAGGATCACGAGGTTTGTCAATCTCGAAATAATTATTTCCTAATTATAAATTTAAATATATATAGCTTACCACTTTACTCTTGGTAGCGGCGGTCTTGGATTTACAATGTGATTCACTCGTTGCGGAAGTGATCAAGGACATTCGAGGGAAGCTCTGCACCTTTATCAACACAGAAATCATTAACGAGAATGGAGAGTTTCACTCCGTGCATGCAACCGAGAGCATCACCCGTCAACACATCTCCGCGTAAACAATTGTAATCCGGTTGTAACTATAGCAACAATACTTGAACAAATCACGATCTTTTGTAATTTATTTTGAGTAATGATTACTTTGAGTTGTCAACAATTGATTATCTCTAATGAATCTGTTTTTGTGCATGCTTGTTTTCGAGAGGGCATGGCTAGCAATACACGAGGCTAACGGAAAAAACAGCAAAATTGAGGTCATGGTTTTGAGCTATCACAGAGCGATTTTTGTTAAAACCGTGCAGTGAAAATAATACCTGAGCGGTTTCTACTAAAACCGTCGTGATACTAAAATATCATGAACCGTTATAAAACAAACCATCGTGATCGCGAATATCACGAGCGGTTCTTAGTAAAAGCCGAAATGCATTATAGTCACAAATCACGAGCGGTTTTCTTGAACCGTCGTGATATTCCCATATCGAGCGGTTTTAGTCCAAAGCTGTTTGTGATACTAGCCTTCCTGAGCGGTTTTTTAGTAAAACCGTGCGTGATATTGCGTATCCTGAGCGGTTTTTTACGTGCGTGATAATAACTGTTATCAAAGACCAACAAACATAGAGCGAACCGTGCGTGATGACGGTTTCAAACCGTCTGTGATGTGGCTTCCTGTAGTAGTGGCACCTTTCGAGGCCTTATACGGGAGAAAGTCACGAGAACCCGTTGAACGGTATGAGGCAGGCGAAAGACCTTTCTTTGGCGGACTCGATTAATGAAATTTGAGAGACAAGTCCGGCTTATCAAGTGAGTGTCTCGCCTGCTCAATCGAGGCAAAAGAGCTATGCGGATCGCCGTCGTCGTGAGTTGAGTTTTGAGCCCAATGACTTTGTTTATCTCAAAGTCTCTCCTTTGAAGGGCCATCAACGTTTGGCGCCAAGGCAAGTTAGCTCCTCGGTATGTGGGTCCCTACCGCATCATCGAGAAGAAAGGAATTTATGCCTATAAGTTGGAATTACTGCTTTGCACTTGAGGGGGTACATGATGTGTTCCATGTGTCTCGATTAAAGAAGTGCCTCCATGTTCCAACTGAGGAAGCTCTGTTGGAAACTCTCGATGTCCAAGAGGATTTGACCTATTGCGAGTGCCCTATTCTCATACTCGAAGAGGCTGAATGAAGAATGAGGAATTGTTCCATCAAGTTCCTTAAAGTTTAGTGGTCAAATCATTAGAGGATGAAGCTACTTGGGAAAGAAGATGCGTCTGCGTGCGGACTACCCTCTTTCTTTTACGAGTGAGCCAAATCTCGGGCCGAGATTTACTAAGGGGAGATTTTGTAACATCCCAAATGTATAAATGGGTGTGTGTTTCAAATGTAAGAAAATATGTAGAAATTAAAACTTTTATCACATCTTGAAACCCTTCAACTTTTCTACAATTCTTGTCAAGAGTGTGGAATTCAAAAACACAAATCTCCTGTTGACTAAAGTTAAACCCTTATTCCACTTTGTCACAAATCTTGTGCCAATCTTGGAAAATATTTTTTTTCTTGGTTCTAGGGATCTTTGTGTGACCCCTCTGAATTATTTCATAATTTTTAGAAATTATTTGATAATTTTTGGAGGCAAGTCAAACCAATTTTTCAATTGGTCAAACCCTAGAACATAACCTTGCAGAATTTTTGGAGAAAAATGCTATACATAAAAACCTCTAAAAATTTTATTTAAGGTTAATCACAGGTGAGAAGCTCGGTCGAATTTGAAATTTTTGGAGTTAGTTTGCTACCTCTAAAATTCCACCAAACTCAACCTTCAAATTTAAACTCAAATCGCATGCTTTGTTCATTGGAGTCAAAGCCACCTTCAAGTGGGTTGAACCCGACCTAAATCTCGGCTCGGCCGAGCTCCTCCTTCGTCTGGCGTTGTGCGCCGTTGGATCCAAATCAACGGCCACGACCTCCGCCACGACCTCCCCTCTCCTGTTGTCGCCGTCAGATCCAGATCTCACGGCCACGACCTCCCCTCTCTTTGCGATTAGTGCCCAGCGGCCAAGACCTCCCACCTCTCTGTTGTGTGCCGTTGGATCAAAATCCAACAATGACGACCTCTCCCTCTCTGTTGTGCTTGTGGTTGGATCAAAATCGAGCAGACCACGACCTCCTCTCTTTGCTTCGTCGCCTCGGCCCGAAACCTCCCTCTACATTGTCTTGTTTGGATCAAAATCCATGACCACGACCTCCTTCTCTTTTCGCGTCGTCGCAACCAACCCAACCTCCCCTCTTTGTTGTGCGCCGTTGGATCAAAATCCAATAGCCACGACCTTCCCTCTCCTTTCGTCGCCGTTGGATCAAAATTAAACAGCTACGACCTCCCACCTCTTTTTAGCGTCGTGCGTAACCACCACGACCTCCCACCTCTGTTCGTTGCCGTTGGATTGAAATCCAACAGCCACGACCTCCCACCTCTGTTCATAGCCGTTGGATTGAAATCCAATAGCCACGACCTCCCATCGTATCGTGCGCAATGGCCACGACCTCCCCTCTCTGTTGTGTGCCATTGGATGTAAATCCAACGGTCACGACCTCTCCTCGCTGTTGTGCGCCCTTGGATGTAAATCCAACGGCCACGACCTCTCATCTCTTGTCAGCGTCGCGCGCATCGGTCAAGACTTCCCACCTTTGTTCCGCGCCATTGGATGCAAATCCAACGGCCACGACCTCCGATCTCCTTACAGCGTGCGACCTCCCCTTTTCTTTTCGCAACCTCCCGATGTGAATCCAACGGCTGCGACCTCCCCTTCCTTGTCGGAACCATGCGATGAAGATCTTGTGGTCGCGACCTCCCCTTTCCTTTTGAGACCACGGTTGAGATCAAGGGTCACGACCTCCCCTTGATTATCCAGCAGTCGATATCGGCCCTGTTCTTCTCCTTCCTCGGTCTCGCGTGCACCATGGCGAGAAGCGATGCCTTATCACCTCCCAACCGCTCTTTTCTTTGCCATTAAATCTTGGTCGACCTTCCGCCTAAGTCTGCTTTCGACTGCCCCCATCCCTCCGCGTCCTTGTGGCGCCGTGGACCAGTGTGGGCTAAGCTCACCATGGAGCTTAACCCTAGCTCATGGCCTCTACTCCCCGGCTATAAAAGGTCCCCCAGTACCTCCTTGGCTTTCTGTAAACACTTCCCCACTTGCTCTCGGTGTATTGGGCTCAAATCACCCCTAAGCCCCTCGGCCGCCATTGTTGCACCTTGAAGCTCCTCGGTGGCAACAGGGTCCTAGTGGCTTTTCCTCTCCTCTCTGTGCTCCAGCTTGAACCTCTCATCTCGGTGGATCTCAACCCTAACTCAATTTTGGTTGACCTCTTCAGGGACCAGCTGAATTTGGAGTTTCCCCTTTTCGGCTGTGGTTCATCCCTCTTCGTCTTTAACTCCGGTAAGACCTCCATTTTTCAATTGCTCCCTCTTATACCCTCTGTGAGCTATGGTGGAGCTAGCCTTACCCTCCTTTGGGCTCCTTTTTGCTCAGACCGTCACCCCCTCGGTTTCTTCTCCGGCGCTGGCAAGGGTCTTCGTCGCCGGAGCAGCTCTGTCCTCCTCAGTCCCTCCGCGTCCTTTAGGTACCTCCTTAGTAGCCCATAGATGTGAGGGCACCCGCTTGTATGGACTGTTGCGGAGCTTTCCTTCAATATTGCTTTTGGCCTTGTGTTCTGCGCTCTCCTCGGCTCATTGGCCTCTGAGTCCACCACGGTAGGTGTGGGTGGTACCAGCGTCTGGTCTGCGTTGCTATTGCGCCGTAGCTAGCCGTGCTTCAGCGTCGCCGTGGTCCCAATCGCCGGCGGTGAGGAGTTCTTCGCCGTCGGGTGTGTTGTCGGACGGGGCCGACAACTTTAGCAATGTCCTAGGGCCGTCCATGTTCAGATCTGGGGCTCAGATTGCCCATGTGTTCGTGTGTGCGTTGTGTACGTTGGTTGTGAGCCGTCCATCTCGTGATCAATGGTCCACAGCCGCCGTCCCGTCCGCGCGCGCGAGTTCCAAACGCGCCGCGCGCGATTCAACCTGGACAGTCGGATGTAGCATCGACGACCCACGATTGTTGATTCAGCAGACCTTGTGCGTTCCGGCGGGACTTGGGCGTCCGATCCGGGATCAGCGGCCCGGGTTAAATCCATGTCGATTTGGAATTTAGGATTTCCCGATGGATTTATTTGTGAACTGAAAAAGGTAATAAACTTCAAAACTGCATAACTATTTCGTTCTAGCTCCTTTTGAGTTGATTCAAATTTTGGTAGCTCTGGTTTGAACTAAACTTTAATCTAAAAATGGTTGTAATTTTAGTTCGGCTCCAGAAAATGGATTGGTAAATTGGTTTCAAAATTAACTTTAAATGTTGCTCCCAAATTTGCAATTAACTTGTAAAATGCATAAGTAATTCTCTTTAGATCCTTTTGAGTGAATCAACTTTGTTGGCTTCCTCTATTAGTGTACTAAATGGTAGAATAGGATTTCGGCATGTCACTATTTTCAAAAGAATTGTGGGTGCATTTTATTTGTGCTCTTTTGCATGTCTTTGAACAATCATAAAACATGCATCATAGCTCCAAATGAGGTGAAGTCAATTATGCTATTCATCTCATGAGGTGCTTGATTTACCATAAAAATACCAGGTGCAACACCTCTTTGAAAAATTGTGCTAAAGAATTTAATTTGGATGAGCGATGTAGATTTGAATTTTTGACAATTTCGGTGGCAGATTTGTTTTGGCCATAACTTTTGCATTGAGAATCCAAATCAATTGGTTCTTGTTGCTAAATGATTATCGATTAGTTGATCCTATAGATGCATACTCTGTTGGTAAATGTTCATTCTCTACTACTAAGCCTAGGAATATCTTGCTGTGATGTAGAGTTTGTTGGATGAGCTCTCATCACTTAGTAGATCACGTGTTGGTATTGCTTAGAAATGCTTAGATTACGGTAGAATTGGGCGGTCATTGACTTAGTCGATGATCTTGATCATACAAATCTAATAATTATTCCATTATGTCCAACACTTGTGCTTTGTTAATTTGTAAAGTCAAAACAAAACTAAAAATAAAAACTATTTGGAGTTGGGCACAATGGATGATGGTGTGATTTGTTGGTATGTGGAATGGTGCCTAAGTCAACAAGGACCGAACATCTTATCACACTAAACCAAGCAATTTTGCGTACTAACCACACAAGGGGATATGGGACCTCTCTTGACTAATTACTTTGGCGTGTGTTGGCCGAGTTGCATGGTAGGCTATTGGGTGAGTAGTAGTGGGGTTTATCCTTGCAAGGAGCACCATCCGTATAAGGGGTGAGCATCTTTGATGACTCGCATCAGCGTATGGGAGGTTGTATCCCCATATGGGCAACTTCGTTGTTGATACACAATATTGGAAATGTCTCGTAAGACTTAGCCGTCTTGGCATACCAAAGGAAGTGTGCTAATAGGTTGGCGAAAAAGGCGATTACGGCGATGTGGGTACATTGGTACACTCGGCGAGGGTTCAAACTATTGAATAGTCTTGTCTAGGTTATGGACACGCTTGGGGAGGTCTTTCGAGTTAGACTATAACCTTTAATGAAAACTTGACATGGGTGGTATGAATGGGTAATTCATGCTATGGTTGTGGTGACTATTGGGTTAGTCACTTCGAGGATTGTTGTTGTCATCTATCTTTTGTTATTATGTTATCGTCTCGTTGTTATTTGCAAATTAAAAATGAATTGTAAAAGCTGCTTTGAATCTATTTAAATATTGCAAATGAAAACTTACTTTATCTTTGAAAACAACCTCTGACCTCCACTTAAAAAGCTTGCATGTAGCATATGTATAGGTCTGTTACACTACTGGTAAGTCTTGCAGTACAATATTTGTACTCATTTGCTTTCTTAACTAATTTGTTGCAGAGGAAATTGGAGCCCCAAGGGCCCTACTTTTGTGAGATGTGCGGTGGTTGGAGACGACTAGCTTGGCGGCGATCGGTTGCCTTATGGGCTTTAGGCAAACCGTATGGCTTTTGTTTATCGCCATCTTATGGCTTTTGCTTCATTTATTTACCTTTCGTAGTTGTTATTTGGCGATCGACCCCTTTTGTAATAACTCTCTATTATGTATGTCTTTGGTTTAGTCTAGTTCGTGCTTTGGTTCTATGTCTTGTATGAAATTGATGCATAATTTTGTAAAGGGTGTGTATCTGCATTTTTGGGAAGTATACATATCCGAAGACACGGATTATTTTGTTTGTGATGCTAGGGTCAATGGATGACTAAGCATTACAAGCCAAATAATGGGGTCCTCTAATGACTTTTCTCTATAAAGCCCCAGCGTTGGTACGCTTGTGCCATTAAATCAGACATCATATATATATATATATATATATATATATATATATATATATATATATATATATATATATATATATATATATATATATATATATATATAGTCCATGACATGAGAAGGATGAGGCGGTAGCCACGGGCAACCTCATTGAGCCCTGCAAGTTTAAAAAATATGGATGCGAGGAGGCGTCGGGACATCCAATTGCACATTTGTTGTCGATAGGTAATTGGACCTAGGTTGAGAAAGTGGCGTGGGCGTGTAGGTATTCCGGTGGGAAGTGGCATCATGTATCGACAACCAACCATTCTTGAGCATGTAATAGTCTTTAAACCCATCAAGAACACCAAGCAACCATTAGAATGGTTGCTTGCATTCTGTTGGGTTTAAAGATGTTATGCTCAAAATTTGTTAAGCGATAGATATCCACTTCCCACTCAATACTGTAGCATCAACGTCACTTTTGAACATAGCGACGTCAATTACTGTACGACATCGGGTAATTGGATGTCTGGCCTCGCCGCATCCATAAACTTCGAGAATCATATACGGACTCGATCTCATCAATATATATACACATATACATATACATATACACATACACATATACATATACATATACACATACATACACATATACATATATATACGTATACATACATATATATACATATATACATACATATATATACATATATATATACATATATATACATATATACATACATATATATACATATATATATACATATATACATATATATATATACATATATATATATATATATATATATATATATATATATATACATATATACATATATATATATATATATATATATATATATATATATATATATATATATATATATATATATATATATATATATATATATATATACATATATACATATATATATATATACATATATACATATATATATATATACATATATACATATATATACATATATATATATATATATATATATATATATATATATATATATATATATATATGATGCATTTTAATAGCACAAGCGACAATGCTTGGAGACTTTATAGAAAGAGATTATGAATGGAATGGTAGGGCGTGCACGAGGCATGAAGAGGTAGGAGAACTTGACCGATATGAACACGATTACACGAGCAAAGGTGAAATGAATGGCGAGAGACGACAAAGACTATTAACATCATTACATCACGAGCAAGGGACTATTAATATGAACTAATTATCAATTCAATTTGACATAAGACTATTGACATCATTACATCACGAGCAAGGGACTATTAATATGAACTAATTATCAATTAATTTCAGCATAAGACTTTGGAAATCATTACATCACGAGCAAGGGACTATTAATATGAACTAATTATCAATTCAATTTTAGCATAAAATGTTGGCGTCATTGAAGCGGTTCATCGACAAAACAACAAGACCAAGGGTGTGCAAACCCACCACACGATAGTAGCCCTCGGCATCCATCGCGAGCACTAGCCATTTTCATCACAGACCAAGGGGGGTAGAGGCAGAGAGATTTAGGTAGGGTGATACCTCGATGCTGGTATAACCACGGTGACCCGCCCACCACAAACCCTCATCCATCTCCTTCACCTTGCATAAATCACACAAACATCGGGACACAACTTAAGGCTCAAGCATAAAAATCAACAAAAGACATTAAGCTAACAGATCTAGAGGAGAATAGAGGAGGATGGGGAAAGCAAAGCCCACTTGGCCCGAAGCCTTGAGAGGCGAGCGGAGAACCAAGCCATGGCGGGCGTGGGCGACAGCGGGGTGGTAGTGTCACCGTGGTTGTGAGTGCGACCACGACCTTGCATAAGACACTCGACTATCGTGCGATCTTATGCGGTCTGAGTGGTCTCACAACTGCTGGCGGCGGTGGCGAGGTCGAGGCGGCGTCGAGGTGGGGAGGCAGCAGACGAGTAAATCTTGTTGAGGAGTGGCGAGTTAGGCGGCGCAAACCCTAGCGGCAGCTTGGGAGTGACGAGTTAGGGCGGCGCAAACCCTAGCGGTGGGCTCCTACTAATAAAAGACTTATCACGAGCGGTTCTATTATGGAACCGTCGGTGATAATATCCTGAGCAGTTCTATAATGGAACAAATCGTGATATAAGATATATCATAGACGGTTCTATAATGAAACCGTGCGTGAAATAGTTTTTCTCAAGTATATTTATCTTATATATACACTTACATGACATAAAGAAATTACATGTTTATATGTCAATTTTGTTATTTAAATCTTGTTGAAAATTTGCTTTAACTATACATACATACATACATACATACATACATACATACATACATATGGCCAACTTTTTTCATTTTAATTAACGTGTGTGTGTGTGTGTGTGTGTAATAATAATTCAACATATAATTAATTAACTTCACCTCCAAACTTTTTTTTCATTTTGGAATTTTCATATGGCCAAATAAGCGTGGCGTTAAACACAAAAGATTAAAAAAGTAGAAACCTATAATTAAACAAAGTTTTTCTAGTGGCGGAGGTAGACTGCTATCTCCTTCTTCAATACTTCATAGGCGACGGCGTTGGCATCGGACGGTTCTGATCATCGTGACGAAGCTGAAATCGTCCACCCATTTGGCGTGCTCGTTAGTGTCTCCGAAGACCCTCGGTATTGAACCAAGAAGAATTGAGCCCATAGGCTCTCTTCCTTGCTTGAGGGGTCTCGGCACAGTCGACTCGATGCTGCGCCTCGATTCACGTAGTCAAGTGACGGCAAGCCTCTTGGAGACGTGCAACATCATTTTGGAGGACTACGTCGATGGCGCGTAAACTTCGCCGAAAGTGGGAGATCACCGGAAGGCGCGGCGGAGGAGGATGTCAAGGCGGCGAAGGTGGCGTCACCGCTTTCCGCAAATTCTCGGTAGGCGTGAAGTGAAGACCTTTGTTGAAGCAGTGTTCTTCCGCAAAGACGGTTCAACGTATAGCGAGAGAGGTGCTCAGTCACAGTGCGGCCAGGTAGGCCATCAATGCCGGTGACAAGGAAGAGGCAGCCATTTCTGTTTTTTTAATAAGTATGTGGGGATGATCATCTTCGATGTCAGATGATCCTTTTCATAAAATAAGATATAAATTCGGAGCGTGAGATGAAGAGACACATCAGGGAGCCGAAGCGGATCGATGCGACAAAAAGACGCATTGGGGAGCCGAAGCGGATGGCAACGAAGAAGAAAACGCATTAGGCTGTAGCGATATTATCACAGACGGTTATAACAAAAAACCGTCTGTGATATGTGGTAATATCACAGATGGTCATTGTTAAGAACCGTCTGTGATGTTTCACAAACGGCTCTTTGTTGAAAAATGCGTGATATGTAGAATTATCACGACGGTTATTAACAAAAAGCGTCGTGATCTTGATATCTGATTTCAATATGAACCGTGCGTGATATTACCTCTTCACGACGGTTTTTAACTTACTAGTAACATAGGCGGTCTCTAAACCAAAACCGTGCGTGATTGCATATATCTGACGGTTTTGGTCAACAAATGCAGTGATGAGATGTCCAGTATTAGTCTTTTTGTAGTAGTGGTTGAAATGCGTGCCCTCATTCCGTGGGGTTCAGACTCCGCTCTAGATTAGACGTGTGTTAAAGATACATCTACGTGCATGTGTGGACGTACACGTAGTGTGTGGACGTGAGTGCGTCCATCATGTACTCTCAAAACAAAAAACTTACATGCACCGTGTTGCAATATCAATTCAATCCGATCCAATCCAGGAATGAAGATGAAGTAGAGAGACGATAAACACGAGATTGTTTTCACTGAAGATGATGATGCTATGGTTTGGGAACATCACTCTTCTGGGGTATAGTGTTCAATCCTTGTACACAGCAATAAATTTCAGAGGGGTTATCCCTGATTTTGTTGCTGCTGTGTGGAAGCTTCGCACTCCTAGAGTTCAGTTTTTTCTTTGGTTAATGTCTAATAGCAAAATCTTGACTAGAGATAATTTAGCTCAAAGGCAGACTGTGGAGGACAAGACTTGTTTGCTGGTCGAACGTTGGTTTAGTGGTCCCATGGTGCTGCGCAAAATTAACATCTGTTCCTTGAGTGTGTGGTAGCTAAGGAGCTCTGGCTGGGCATTTTTGAAATTGCTAGTATTAAGATGGGCTGGAGTTTTGAATCTGTTGCTTCGTGGTGGGTCAGTAATGAGAAGAACCACATGTTATCTTCTGCTACTTTTTGGTGCTGATGGAAAGAAAGGAATAATACGGTATATCAGAATAACCAGTGGCATGTTATGCAGGCTCTATGGAGGAAAACTGCTGGAATGCTAAGGAAATGGAAGCTGCTCTGCAGGGATACACAAGGGCAGCTGATGGATCGTTGTATCTGTCAGCTGGAATCCATGACGAGAGAAGTGGAGATGAAGACAACTGATGAAGGAAACTCAAGCTGGCTGGTGATGTGTGATGGCTTAAGCTTAATTCGTGTTAGCAGTGTCTAGAATTTGTTAACTGCACTAGCCAAAAAAAACTCCTGTGTTGTTAAAAGTTTTTACATGAAGTACTTTTTTTTGGACTTTGCATGAAGTACTTAATTCTCTCTAACAAAGGAACTACTGGCTAGGAGAGTAAATCAGTTAGCAGTGTCTACTTAATTCACGAAATCGCGTACGTATGGACACAGCTAGAACCATAGCATATTCCCATCGTTTTCAAGCGAGAAACGTAAACATTAATACATGCATGCATACGCACGCATACGAATAGCAAGAACAATTCAACCATATATATATTCTCTCAGCTGGTTAATAATAAAACAATATGTACGTACGTAACGTGGCTGACCTCCTGTTGATCGAAGGAACAAACAAAAGTAAGATAAAACCGAAAGTCTAATTAATGAGATCGATCGACAAGATGGTTCGACAAATGGTGACGGCAAGTGGAAGCTCGAACTGCTACAGTTTTCCTTTTTTTTTTCTTCTAGACACCATTGTCCACTGGCGTCAGGTTAAGTTTTGGGGGACTTATCAGGGAGAAAGGCGGCAATTGGTGATGCGAGCGGCTGGAGCAGATGCAGATTCCAGGCCAAATGTTATTACTATCTCTGCTACTAAATTTCGTGTTGCTTGCAGTGGCGTCCACGTGTACCTGATATCATTTCGGAATACTGAATGTGCTCATCGTCTGAAAAAAAAGGATATCATGAAGGCAAAGACAAACCGACTAGTCCAAAATGCAAAATTAAAATGCTGGGTTGCCCTCTCAGCCAGCACCATATGATCTAAATGCAAGAAAGAACGGGTTGCCTCCCGAAAGTGCTCTATTTATAGTCTAAGAGCTTGACTTTTCTCGCGGACCTTTATGTAGACTTGTTAGGACCCTTAGCCGGAGGTGTCGTGAGGTATCTGTAGTTTGTTCACTCTTCTTGCGCCATATTCCTTGTATTCTTTGATGATTGGGAGACACATATGGCTGAGTTGCTCCTGACGTCTCTATGATCTTCTTGCAAACGTCTGCTCGGGGATGGAACTGAAACATATCTATCTCATCATTAATGTTAATCCTGATATGACATTTCCCCACATCAATGTTGCCATTGGCTAGGGTGAAAACGGATCAGATACGGACGGATAATGGTTCTACCATATTTGTTTTCATATTTTTTCCCGAATTCAGATACGAATACGAATACCCCGGATACGAATAATATCGAATACAAATACGGAGCGAATACTAATCGAAACGGATACGGTCGCGGATATTTTTTGGAACATGAAAATCCCTTAAATTGTATGCTAGAAATTAACGAAAACATATAACTAGTTTATTTGATGCAAACATTCATGAATTGTTCATATTTTCAGTAACCACACATAGTATTGGCACAAGTAAGCTGCATTATCTAGTTCATCACAAACATAATACTTAGTTTATCATATTTAGCTCATAAGTCATAACTCATAGAGTCACAAGTCATCACGCATTCACACTTAGTTCATCATATATATATATAAAACTTAGTTCACACTAACATTGATTAAATTTGGATGGTTAATCTATACGCAAATATTTGTAACATCCCAAAATATGTTACCAAACATAAAATTAATAAATTTATTATTTTATTGGATTTTCTAATATTTAAAAGAGGTTTCTTGGTTAAAAAGAAAAATAATAAAATAAAGTCAATTATTTAATTTCCTAGTTTTTGATGTCAAAAATAAAATTTATTGAGTTTTCTAGGATTTTATTGAATTTAAAGTGAAAAAGGAAATTTTAATTAATTTCTTGAATTTTCGGATTTTAAAAGGTATTTCCTATTTTTCAGAAATTAAAATAATTTATGTGCAAAAATAAAACCAACTTTAAGTTGAAATTAATTTTATTAAGTTCAAAATAATTCAAAGAATTTCTGTGATTTTTCTAGAATTTTTTAACTCTATTTGCTATTTTCTAAAGGGCTATTTGATTTGTTGTATTTTACGAAATTCGAAAATCAATTTAAATCTCATTTTCTCTTTTGGGACGAAATATAGATATCCAAACTTTGTCTTATCCGGATAATCCGTATTCGTATCCGTATCTGCCGGATAGCATGCCTACCGTATTTGTTTCCGTTTCCGACAAAAAAAATCTGAATTCGTTTCCGATCCGAAAATTATTCGAGAAAAATCTGATCTGAGATAATCCTAATCCGTTTCCGTCCGGATCGGTCGGAAACTATCCGATCCGTTTTCACCCCTACCATTGGCTATACTGAGGAAATGCCCACCTCCAAAACGATGAAGTTCACAGGGATGAAAAAGTCTTTGATCTTCACTGGGACGTCTTTGGCGACTCCAACAGGGTAGCGAACAAAGCGATCTACTAACTCTAGACAAATAGAAGTTGGTGAGAGTCCGGGGCAGACAAAGCTTGTCAAAGACTACCTTGGGCCTAACGCTGACACTTGCGCCTAAACTACAAAGTGCACATTCAAAGCGTTGGGCACCGATGGAGCATGGAATTGTGGGACATCATGGGTCTCTCTTCTTAACAGGGGCTTGGTTGAGGATAGGAACACAACTACAATTGCGTCCCTTAAAGCGCTATTGGGAGTGCTAAGAAAGTGAAACCATCGGTTTGCTTTACCCGCAAGTGAGAACGAGAAAAGCCTAATGTGGATATTGCTTTCAATGATGTCCTTCACTTGGAATGTATTGCATATCTCCAGAAATTGCTGCAAATGAAGGTTGACGTCTTCCTTCCCAGTGAATTTATTGTGCCGAAGCATGTTATGGATGCTAGGCTTGATCTCAAGCTCATTCGGTTATGCTCTTGGGAGCAACAGCGGAATGTTGGTGGCAAGAGGCTGAGAATACTCAAACAGCTTCTTCTCCGCCATTGTACATAATCCACGAGTGCTTTCTTTGTCGGTAAGGGACATAGGGTTAGCACGCTCCTTTGCAGCTTTTCTCTTGGCAGCCTTCTGTTGCCTAAAACAAGATTCAGGGTCTGTGGATATCATAGGGATATACTCACGATTTTAGGATGCTGATACAATTGGCAAGGGCGTTGAACATTTGTCGAAACACGCGTTTTTGGCAAAGTTCAGTTGCTGTCTAGCAATTGGAGGTCAGACCGGCCTTCGAGTAACTGGTCCATTACTACAGAAAAGGTATTCATAGACGGTTAAAAATGTCATCCTGAGCGGTTTTGTGGCCGTCGAGTTTATGGGTCGATGATACATGATGCATACTTTCACAGACGGTTTATGGCTAAAACCGTCATGATAATATATATCATGACATTTTGTATTTGAAACCGTATGTGATGACTTTTCTCTATAAAGCCCCAAGCGGTGGTTGCTTATGCCATTAAAACGGCATCATATATATATATATATATATATATATATATATATATATATATATATATATATATATATATATATATATATATATATATATATATATATATATATATATATATATATAGTTCATAGTCTCTCGGCCACTTTGGGGGATCGTCCACGCAGCATGAGAAGGATAAGGCGGTAGCCACGGCAACCTCATTAAGCCCTGCAAGTTTAAAAAGTATGGATGCAAGGAAAGCGTCAGGACATCCAATTACCTGGATGTTGTCGATAGGTAATTGGACGTCACTATGTTCAGAAAGTGATATGGACGCGCAGGTATTCCGACTGGGAAGTAGCATCATGTATCAGCAACTAACCATTCTTGAGCATGTAATCGTCTTTAAACCCAATAAGAACACCAAACAATCATTCTCACATTTCAAAAGAATTTTCAACTTGTTGCATGTTATGCAGGCTCTATGGAGGAAAACTGCTGGAATGCAAAGGAAATGGAAGCTGCTCTGCAGGGATACACAAGGGCAGCTGATGGATCGTTGTATCTGTCAGCTGGAATCCATGACGAGAGCAGCACCGCAACTGAAGTGGAGATGAAGACAACTGATGAAGGAAACTCAAGCTGGCTTGTGATGTGTGATGGCTTAAGCTTAATTTGTGCTAGCAGTGTCTAGAATTTGTTAACTGCACTAGCCAAAAAAAACTCCTGTGTTGTTAAAAGTTTTTACATGAAGTACTTTTTTTTTGGACTTTGCATGAAGTACTTAATTCTCTCTAACAAAGGAACTACTAGCTAGGAGAGTAAATCAGTTGTAGGCTCATTGTGGCCTCATTTGCATCGCATGGCCTCTACTTTTAGCTACTGAAATGTTTATTCAATTTGCATCATGCATGGCCTCTACTTTTAGCTACTGAAATGTTTCTAGAAACAAAAAAAATATAGGACATAATGGTTGCATGCCTGAACTTTTATAGGTCGGATGTTGAAACGAGGGACTGAGAGAGGGTCAAGGCCTCTCTGTGAGCTCCATGGACTGCCTGAAAAGAGATGGACTAGTATTGAAATGGCCTTCTTCTTTTTTTTTTCTTTTCTTTTTCCGAGGAAAAAATGGCCGCCTTCTCTTTTGCTGCATGACAATTAATCTGAACCAGGAACTCAGGAAGTGATGCTTATCATGGCTAACAATGGCTGTTAAACTAGCTAGCCTCCCTAAGTTCTTGTTTGGAAAGCCTAAATTCCTGACCCATCTTGTGGATAAGCGGGGAACTAAAATCTCATGGATAGATCGGAAATTTGGACTTTCCAAACAAGCCTCAAGTATATATCCACATCCATCCCATGAGCTCAAGCTTAACTACCTGGCCTCCCAGTAAAGTTTTGCACGGAATTTTGTAGGTATAGCCAGCATTGCTCTGGTGCAATATGCTAGTCGGTCTAGTATTGTTTTAACGCTGGAGATGTTGCAAAAGATGCCAAACAAGATACACATGTAGCATAATGTTACTTTTCGGAAAATAAAATAAAGAATATTTGCATCGACAGTAAGTTGTAGCTGATCAATCAATCGTAGCCTAAGCAACAAGGTAATCTTCATCTTTACTGTTACAAAAGAAGGATTCGGTGATGGTGGTGAGTATGACATCTACCTTTCTTGAGTTGATTGAATCTTTTGTGGATAAATATGTACACATATGTATAACATATTTCGAGGATCTTCTGTGTATAATTAGATTATCTGTATTTGTGGTTCGTGATAAGATTCTACGTGGCTTGTTGATTGGACACAAATTATGTATGAAACTTTTATTTTTAGAGATAATTACCTTATGTATATTGATTTTCTAAGTTTATAACTTATATTATGTTTTATTTAAAATCTATATATTGCAATGACACACAAAAGGAGAGACTCCTCCCGCTTCAACGGCACACAGCTTTCACGAAATCGCGTACGTATGGACACAGCTAGAACCATAGCATATTCCCATCGTTTTCAAGCGAGAAACGTAAACATTAACACATGCATGCATACGCACGCATACGAATAGCAAGAGCAATTCAACCATATATATATATTCTCTCAGCTGGTTAATAATCAAACAATATGTACGTACGTAACGTGGCTGACCTCCTGTTGATCGAAGGAACAAACAAAAGTCAAATAAAACAGAAAGTCAAATTAATGAGATCGATCGACAAGATGGTTCGACAAATGGTGACGGAAGTGGAAGCTCGAACTGCTACAGTTTTCCTTTTTTTCTAGACACCATTGTCCACTGGCGTCAGGTTAAGTTTTGGGGGGCTTATCAGGGAGAAAGGCGGCCATTGGTGATGCGAGCGGCTGGAGCAGATGCAGATTCCAGGCCAAATGTTATTACTATCTCTGCTACTAAATTGCGTCCACGTGGACCTGATATCATTTAGGAATACTGAATGTGCTCATCGTCTGAAAAAAAGGATATCATGAAGGCAAAGACAAACCGACTAGTCCAAAATGCAAAATTAAAATACTGGGTTGCCCTCCCAGCCAGCACTGTATGATCTAAATGAAAGAATGATCGGGTTGCCTCCCAAAAGCGCTCTATTTATAGTCTAAGAGCTTGACTTCCCCCATTAATGTTAATCCTGATCTGATCTTTCCCCACATCAATGTTGCCATTGGCTATACTGAGGAAAGGCCTTCCAAGGATCAATCGGGTCTTATCTTCGTTCATCTCCAAAACGACGATGTTCACAGGGATGAAGAAGTATCAATGTTGCTTTCAATGATGTCCTTCACTTGGAATGTATTGCATATCTCCAGAAATTGCTGCAAATGAAGGTTGACGTCTTCCTTCCCAGTGAATTGATTGTGCCGAAGCATGTTATGGATGGTAGGCTTGATCTCAAGCTCATTCGGTTATGCTCTTGGGAGCAACAGCGGAATGTTGGTGGCAAGAGGTTGAGAATACTCGAACAGCTTCTTCTCTGCCATTGTACATTACCCGCGAGTGCATAAAATTATCCGGTTTATTAGACAAGAGGCGGTCCATGGTTTTTCCATTTTTCTTAAAAATAAAACAAGCAATACAAGAACATTATGCTAATATAATAAAGAATTATATGGTTAGGAAAATTAAAAAAAAACATCGTAAGGTTTGAACGATAGAAAAGAATGATTCACCGGCACTTGTGGGACCTTAAAGAGACAACTCAAGAGATAATGCATTGAAATAGTTGTCTCTAGATGATATTAAAGGTGTTAGAGACAACCTAAAAAATTATTGTACATGCCCTAAAACATGAACGCGGCATGCACTTAATAAGCCACTGGAATATTTAGGCAACTAATTAAACTGTTCTTATTAGAGATGACTTGTATACACGGGAAAAAAAGTGAAATTCTCTCATGCTTCAGCTATATGGGCACAACTCATACCATCCCATATTAATTCCCACCGCTTTCTAAGGAGAGAAACATATACAGCATGCATAGATCATCACAAGAACAATTAAACTATGCGTTCTCTCAAATTGAAGATTAATCAAAACCATACGTGGCTGACCTCCTACACATATTGCAGGGACAAATAAAGGTAAAATAAAACAGAAAGTCTAATGAGATGGACAGATGGTGATGACATGGGGAAGCCAAAATTGTTTTCTAGACACCAATTGGCGTCAGGTCTTGGCATATCACGAAGAACATGGCGGCCGTCTGTCTCAGAGTATGTGCACCATGGCCATCGTTTCAGAGAAAGATACTCTATCTTGCATCCGCTGTATATAGTGCAGGCAAAAGACAAACAGACAGTCCAAAATGAAAAGACTTTGGTGTACTTAATTTATATTTTACTTGCTTTTTTTAGAGCACATGACGGACGCACTTACCCTTGCACACACACCACACGCACGTCCTCACACACTCATATGGGTACGATTTTAACACACGTCGCTTTGACCATTGAACGAACCTATGTGTGCGTGTACTATTCCGAAAATCCTCTACCCAATGAGACACGCTGGGCTCAAACCCAGATGAGCTTCACGCACACCAGCGCTGCTAGCCAACCGAGCATGCTCGGTCCTCATATTATGTGTCGTTGATCGTGAACTGGGGCAGAGAGTTGTGCGTCGTTGTTTAAGTAGGGCAGGATATACCGTTGTTACATTCTGATAGTGGTTAGTGCGCCCATAAAATAATGTAATTCTGGTGGTGATTCCACTATAATTAATAACTTTTCTTTCTTTTGGATCTATATATATTATATAATAAAAGCTTGTGACAGTGATTTATAGTTGCTAAGAAAAGAAAAGAAAAATATGCTATAAATTCTCAAAAAAAGAGAAAAACACGTTGTGGAGGGACCTAATTAAAATTGAACTATAACGGTCATTGAATGTTTTTAGAAAAAAGGGAAATTCTCGAAACTCTCACAAAAAAAGCAAAAGATCTGGCCCTTGGACTGGTGGGCCTAATTAAAAATGCACTATAGCGGTCATTGGATGCTATGTTATTCGGTGGACCCTAATTAGAATGATTGGAAGCTATTTCTTAGAGATATATTATTATGTAATTTAAAACCAAAAGAAAAAATATGTGTCCCACGAGGTCACAACCCGTACGGTCATTAAAAAAAGCCACACAAACAACATATGTAGATGGAAACAAGATATGACATACATGGACACAGTACGAATTAGCATAGCACAAGAGATTAAAGGCTTAAAAGAAATGTCAACACGTTTTAGATGTTTTCTCTCTCTCTCTAGAGTTAGTGCTATTAAAATTTTAAGATTTTTAGTTTAATTTGCATAGGGTTTACAACAGGCTAATGGTAGCGTAATTAGCATTAATTCGATGAACTATCAAAATTCGGAGCAATGAACATAGTTGTATATGTATGTACGGCATATCAGTCCCATTAGGAAATGAGGTTATGGAGTTTGACATGCAATCATAGAAAGAAGCATTGACTGATAAATGTACGTTGAACGGAGAGCGTGAGACAGAATTGAAGCTACAATAGGAAGTTGTGAAAGAAGAGAAACGAATACATGTTAAGAACATTGTCTCAATCTAACCATGCATGTAAAGACAAAAGTTCGAATGACTAGCAATAGCTTTACGCGACATCTATTGATGTTTCCGATCTTCACGACGTAGAATCAAGAATAACTTTAGATTCTTACAATAGACGAACGGCAACACTAACCATGATCTCGATTATAGCAATATGTAATATCCAAATTCATCCAAACACACCTTTCGATCATCGTATACTCAACCATCCGAAAATAGACGTTTCTCGCAAAAGGACGAGGAGATCACCAGAAGAACGGGAAAATATCAATAAAAAATACTCCACGTTCCGTAGCATGAACCAGGAATCGAGAGCGAATACTACAGTCACATAATTGGAAACGTACTAAAATGAATATACAAATCAATAAAAATCTGGACTTAAAACACGGTCGACGAGAAAGGTCACCCAACTCTTTGCGCGGTAGTGCTCGGCTTCGGGACGCTTCCTGGATGGGGTACACGCCGTACAACAGGTGCCGAACAAACTGTGGAGCCGAACACGCAATCGAGACGGTGCAAGCAGTCACGATGATTCCGTCGGGCCCACTAAGCATTATGGGCTTGTTTGTTTGACAATGCGACATCTGAACAAAAAAAAATTATGTTTTTATCGTAGTCATATCAATTAACAGGTAATGCTAGAATTAAGATATAAATTGATGTATTTGGATTGTAACTTTTTATAAAGTTTGATAAAATTATGATTATGATATGTGGACCTCACATGACATCTAATTTTTTTTCATAAAAATATAACTAATATAGATCTTGTTTTTTTGATTAAATCATAATGAGCACAACGGTCTAAACGAGCCACAAATCGGATACACCGTTTATAAAGCATAATTGTTTAAAGCTTACTTATCAAACAAATTTTGTATTCAATGCAATCAATCGCTTTTCGTCATGTCACCAAAGAAGGAGCAACAGAACAGTTAAAGTTCAGGTGCTATTTCTATTGGTGTTACCAAATTACTGAAGGCAATACCAAAATTCGGTAACATCCAAGTGATTACTAAAATGCTAAGATGACACCAAATTTGGTATAGCTGATGAGGGCTTCCATCCAAACAAACCCAAAGTTTCTCGGTGGAGCCGAGCCCTCTTCTCGTTCATGCATGCTGTAGAAATCGGTGCGCAAAGAATGTACACACAAGGAGCAGGTATCTCTTACTGATGGCCCACACGTCATGGGGTCCATACTCTAGATTGGTACAATGTGGGGTACGTCTTGCTGGTTTCCAATTTGTGTGGAAAGAATCCAACGAAAACACAGGCTGCATGGGACGATTTTTTGAAATAATATTTTTAAAATAAAATTATAAAAATAAATAGTCATTTTTATTAAATAAAATTTTAAAAATACATAGTCAATTTGTTTTTTACAAAATAGGCTATTGTCGCTATTTGAAATGACAAAATTGTCCTGTCGCTATTCCAAATGGCGGCGATGAGTTATGTAATAACGATGTAGAGAAATGCCGCCATTTGAAATAACGAAATTGTTCTATCGACATTCCAAATGGCGACAGTAGCCTGTAACAGTGCGGAAAGGGTACTGTCGTCACTTCGACCGATGACAGGATCCTATCGCTATTCCAATTAGCGACAGAACCCTGTCGCTAGTTGAAATGGTGATAGGGATCCCTCGGTTAAATTTTTTTAATATTAAAATTTAGAAAAATCGTTATTTCAAATGGCGACAGAGATTCCGCAAGTCCTTGTCGCCATTATAAATGGCGGCACAGTCTACCCTATAAAAGACCCCTAAAATTCTAGCATTACTCACTTTTATTCAGAAAAAGAGAAAGAGAGGAGGGAAGGGAGAGAAACAGAGAGGGGTACAGGAGATGAGAGAAGCTAGCGAAGCGCTGCCCGTCCGGTCGTCTACCTTTTAGGTAATTTTTTTTAACCGAATGGATTACGTAATTTTAGATGTACGGTTGTAGTATGTTGTACATAGTCACTACTACAAAAAGGCTAATACTAGACGCCTCATCACAGATGGTTGACCAAAACTGTCTGTATTACATGCAATCATAGACAGTTTTGGTTTATAGACCGTCTGTGTTACTGGCTGCGCTAAAAACCATCTGTGAAGAGGTAATATCACAGACGGTTTATGATAAAAACCATCTGTGAAGTATCACAGACGGTTCTTAACAATAACCGTCTGTGATATTTCTAAATATCACAAACGGTTTTCAACAAACAACCGTCTGTGATACTTCACAGACAGTTCTTAACAATAACAGTCTGTGATATTTCAAAATATCATAGACGGTTTTCAACAAACAACCGTCTGTGATACTTCACAGACGGTTCTTAACACGAACCGTCTGTCATAATATCGCTACAGTTCCCGGTGAGTTTCATTGTCGCTTGTTGAGTTTTTTCGTCGCCTTCGTCGCCGATGCGTCTCTTCGTCGCATCAATGCCGCTCCAACTCCCCGATGCGTCTCTTCGTCTCACGCGTCGAATTTATTCCTTGTTTTTATAAAAAGGATCATCCGCTATCGAAGATCATTCCACTTATAACTCTACAATATATATACTTCTAAAGCAGAAATGGCTCCCTCTTTTGTTTCCTTGTCGTCAGCATTGATGGCCTTCCTGGTCATGCTGTACAAGCACCTCTCCGGCCATACGTTGGCAGATACCATGGAAGGACACTGTTTCAACAGTGTCCCCACTCCTCTGCTTGAGGATTTGCTGGAGCAGGTGACGGCCACCTTCCGCCGTCTTGACATCCTCCTCCGCGGCGTCTTTCGGGTGATCTCCCACCTTCGGCGAGTGTACCGCGTCATCGACGTGGTCCTCCACAATGACGTTGCACGTTTCCAGGAGGCTTGCCGTCACTTGGACTGTTTAATCAACGCGGTGGGCGACCGAATCGACCATGCTGAGACCCCTCAAGTAAGGGAAGAGAGCCTATGAACTCAATTCTTCTTGATTCAACAGTCCGATGGTCTTCGGGAGACACTCGAACGAGCGCATTAGCGGGTGGACGCATTTCGTGCTGCGTTCGCTCATGATCACGAACCGTCCGATGCCGTTGCCGCCGCCTACGAAGTTTTGAAGACGGAGATAGCAGCCTACCTCCGCCACTAAAAAAACTTTGTTTATTTAGGTTTATAAAAAACTTTGTTTATTTAGGTTTCTACTTTTTTTTAATCTTTGTAAGAAGCGATTGGCCACGCTGTTTGGCCATATGTAAATTCCAAAATAAAAAAAATCTAGTTTGGAGGTGAAGTTACTATATTATAGTTGAACTATATATCATAGACGGTTTAGTGGAACAAATATCCGTCTGCAAATTTTTAGTAGTATTTAAATGACAAAATTGACATATAAACATGTAATTTCTTCATGTCATGTAAATGTATACATGATAATTAATATGCTCAACAAATATATCACAGACGGTTTTATTATGGAACTATCAGTGATATGGTCTCATATCACAGACGGTTCCACGATAGCACCGTCAGTGAGATGAGTCATATCATAGAAGGTTCCACAATAGAATCGTTTGTGATATGAGACCATCATAGACGGTTCCACGATAGCACCGTCAGTGATATGGTTCATATCATAGACGGTTTCACGATAGAACTGTCTGTGATAAGTATCACTGATTGTTCCATAATAGAACCATCTGTGATAAGTTTCTTTATTAGTACGAGCCCGCTAGGGTTTGCGCCCTAACTCGTCACTCCCCAGCGCCCTTACTCTCATCCATTCCCCTCCCCACCCGAGTGTCCCTAACCTCGACGCCGCCGCCCAACCCCATCACTAATGCCGCCCTTCTTCCCGTCGCCGCCGGTTGTGACACCACGCTGCACTGCACAAGACACTCGTACGATAAGAGTATCTTGTGTCTTGTGTAGTGTCAGGATCGTGCCATAACTACAGTGACGCTGCCTTCCCCTCTTCCGACCTCCCTCGACTACCTCTGTGCCTCCTTGCACTCAGCTCCGACCAGGTTGTGGTTTAAGGCCCGAAGAACAAGCAGTTTCTCTCCAATCTTGATTCAATATGATACCTTTTAGATTGGTTTTGGGTTTTGGAGTTTCCTGGAGTATTGAGTGAGTTTGGAGGATACTCTACAGAGGGAACTCTCTGGATCTGGAAACAAGTGGAAGAAGTGTGGCTTGATCTTATTTCTGATGCTCTGTGTGTTGCCTCTAGCCGAAGCAACATCTTGGAGATCTTGTGTGGCAAATCTTCCTATCCCTCGGCTTTGTTCTTCGGTGGGTTCCAAAATACAAAGAGGGCCTTGCCTGGTTGCATCTTGGTGGTTTTGAGTAGCACTGAATCTGTGAGTATCCCTGAAAATCTTTTGTGCATCACTTTGTGGATATATGTGCTGTACTGGTTCATATCTGGAATTGGTACTGAGAGATATTACGAAGTGGTGATAGTGGGCTCAGTTTATCTACTCAATGATGATAAAAGTCTTGAACTGAAATTTGTTAAGATATCTAGTTCAGTCTTGAGCTCTAATAGAGTTGCTTACTACTGTCATATTATCTTTTCATTCATTGATACAAAATTACATTTATTAATAGTTTGATACAATGATATTGTTTGCAATTTTACATGTATAATTGTACAATACATACACAACATGTGTTGATACTACAAGTGGAGCCCTGTCAGCCATCACTGCATTACGATTTCTGAAGGCTTTGTTTGAAGAGGATGGGAATTAGCTCTTCATTCTTGATGCTTCAAGCACAAACAATTAGGTAACAAGCTCTTCAATCTTTAGCATTAGTAGTTGTAGTCTTGTACATTAGTAAATCTTTCATGAAGGCATGTAGCATTAGCTATAGATATGCAAGTATTCTTCCTTCATCAGTTATTTATTAATTGGTGTGTATTCTATTCCAAAACAAGACCAAATGAGTCAAAAACTACTACAACACCTCTTCACCTGTCTCTCGCCATTTATTTCACATTTGTCTGTGTAACCGTGTTCATGCTGGTCAAGTTCTCTATAAAGTCTCCAAGCAGTGGTTGTTTGTGCCTTTAAAACTGGCTTTTATATATATATATATATATATATATATATATATATATAGGGAATGTATATATATAGGGAATGTATCTAGTGCTAATGGGCATTTCGATGCTAAAGTGCTAATACCAACCAGGAACGTCGGATCTGGATTGAACGGCTCGGATTAGTGGTCCTTCCCACCTCCAATCCACTTAAACGTTTTGCACTAAACCCCCCTTCATGCACACACATTTTACGTTGCCAATCCAACCCATCGCCCTCTCTCCTGACCCATCACCTCCCTCTCCCCTGATTCAACCACCGCCGTTGCCCCTCCAGCACCCTCTTGGCTCCTAGCGCCACCCTTCCCCCTCCCGGCTCCTGGCGCCGCCCATCAGCTTCCCTACCAGCCCTCCCAGCCTCTGCTGCCCTTCCCCTCATGGTGCACCCTCCCTCGGCCTTCCCCCTCGGGGTGGCCTGCCTTCCCTTCCTTCCGTGTGGGCGCCACCCTCTCGAGGCGTGCTCTTGGACCCCCACCGACGGGCCACCACTGCGTCGCGAGGCGGCAGACCAGACCTCACGTCGCGCATCCGATCTCCGTCTCACCCTGCCGCCACCCTTCCCCCTCATGGCTGCGCCCCTCTAGGGCTCCTGCCGCCGCCCTTCCCCCTTGTGAGACCCCGACGTTTATTAAGCTCATAATACTTAGTCATCCAATTGACCCTAGTATTATCAACCAAATAAACCGGTCTCGAGAGATGTATACTTCCCGAATGCGGTATACATACCTCACAACAAAAGAATGTATCAATTCCATACAACACATAGTACATAAGCAACAAACCGAAGTTAACATTAATATGGAATAGATATTACAAAAGAGGGCCCTTAGGCCAAAAAGCAATAATTCTACAAAGATAACAATGGAAGCAAAAGTGCCATAAAGATGGCTATAACACAAAAGCCAATCGGTGTGCCTTAACCCCTAGGCATCGTGACCGACCGCCAAGCTAGTCGATTTAAGAAAGCGCAACACGTAGCACAAAAGAGAGGCTCTTGGAGCTCTCCTTCTTCCTCTGCAACAAAAGCCACAAAATTGCCACAACCACGGCGGATGAGTACATAAAGTACTCCATAAGACTTACGTGTGAGATAACGAGAACTATAAATAGCTACATGCAAGCTTTATTTAAGTGGATGAGGCTTTGGACTCATTTTAGCATAAAGCAACATTTATTTGCAATAACATAATAGATTGAAGGCAATTTGGCAAAGCATTTTTAAATGTTGAAGTAACAACGAGATAATAACATAATAACAACAACAAGAACAATCACGGAAGTGACTAACCCAAGTCACCACAACAATAGCATGAACTCCCGTTCATACCAACCATGTCAAGTTTTAATTAAAGGTTGTAGTCTAGTCTTGAACGACCTTACCAAGCATGTCCATAACCTAGGGCGAGGCTATTGAATAGTTTTATCCTGCGGGTGTACCACTGTACCCACACGTCGGACCGCCTTTCCTTTAGGCACACTACCATAGGTATGCAAAGCACGGCTAAGTCCTCTGAGACAGTTCAATGGACAATGCTAATTCGAGTCGCACAACCCACGGGAGAAGGAGACATCGCACAACCTTCCCGAAGCTAATGCTCCCTCCCACATCACACACACATTTTATCTTTAAAACACACCAACCGAGCGACCCCAATTAACACCGCCCAAAGTACTTAGTCAAGAGGGTTCCATATGCCCCTCGTGTGGTTAGTCGTGAAATCGCAACTTAGTGACCCAAGTACTCGGTCCTTAGGGACCTGGGCATACCACCACATCCAAAAACCACGCCATCCATCCAATATGCCCAAGTTTAAATCAATCTTTTATTTTCAGTTTTTGATTTTACAAATAAATCAAAGCACAAGTGCTGGACATATAAGAGTAATAATCAGTTTTGAGTGATCAAGACCATGGACTAAGTCGATGATCGCCCATTTCTACCGATAACTAAGCATGTCTAAGCAATTTAAATCGAAACTACTAAGTGATAAGAGCTCATCCAACGAGCTCCCACCACAGCAAATAACCTAGGCTCATGGTAGTAGAGGATGAACAATTCCTACAGATTATGCAACTATAGGCTTGCTAGCGACATTTAACACAAAGTAGCATGCATACATAGAAGTAAAACGATATATTAAGCTTTAAAGTAATAGGACAATGATGGAAATGATCAAACTGCTTGCCTTGTTGTTGCTGGCCAAGTTGTGGCAGAGGGTCACTCTCGGGATCACCACAAATGTCGAAACCTAACGGAAAAGCGAGAAAGAACCGATAAGAACGACGAAAAACCAAAAAGACGCAACAGAGAAACTTCTCCGAAAGCTATGAAAATTTTACAGCAGCAAGACAATGATTTATCATGAATTTAGCAACAAGAACCAATTGATTTTGATTCTTAATGCAAAAGATATGATGAAATCAATTCTGCTCAGCCTATTAATTAGAAATATGTTACTGTTCATCGCAAAATTTTCTAGAATAGAAGTGAAGCTGAAATTTTTACTGTAAAACCAGCACCTCATGAGATGAATAACACAATTGAGTTCATCTCACTTGGAGCTATATTGCACTTTCTATAATTTTTCAAAAACAAGAACTTGAACAAAATTATAATGCACAAGTCCTCATTTTCCTAACAGCAACATGCTCAAAACTAATTTTCACAGTGAGACCACTAATGGAGGAAACCAACAAAGTTGGTCTCACCCAAAAATAAACTATAGAGCATTAGTTATACCTTTTACAAGTTAAGTATTGTTTTTGAGTGTATATTTAAAGTGAGTTTTAAAATCTTAATGGCAAACTGTGCTCTAGAGCTGAATTCAACTTTCAATCATTTTTGGATTAAAGTCAAGTTCAAGACAGAGCTAACACAAGTTGAATGACCTCAAAAGGATTCAAAAGCGAAGAAGATATGAAATTCTAAAGTCTATACCTTATTTCAGGTTTAACTAAGACCTCACTTGGAATTTCTAAAACTCACAAGGGTATGGGAGGGCGTGAGCCACAGATCTCGAGATCCAACGGCTCAAGACCTCCCAGAGAACTATCACCTGCACGCGCACGTGAAGTCCAGAGGTCTGGACCTCTTAGCAACTCACATGCGCGAGGTGAGGGGAGGTCGTGGCCGTGAGATGCGAAATCAGCGGACCACAACATGGAAAGGAGGTCCTAACGGACCAGATCTAAAGGGAGGTCCTCAGCGGTTGAGATCTTCCAAAGGAAGGTCCAAACTATCAAGATCTCCCGAGGAAAATCTACATCGTCGAGGGCCTTACGGGAGGTCTGGGCCGGTCCAGATGTTCAAGGAGGTCATTGATGGTCCAGATCGTCCGAGGGAGGACCTTGACGGTCAAGATCTACCCGGGATGTCATGAGCAGTGAGATGGCTACGGAGAGGTCCTAAACGGAGGTCCTAACGTCCACAGACCTCCGTGGAGGTGCAGGCGGCCACGATTGCGCAAGGAGGTCTTGGGCGCTCGGATCTCCTTGGAGGAGGTCCGGCGTCCCTGACCCAGCGCTTTAACTTCGCGCCGCAGCAGGACATGAATAAATGCGCTACCGGACATCAAGGAGGTCCGCGCTGAAGGTCTTAGATGCACGCATTAAAGGGTGGATTTAAGGCGGTTAAGACGCCCATTGATTACAATGATGGGAGCAAATGATTAGCGCATTAAACATGGAGGATTTCGTCCTAAAACGACAACGACGCCGCCGTTGTGTCCGAAAAAACCCAGCGCAAAAGATGTGGTCATCGCCGGCGATGTAGACCTCGCCATGAGATCAATGAATACCGTTGGTCCGCAATAACCATGCGCACCCAAAGGACCTCCTCTCAACGGCGGCGACGTTTTGAGCGCCGGCGAGCCGAGAGGACAACGGCGCAATCTGACCAAACGACAAAATGCAAAAAGGAGCTCATGCGACATTCAGCGTGTGCCAAAACTTAAGCTCCGCAACATGCATTCAGCGGGTGCCGCAACTAAAGGACTAACAGGAGGTACAGGAGGTCCTAAGGTCTTTGGGAGGTCGTGGAGGTGATGGCCGGAGTTGGGGAAGACAATGAAGCTTGACTCACGGCACCGGCTCAAGCTCGGCTTTGTCTACCTCTGAAAAATGCCCAAACAAAATAAGTTAGGGTTATTCCAGAGGTTTGGGGAGCACAAAGTGAGCAAGGGTTGAAGAAGGAGCCATGGAACCCTTGAGTCACCGAGGAGTTCAAGGACTTCAACAATGGCGGCCACTAGAGAGGAGGTGAGTGAGTTAGGAGCTCGGCCAAACATTGGTATGACAGGCTCCAAGTGTGCAAAGGAAGCCAGCAGGGAGCTCGAGTGGACACTTATAGCCTAAGGTGAAGGTTATGAGTGGGGCTAAGCTCCATGGTGAGCTTAGCCCACTGTTGGTCCATGGGGTGGACATGACATAAAGGTTGACAAGGGGCGGTGTCTTGACTGAAGAGCGGAAGTCGACCAGATTAAATCTTGGTCAACAAAGAGTCATTAAAGGTGCACAGAGCTGGCGCAAGATAACTCCACTGCCAGAAAGCGCATGCGCGCGCCAGAGGAAGGAGAAGAACAGGGAGGTCTTGGTGACCGTTGGATAAGACACAGGAGAGGTCTAACCATCGGATCAATTTTTGAACCGTTATGTTTTAAGTGGTGGGAGGAGGTCCCACCACACGATCAAGATGGGAGGTCGTGGCCCTCCGATTTCATTAATCAGCAAACGTGAGGAAAAGGGACAGAGGTCCAAAGCGTTGGATCTCCATCCAGCAGTCTTGGACCTCCAGGAGGACTTAACGCACGCGATCAAAAGGACATGAGGGAGGTCATGGTCTTTGGATTTAAATCAAGAACACTTGACACGATGGGAGAGTCGATATGATGCGCAACGAGCAAGGGAGGTCGGGGCCGTTAGATTTAGATCTAAGGGTTCCGATCAAAGGAGGTGGAGGTCTGAGCTTGCATAGCGCATAAGGGAGGTCATGGCCTTTAGATTTAGATCTAAGGGCTACGATCTCACGTCTTGTTGGGAGGTCTCAGTGCGCATGAGACAAAAAGGAGGTCGTGACCGTAGATTTTAATCTAACGGTGCACAACAAAAGATGGGGAGGTTGTGAGTGCTTGATAGCACGGGAGGTCGTGAGTGTTGGATCTCGATCCAACGGCTCGACCTTAGTTAGGTGGGAGGTTTGTTTAGTTTAGGTTGAGAGAGGAGGTCGTGGCCATGGATCTTGGATCCAAGGGTCATGACCTCACGCAGTGGGAGGACTGATGAGTATGTTGAGGAGGAGGTCGTGGGCTGTTGGATTTGATCCAGCAGCTCGACCTCAACAAATGGGATGACCTCATTGCGATGGTTTAACACTCGAGGAGGTCTTTGAGGTTTAACACGTGGGAGGTCATGGCCAGTGGATCACGGATCCAACGGCAATGACCTCATGAGGCGAGGAGGTCCTTGCGGTGTTAATCATGAGGAGGTCGTGGTGTTGGATGTAAATCCAGCAGTGCGACTGATCAAATGGAGATGAGGTCTGTGAGGTGCAGACATGGTTGGGCTGGACCAACTTTGAATATGGCTAGCCCAAGGAGCAGTGTAGGCTTTAAAATTTAGTTTTAACAAATGAAACTTAGCAGAATTATTTGAGATAGCAAACGAACTCCAAATTTAATGAAATTTTAGCTGGAGCTTGCTGATAATGAGATCAACCTTGCATAAAATTTCCAGAGGTTATTATGCAATGCATTTTTCTCAGGAAATTCATGAAGGTTGTTTAAAGGATTGTTTTGCCTCCAAAATTATCAACAAGTGTTATAACTCATGATATTTTTCAGAGGGTCCCATATCAGTTTTTGGGACCAAGGAAAATATATTCAAATGTTTGGCACAAGATTTAAGATAATTGGAAAAAGGAATTTGATTTTTGGTCAACAAGAGCTTTGTGTTTTTGGATTACACAACTCTTGGACAAGAATTACATAAGATTTTAGGGTTTTTCAAGATGTGAGAAAAAGTTTTAATTTCTACACATATAATTATACTTGATTAACCCTAATTATACATTTGGGATGTTACAAAATCTCTCCCCCTTACAGAAATCTCGTCCCGAGATTTGGCTCACTCGGTAAAGAAAGATGGATAGTCCGCACGCAGACGATCTTCTCTTTCCCAAGTAGCCTCATCCTCAGAATGGTTTGACCACTGAACTTTAAGGAACTTGATGGTCTTATTCCTTGTCCTTCGTTCAGACTCATCGAGTCTGCGAGCAGGGTGCTCACGATAGGTCAAATCGGGTTGGACATCGAGAGTTTCCAACGAGCTTCCTCGGTTGGAACACGGAGGCACTTCTTAAGCCGGGACACATGGAAAACATCATGTACCCCTCAAGTGCAGGTAGCAACTCCAACTTATAGGCAATAGCTCCTTCTTCTCGATAACGCGGTAGGGACCGACATATCGAGGAGCCAACTTGCCCTTGACGCCAAACGTTGATGGCCCTTCAAAGGAGAGACTTTGAGATAAACAAAGTCATTAGGCTCAAAACGTAACTCACGTCGTGGCGATCCGCATAGCTCTTTTGCTGGATTGAGTGTGCTCAAACAGCTCACGAATAAAATTTGGACTTGGCGCTCGGCCTCATTGATTGAGTCCGGACAAAGAGAGGTCTCTCACGGTCTCGACCGCTCAACGGGGTTCTACACTTTCTCCGCACAAGGCCTCAAATGGTGCCATCCGAGACCGGCCTGAAAGTTTGTTGTTATAAGAAAACTTCGGCGAATGGCAAGCATTTCTCCCAATGCTTCCCATAGGAAAGGACATAAGCACGAAGCATGTCTTCCAAAACTGGTTGACCCTCTCGGTCGACCATCGGTTTGGGGTGAAATGCCGTGCTAAAGGTAAAACGAGTGCCCATAGCCTCTTGCAAGCTATGCTAAAAGCGAGGCGTGAAAAGGATCCACGATCCGACACAATCGTCTTGACACCGTGCAAACTCACGATCGGGCGATATAGAGTTCCGCCAAAAGACCTACCCGTTCGGTCTTGGCGGGAAGGAAATGTGCCACCTTAGTCAATCGATCGATGGCGACCCAAATGGCATCATTCTTCTTGGGGGCGTGGGTAGACCGGTGATGAAATCCATTCGATCGAATCCCACTTCCACTCCGGCCGAGCAAAGGTGAAGCAATCTGCTTTGACGCCGATGCTCGGCCTTGACACGACGACATCGTCGCTTTCGACAACGAACCGCGCATCTCCTCTTCATTCGGGTCCACCAAAATCTCTGGCGGAGATCTTGATACATCTTTGTGGCCGGGATGAATGGATAAAAAGCGAATCATGGGCTTCATGGAGGATTAAATTCGCAACTCCATGTCCTTTGGAACCACAAAGCGCCGCCGAACCTCCTGACGCCATGCTCATCCTCGGAGAAGCACTTGGTCGTTCCGTTCTTGACATTTGCCTTAATGTGGCTCACTCCAACATCCATTGCTGGGCGGACTTGATCCGATCCACCAAGGTTGGTTGCACAACCAAGGCAATGAGAGAACCACGCTCAACTAAACCCAAGTTGAGGCGCTGAAACTCTTCGGAGAGAAGCGGTTGAAGCTCCTGGACAACAAGGCATGGCAATGCGCTGCGACTAAGCGCGCCGGCATCTACATTAGCCTTGCCCGGATGGTAGTGTATACCCATGTCATAATCCTTGATCAACTCCAACCATCTCCTTTGCACGAGGTTCAGTCGGTTTGGGTGAACAAATACTTAAGGCTCTTGTGATCCGAATACACTTCTAGCGATTACGATTAGGTAATGTCGCCAAATCTTAAGTGCATGAATCACGAAGCCAACTCCAAGTCATGAGTAGGGTAGTTAAGTTCATGAGGTCTCAATTGCCTTGATGCATAGGCCACTACCTTGCCTTCTTGCATAAGGACACAACCGAGGCCTCGGCGAGAAGCATCGCAAAAGATATCGAAGCTTCGATGGATATCGGGAAGAACAAGAACGGGAGGCGGTGGTCAAACGCTTTTGAGTATTGGAAACTTTCCTCACACTCAGCGGACCACACGAACTTCTTGTCCTTCTTGAGCAACTCCGTCATCGGCCCGCGATCTTGGAGAAGTTCTCGATAAGCGCGATAATATCCCGCTAAACCGAGAAAACTCCGCACATCGGTGACCAAGCGAGTTGACTCCATGAAAGAACATCGCTGACCTTGCTAGGATCAACAGCTCGCCTCCGCTGAAAGAATATGGCCTAAGAAGGCCACTTCCTTCAACGAATCGCGACTTGTTGAACTTGGCGTCTGGTGGTGCTCACGTAGCTTGCCTAACACAAGCTTCAGATGCTCGGCATGTTCCTCATCGTTCTTGGAATAGATAAGGATATCATCGATGAAGACCACGACAAACTTATCCAAATACTCCATGAATACCGAATTCATGAGGTTCATGAACAAAGGCGAGAGCATTGGTTAAGCGAATGACATGACGAGGTATTCATACAAGCCGTAGCGAGTAGAAACGCCGTCTTTGGAATATCCTCGGTCGAATCTGAACGATGATATTCCACTCTCAATCAATCTTGGAGAAAACTCGAGCTCCGGTTAATTGATCGAAGAGATGCGTCAATGCGGGCAATGGATACTTGTTCTTTACCGTCACTTCATTAAGTGGCGGTAATCAACGACATGCGCAAAAATACCGCCCTTCTTCTTTACGAAGATTGCCGGACAACCCCACGGAGATGAGCTAGGCGAATGAAACCCTTCTCTTGCAGCTCACTTAGCGCTTCTTCAATTCTACCAACTCGTTCGGTGGCATCCGATAAGGCCTCTTTGAGATAGGGGCGTACCAGAGCCAACTCAATGACAAACTCGAGGTCTCGAGCGGGTGGCATCCCTAAGATCTGCGGGGAAAGACATCAACAAAGTCACAAACTGTTGGGACTTCGCTAATATCTAGGCGGGCTTCGCTTCAAGCGAAGAGATGCGGATCTAGCGACCGCGAACAGCTTTCCCGCCGCCGAGGACTAGATAGAGATGAGCTTCTGGCGCAATCGATTTGCCCCATGTCTTTGGGACAACCAATCCATGCCAAGAATCACATCAAGACTCGCTGAATGGAGAAGGATAAGGTTTGCTAAGAAACCTCGCCGATCTCGATAGGGACATCCCTACACTCAGATTCGGCTCTCAACTCCGAACCAGAGAAGCGAATGAGTAAGCGGGACCGACAATGGAGAGAAAAGAAGCTCTCCGATAGCGACAAAAGACTCGAAACAAAGGAATGAGATGCTCTGAATCAAACAAGACAGTAGTAGGGTGAGAGTTAACGAGAAAGTGTACCTAGCACGGCGTCGGGTGCCTCTGAGCCTCCTCTGTGGTGATGGCGTTGACGCGACCACTACCCACGCCTTGGGTAGCGGGGCGATCTTACGGTCTGGTGCACCACCTCTGGCCCGCGTCCTCCATTAGGGGCGAGGGGTGCTCTGTCTTCTTAGGGCATTGGTTAGCATAATGCCCCTTCGTTGCATGAGAAACATGTGACCCGGCCGCCGGGTTCGGGGCGCTCTGGCTGACTTCGCAGTGCGTGGTGAGACACGGCTGCGAAGGGCGAAACGAGGCGAGTGACCTCGGGCGCCAAGAGTGAGAGTGGTACCCCGAGGCGCCGGCGGGGGCGGGAGGAACTGCCTGGATGACTTATGGGCCTCCCACTTGCGCTATGAGTCCATAAGCTCTCGAGCCGCATGCTCGTGACGATGGCCTTGTCGACCAAGGTCCGGAAATCGAAAGTCGACAATGGATAGCTTGTCCTTGACTCCTCGGACAAGCCACGCTGAACTTGGCACCTTAGCCATATCGGTGGCCACGTCCTCGGGAGCATAACGAGCTAGATGGTTGAACTCGTAGACATACTCCATGGTGAGCTCGCCCTTGCTTGAGCGCAAGAAACTCACCTTCTTGATCTCCATCAAGCCGGCGGGATGTGAGCCCGACGGAAGGCGATCTGAAACTCCTCCCAAGAAACGGTGTGGTCTGCGGCTGCATGGCGAGAAAGCTCTCCCACCATGACAAAGCTGCACCTTCGAGCTGGTGCGATGCAAACAGCGCCTTCTCGTGCTCTGGCATGCGCGATCTGGCTTCGCTCCACAAGACGGCCAATCGTCTGCATCCAAAGGTCCTCGGGCCGGGAAAGGTAGGGGCCGAGTCGAAGAAAATCCACGAGTCCTCCACGCGGTGATGGGCATTCCTCGCCCGCATCCCGAAGCTCCGGTAAGTGCGGTGGTGTTGCGCGATGACGTCGATAGAACTCTCCGGTCATCCGCGCGGTTGCGCCGATCTGAAGAAGAACCTCGGCCATGGTCGGAGGAGGAAGCTCCTCGTCCCACCAGTGGCCAACCTTGGCGATGCGAAAAGTCCCGCCATCTGTTACAAGGAATTTTGGTTAGCAACTAGACCCAAAAACAAAGCCTTAAGGAAAGCAAAGCGATCGACTAGGGGAATGGAATATCACCCCAACCGAAAGCCAAAATCAGCGGTTATTTAAACTTTAAAAAGCTTCTAAAAGACTCTAAAAACAGCCAAGAAACACCAAACGCAAGGCTCAACTTCTCAACTCAACTAACCCGTATTGAATGAGCGAGTAATTGATCGAGAAGATCAAAAATCAGATTGTAAGATGAGATCTAAAACTATTAGAGAGCAAGGTTAATGCAGCGAAATAAGTGTTAGATACTTAGCTAACTAGTATCACATCTTACCCTTTTATTCCCACAAGTTTTAGTTGATTAACCTCTCATTATCTATCCTAATTAGACACCTTTGAGACTGCTGTCCGGAAATTTGATGCTTGTCTGTCGGGTTTAGCATCCAAGCTCCTTGTCGAATCACCGACTCCGAACTTCAAAACCTTGTAGTGGGAAGCTCGCACTTCAATTTGCCAATCTCATTGGTTCTCCCAAAAACCAGTGCTAATCGATAACAACTATTTTGTAGAAGGAAGAGAGGAAAACAACTTTTAAAACTCAAATTAGAGTGGGATGAGAAGAAAGCTAAGATAGGTAAGGAATAAAATCCGAGAATTTCCTAAGCTTTCAAAACTCATTTGATGCTTTGAAAATAGGTTTTCAAAATATCCTAAGGACGACCAAGCTTGCGTTACTACGGTCATAACGGCTCTGATACCAACTTTTGTGAGACCCCGACGTTTATTAAGCTCATAATACTTAGTCATCCAATTGACCCTAGTATTATCAACCAAATAAACCCAATCTCGAGAGATGTATACTTCCCAGAATGCAGTATACATACCTCACAACAAAAGAATGTATCAATTCCATACAACACATAGTACATAAGCAACAAACCAGAAGTTAACATTAATATGGAATAGATATTACAAAAGTGGGGCCCTTAGGCCAAACAGCAATAATTCTACAAAGATAACAGCGGAAGCAAAAGTGCCATAAAGATGGCTATAACACAAAGCCAATCAGTGTGCCTTAACCCCTAGGCATCTGACCGGACCGCCAAGCTAGTCGACGAAGAAACTGCAACACGTAGCACAAAAGAGAGGCTCTTGGAGCTCTCCTTCTTCCTCTGCAACAAAAGCCACAAAATTGCCACAACCACGGGCGGATGAGTACATAAAGTACTCCATAAGACTTACGTGTGAGATAACAGAACTATAAATAGCTACATGCAAGCTTTATTTAAGTGGATGAGGCTTTGGACTCATTTTAGCATAAAGCAACATTTATTTGCAATAACATAATAGATTGAAGGCAATTTGGCAAAGCATTTTTAAATGTTGAAGTAACAACGAGATAATAACATAATAACAACAACAAGAACAATCACGGAAGTGACTAACCCAAGTCACCACAACAATAGCATGAACTCCCGTTCATACCAACCATGTCAAGTTTTAATTAAAGGTTGTAGTCTAGTCTTGAACGACCTTACCAAGCATGTCCATAACCTAGGGCGAGGCTATTGAATAGTTTTATCCTGCGGGGTGTACCACTGCACCACACGTCGAGACCGCCTTTCCTTTAGGCACACTACCATAGGTATGCCGCAAGCAGCTAAGTCCTCTGAGACAGCTTCAATGGACAATGCTAATTAAGTCGCACAACCCACGGGAGAAGGAGACATCACACAACCTTCCCGAAGCTAATGCTCCCTCCCACATCACACACACATTTTATCTTTAAAACACACCAACCGAGCGAATTCAATTAACACCGCCCAAAGTACTTAGTCAAGAGGGTTCCATATGCCCCTCGTGTGGTTAGTCTGTGAAATCGCTGGCTTAGTGACCCAAGTACTCGGTCCTTAGGGACCCGGGCATACCACCACATCCAAAAACCACGCCATCCATCCAATATGCCCAAGTCTAAATCAATCTTTTATTTTCAGTTTTGATTTTACAAATAAATCAAAGCACAAGTCTTTGGACATATAAGAGTAATAATCAGTTTTGAGTGATCAAGACCATGGACTAAGTCGATGATCGCCCATTTCTACCGATAACTAAGCATGTCTAAGCAATTTAAATCGAAACTACTAAGTGATAAGAGCTCATCCAACGAGCTCCCACCACAACAAATAACCTAGGCTCATGGTAGTAGAGGATGAACAATTCCTCAGATTATGCAACTATAGGCTTGCTAGCGACATTTAACACAAAGTAGCATGCATACATAGAAGTAAAACGATATATTAAGCTTTAAAGTAATGGGACAATGATGGAAATGATCAAACTGCTTGCCTTGTTGTTGCTGGCCAAGTTGTGGCAGAGGGTCACTCTCGGGATCACCACAAATGTCGAAACCTAACGGAAAAGCGAGAAAGAACCGATAAAACGACGAAAAACCAAAAAGACGCAACAGAGAAACTTCTCCAAAGCTATGAAAATTTTACAGCAGCAAGACAATGATTTATCATGAATTTAGCAACAAGAACCAATTGATTTTGATTCTTAATGCAAAAGATATGATGAAATCAATTCTGCTCAGCCTATTAATTAGAAATATGTTACTGTTCATCGCAAAATTTTCTAGAATAGAAGTGAAGCTGAAATTTTTACTGTAAAACCAGCACCTCATGAGATGAATAACACAATTGAGTTCATCTCACTTGGAGCTATATTGCACTTTCTATAATTTTTCAAAAACAAGAACTTGAACAAAATTATAATGCACAAGTCCTCATTTTCCTAACAGCAACATGCTCAAAACTAATTTTCACAGTGAGACCACTAATGGAGGAAACCAACAAAGTTGGTCTCACCCAAAAATAAACTATAGAGCATTAGTTATACCTTTTACAAGTTAAGTATTGTTTTTGAGTGTATATTTAAAGTGAGTTTTAAAATCTTAATGGCAAACTGTGCTCTAGAGCTGAATTCAACTTTCAATCATTTTTGGATTAAAGTCAAGTTCAAGACAGAGCTAACACAAGTTGAATGACCTCAAAAGGATTCAAAACGAAGAAGATATGAAATTCTAAAGTCTATACCTTATTTCAGTTTAACTAAGACCTCACTGGAATTTCTAAAACTCACAAGGGTATGGGAGGACGTGAGCCACAGATCTCAGATCCAACGGCTCAAGACCTCCCAGGAGAACATCACACGCCAAGACGTGAAGTCCAGAGGTCTGGACCTCTTAGCAACTCACATGTGCGAGGTGAGGGGAGGTCGTGGCCGTGATGCGAAATCCAACGGACCACAACATGGAAAGGAGGTCCTGAATCGGACCCAGATCTAAAGGGAGGTCCTCAACGGTTGAGATCTTCCAAAGGAAGGTCCAAACTATCAAGATCTCCCCGAGGAAAATCTACATCGTCGTGGCCTTTACGGGGGAGGTCCCGGCGGTCCAGATGTTCAAGGAGGTCCTTGATGGTCCAGATCGTCGAGGAGGACCTTGACGGTCAAGATCTACCCGGGAGGTCATGAGCAGTGAGATGGCTACGGAGAGGTCCTAAACGGAGGTCCTAACGTCCACAGACCTCCGTGGAGGTCAGGCGGCCACGATTGCGCAAGGGGAGGTCTTGGGCGCTCCAGATCTCCTCGGAGGAGGTCTCGGCGTCCTGCACCAGCGCCTTAACTTCGCGCGACGCCGCTGGACATGAATAAATGCGCCACCGGACATCAAGGAGGTCAGCGTCGCTGAAGGTCTTAGATGCACGCATTAAAGGGTGGATTTAAAGGCGGTTAAGACGCCCATTGATTACAATGATGGGAGCAAATGATTAGCGCATTAAACATGGAGGATTTCTGTCCTAAAACGACAACGACGCCGCCGTTGTGTCCGACAAAACCCGCGCAAAGATGTGGTCATCGCCGCGATGTAGACCTCGCCATGCGAGATCAATGATACCGTTGGGTCCGCAATAACCATGCGCACTCAAAGGACCTCCTCTCAACGCGGCGACGGCTTGAACGCCGCGAGCCGAGAGGACAACGAATCTGCCAAACGACAAAATGCAAAAAGGAGCTCATGCGACATTCAGCGTGTGCCAAAACTTAAGCTCCGCAACATGCATTCAGCGGGTGCCGACAACTAAAGGACTAACAGGAGGTACAGGAGGTCCTAAGGTCTTTGGGAGGTCGTGGAGGTGATGACCGGAGTTGGGGAAGACAATGAAGCTTGACTCAAGGCACCGGCTCAAGCTCGGCTTTGTCCACCTCTGAAAAATGCCCAAACAAAATAAGTTAGGGTTATTCCGGAGGTTTGGGGAGCACAAAGTGAGCAAGGGTTGAAGAAGGAGCCACTGGAACCCTTGAGTCACCGAGGAGTTCCAAGGACTTCAACAATGGCGACCACTAGAGAGGAGGTGAGTGAGTTAGGAGCTCACCAAACATCGGTATGACAGCTCCAAGTGTGCAAAGGAAGCCAGCGGGGAGCTCGAGTGGACACTTATAGCCTAAGGTGAAGGTTATGAGTGGGGCTAAGCTCCATGGTGAGCTTAGCCCACTGGGTTGGTCCATGGGGTGGACATGACATAAAGGTTGACAAAGGGCGGGTGTCTTGACTGAAAGGCGGAAAGTGACTGCATTAAATCTTGGTCAAGAAAGAGTCATTAAAGGTGCACAGAGGCTGGCGCAAGCTCCACTGCTCGAAGCACGCATGCGCGCCAGAGGAAGGAGAAGAACAGGAGGTCTTGGTGACCGTTGGATAAGACACAGGAGAGGTCCTAACCATCGGATCAATTTTGAACCGTTATGTTTTAAGTGGTGGGAGGAGGTCCCACCACACGATCAAGGATGGGAGGTCGTGGCCCTCCGATTTCATGTCAGCAAAACGCGTGAGGAAAAGGGACAGAGGTCCAAAGCGTTGGATCTCCATCCAGCAGTGCGGACCTCGGTGAGGACTTAACTGCACGCGATCAAAAGGACATGAGGGAGGTCATGGCCTTTGGATTTAAATCAAGAACACCGACGATGGGAGGTCTCGATATGATGCTAACAGCAAGGGAGGTCGGGACCGTTAGATTTAGATCTAAGGGTTCCGATCAAAGGAGGTGGAGGTCTGAGCTTGCAACGCACAAGGGAGGTTATGGCCTTTAGATTTAGATCTAAGGGCTACGATCTCACGTCTTGTTGGGGAGGTCTGCAGTGCGCATGAGACAAAAAGGAGGTCGTGACCGCAGATTTTAATCTAACGATGCACAACAAAAGATGGGGAGGTTGTGAGTGCTTGATAGCACGGGAGGTCGTGAGTTGGATCTCGATCCAACGGCTCGACCTTGGTTAGGTGGGAGGTTTGTTTAGTTTAGGTTGAGAGGAGGAGGTCGGGGCCATGGATCTTGGATCCAAGGGTCAGGACCTCACGCAGCGGGAGGACTGATGAGTATGTTGAGGAGGAGGTCGTGGTCATTGGATTTGATCCAACGGCCACGACCTCAACAAATGGGATGACCTCGCTGCGATGGTTTAACACTCGAGGAGGTCTTTGAGGTTTAACACGGGGGAGGTCATGGCCGTGGATCACGGATCCAACGGCAATGACCTCATGAGGCGGGAGGTCCTTGCGGTGTTAATCATGGAGGAGGTCGTGGCTGTTGGATGTAAATCCAGCAGTGCATTTGATCAAGGTGGAGATGAGGTCTGCTGAGGTGCAGACATGGTTGGGCTGGACCAACTTTGAATATAGCTAGCCAAAGGAACAAAGTAGGCTTTAAAATTTAGTTTTAACAATTGAAACTTAGCAGAATTATTTGAGATAGCAAACGAACTCCAAATTTAATGAAATTTTAGCTGGAGCTTGCTGATAATGAGATCAACCTTGCATAAAATTTCCAGAGGTTATTATGCAATGCATTTTTCTCAGGAAATTCATGAAGGTTGTTTAAAGGATTGTTTTGCCTCCAAAAATTATCAACAAGTGTTATAACTCATGATATTTTTCAGAGGGTCCCATATCAGTTTTTGGGACCAAGGAAAATATATTCAAATGTTTGGCACAAGATTTAAGATAATTGGAAAAAGGAATTTGATTTTTGGTCAACAAGAGCTTTGTGTTTTTGGATTACACAACTCTTGGACAAGAATTACATAAGATTTTAGGGTTTTTCAAGATGTGAGAAAAAGTTTTAATTTCTACACATATAATTATACTTGATTAACCCTAATTATACATTTGGGATGTTACACCCCTCTCGGCTGCGCCCCTCCCTGGCCACCGGAAGCCGCCTTCCTCTGAATTTTTTTGAATGATTTCTGAAATTTGTGAATTTGTGCCACATGTTTGCCTGAATTCCCCATGCTAATTGAGATGTTTTTCATGCTTCCTTTTGTGCAGAAGTACATACGTCATTTGGTTGCAGCCATGAATTTGTTTGAATTTTGTGATAGAAGCAGCAGCACAACATGTTGAAGGAGGCCCTTCTCAGATTAAATCATGGATTAATTAGCATTTAATAGAAGCATTCTGAAATTTGTGAACTTGTGCATCATGTTTGCCTGAATTCCCCATGCTAATTGAGATGTTTTTCATGCTTCCTTTTGTGTAGAAGTACGTACGACATTTGGTTGCAGCCATGAATTTGTTTGAATTTTGTGATAGAAGCAGCAGCACAACATCTCAATTGAAGGAGGCATCTCAGATTAATCATGGATTAATTAGCATTTAGTAGAAGCATTTTGAAATTTGTGAACTTGTGCATCATGTTTGCCTAAATTCCCCATGCTAATTGAGATGTTTTTCATGCTTCCTTTTGCGCAGAAGTACGTACAACATTTGGTTGCAACCATGAATTTGTCTGAATTTTGTGATAGAAGCAGCAGCACAATATCTCAATTGAAGGAGGCGTCTCAGATTAATCATGGATTAATTAGCATTTAGTAGAAGCAAAGATTTACCATCTTTTCTTGTTGTAGTGAGTTAAAACTGAGTGAATGTATTCACTTTATTGATTATCAGAATGTGGTATTCTCAGGACAATGTGAAAGTAGTAGCAGTGTTTCTCGAAGTGTAAATGCACAAAGTTTATTAAGAGATGTAAGTTCAGTTACTGTAACTTGCTTCTGTGAATGCAGAGTTGAGAATATTACATAGCACAAAGTTGGAATACCCCATGTATGATAACTTGCTTTCTATCCACTACCATAATTCCTTTTGTCCAGAAACTTTGATGATCATGCAAGGGAGCATGGTGTAACGGCCAATATGAACTAACCAACTCCAGACTAACTGGCTAAGAATGTACTTGTGTGGCTTTGTCGATAGGAAACGATACATGTGCAGGTCCTATCATTCTTTGGCATGTGTCCCTGTTACCATGAAACTATGAAAGCACTTACTGGAGGACAGTTAATTTGGTAAGTACTGGAAGGCAATTTGCACAATTCTATCCAAAGCCAAGCAATGCAAAAGCTCTTCTTGCCCAAATTTTTTTAACTCCCAGAAATAAGTTCAAATCCTTGACTCTTTACAAGTCACAATATGAATAAAAACATGGCAGATGAGTGGTCGCCAACCATTTTAGAGGAACAGTACACTCCACAATGCCATTGCACAAACGAAAACAAATCCTTGCTCCAACAAAGAAAATGAAACATCCTGAGAACATTAGCCAAATTGCAACCAACTCCTTTGCTTCACATAACATAGAAAATGGTACAGCCTCCTTGTTGAAATGTTAGCCTCCTTGGTGGCATGCTACACCCTAACAATGAAGCGACAATGAAACAATCAAGATAGTTAGTAACAAAATAAATTGACAAATTCTGAGAACAATTTTATTGATGATACCTTGCTCAATTTGCTGTCATCCTCAAAGGGCAATTGCGGCTGTCTTGGTACACAATCTCCTTGCATGACCTACACATGCGTGGCACCCTTGTTTTGTTCTCCACATTCTCGTCTTTCTTTACATCTGTCTTCCCCTTCTGTCCTGGCTTTATTCTCTTGCACCTACCATTCGAGTTAACATCGTTTGGTGGCTTTATGCTGATTTCCTGAGGGATGGGACAACTTGCAAATGCTTCAATCTCTTCAGCTCTACTTACCACATTCTCAAGAATCAGAGGAGTCAATGCTCCCGGGCAGAAAACACTTCTTTCTGAAACTCAGTGAAGACAGCGAACGTGAAGATCTCACTTCCATGCTTCTCTATTGCCCAAGTAGTCTGCAATACAGGCATTGTGTGTAATGTGGCATTGTCAGCTTCTAACTCATTGTGACGTTGTTCTTCCACTGCATTAACAAATCTGATCCAAAACTCCACTAAAGTATTTTTGAATCCAATAAACCTATTGAAGAAAGAGTTAGAACTTTCTAACCTAGAAGTGGTTCTAAGGATTCCTGCCAAGAATACATCTTTGAAATAAGCGGGTACCCATGATGCGCGGATTCGGTACCGAGTAGCCAACCACTCATTGGATTCTAAACCAAATCAGAAATAATAAAAGAAAATTGTTCCTCAAATTCCTCCAGAGTTTTTGAGGCCCATACACATGAGTTTACACGTTGGTACAATAAAGGGTTTTCCCTCAAATGTGGCGGTACCTTCACTGGAATCTTTTGTAAAATGTGCCACATGCATAACCTATGTATGCTAGTTGGAAAAATAGTGGAAATTGCAGTCTTCATGCCAGTATCTTCATCGGTTATGATAAGTCTAGGTGCAACTCCTCCCATTGCTTTCAAGAATGTACAAAACAACCATACGTATGTCTCAGACTTCTCATTGCTTAATAATGCAGCCCCGAGCAAGACACATGCCTTATGGAGATTTACTCTAGTGAATGGTGTGAAGATCATGTTATAATGGTTGGTGTTATATGTAGAATCAAATGAGACAAGATCTCCAAAATGAACATAATTCTTCCGACATGTACTACCCGTCCAAAATGCATGTACCAAACTGCCCTTGTCATCAACAACATAATCAAAGTAAAATGAAGGATTTATGTCATTCTTCCTACAAAGGTTGTCAACAAACATCTGAGCATCCGATGACTTAATATAGCTTCTCAGCTCTGTCTGATAATTCTGCAAGTCTCTTCTCGTGCATCCTACATTCCCAAATCCACCCTCACTACTACGGAGATATCTATATGCCCCACTTGTGCCATGCCTCCTTTATGACATGTGATTAATACACGCTTGGCATTCTCATTTACTTTTCTATTATACCTTATCAATTGTTGTTTGCTAGGTGATACCAATTTATGTGTATGTGACTCAACAAATGTCTCCACCCTAAGCTTATTGTCACAAGTGCGTTTTACAGCTAAAATTGCCTCACAGCCACACCTAGTTAACTTCCTGACATATTTCTTTTCTTTGACTCGACGTTGTCCTTTTCTTTCTCAGACCGGAAGCCTTCTCTTGAGCACATCCATCACTTCCATCTCGTAACATCATTGACACACATATGCAGACCAACACGGACTCCAAACCCGGTTGAATGTGCATACGTCTTGTAGAATTCCTCAGTAGCATCCAAGTCATCAAAAACCATCCCTTCAAATGGTTTGATAGTTGGGTCAACACAAGGTGTATAAGAAAAACCCTACAATACAAATGATTAAGTGTCAAGCATGATGGAATGACCTATAGAATCAAACACATGCACACAACACGATACTTACTACGAATGGGGTGCTTTCGCTCTTTTCTGGGGTACCAAAATGAATTAATTCTTAGGGAGGTGAACTAATTTGAGTGACAGAGTGCGCATCAAGGCTTCCTTGTCTTGGCAAAGCCAATGCCACACTCTCATTGGACACAGATTCCATGCCTGCTACATTGTGCCAAACACACAAAGCGAGACTATTCATCGTAAGAGTTAATATCGACAATGAATCAAATCTAGAACTCTAGGAAGTAAATGTATCATTCAAAAAATTCAGATTGGCAAGTATAATGACAGATTAATACTAAGAGTAGGACTCCATACATGGCACCATAATAGGAGGTTCATTTCAGAAAGAAAAAAACACTACTTCCAAATTTATTGAACCTACAAATCTTCTTGCATGTTTGTAGGCTAATGATATGTGCACAGCTAGGCATCCAATGCAGGATTTGCGAATTGGAACATCAAAGTACATCTTATGTTATAGTATTTGTCACAAAGCACGTTGAAGACAATTACAAGATCAGTAGAATTTTAACTGTACAATAATGATCTTGTAGAGACAAATTGAGGTCTTTCAAGCATCACACCGACAACAGCAGCAGCTAATAATGCATGGACCGAACTATTCGTATAACAGAGCATGGTAATAGTATAATACAAGAACTGCACACACTAGCACAATCAAATGCATGGACCGATTCTTGCAACAATAGAACTAGCACAATCAAATGCAGGCGAGCAATGCTACACAGACATAATAAACTGGAGAACATGAAATTCAACTTGATTTCCTGCCTCACTGCATTGACAAGGAGCTGATTGAACTCCCATGGGAGGTAACGCATCTGGACGCCCCAAACATTGCGTAGGTAATAGCGGATGAAGTTGTTGCTCCTGATCAACACAAAGAACACCAACCTGTTCGCCGAGCCGACGGAGCCCTAGATGCAGCGATGGCGCAAGGCTGGTCTGCCGCTCCTCAACGCAGGTGGCGGCTGCCGGCCAGGGGTCGAAGAGCGTGTCTCAAGAGGGGTGGCACCGCAGTCGAGAGGGGGAAGGGCGGCGGTAGGGCCACCACGAGGGGGAAGGCCGAGGGAGGGGCACAGTCACGAGGGGGAAGGGCGGCGGTAGGGCCACTGCGAGGGGGAAGGGCGGCGGCAGGGCCAAGGAGGGGCACAACCGGGATGCTGATGGGCGGCGCCAGGGGCCGAAAGGGTGCTGGAGGGGCGGCAGCGGTGGTTGAACTAGGGGAGAGGGAGGCGATGGGTTAAGGGAGAGGGCGACGGGTTGGATTGGGAACGTAAAATGTGTGTGCATGTAGGGGGTTTAGTGCAAAATGTTTAAGTGGATTGGAGGTGGGAAGGATGTAGGATCAAGGATAACCGACTAGAGGGGGTGAATAGGAGGTTTTTAAACTTTTTAGCAAATTAACAATTTAAGCCAATTATAAAATGTGTCTAAACTAGATACAATTCTAGCTAAACAATTTAATACAAGATAAATGCTAGAATTGTAAATGCGGAATAAGTAAAGACAAGAATTAACCACAATAGAGACAACGATGTTTTCCCGTGGTATCGAAGACTTGCTGGTCTTCACTAGTCCACGTTGAGGAAGCTTGAACGAATCAAGCCAGCTCCATGAATTAAGCCTTCCTCCGATCACTATTAGTTGTTCTTCCTCTGCTCCGGAGATGGTGAATACCAAACCACTCACAAACTTGGCACCGGGTCTCTTCACAATCTTCTTGAAGAGATCACCGTGCTTCCACCACCAAGCCGTCTAGGAGTTTGGCAAAACTTCAAGAGTAATAAATCGATGACCTTCGCTTGATGGCACTCAAGTGCAAATGGATCAACTAGAATGAATGCACTTGAATGAACTCAATCACCTCACAATGAATGCACAAATGTTTTCTAGGTGTTGAGAGGATGCACAAGGCTCTAAGGATGTTAAATGAAGTGTTGCCTTATGTCCTAGAGCAGGTGGTGGGGTATTTATAGCCCCTACAACCAAATCCAACCGTTATGAGAGAAAACCCATCTTTTTAGTGAAATACGGTATTACCGCCAACCAAGATGCGGTACTACCGCATTCCACCAACCGCTCTGTAACGGCTACAACAGGAGCATTAACTGCCTCTGACATAACCGTTTTAAACATGGCGCGGTACTACCGCCAACTATCATGCGGTCATACCGCTAAGCACGGTCGTACCGTACATTGGAGTGGTACTACCGTTTGCAGGGTTGTAGGATCAAGGATAACCGACTAGAGGGGGGTGAATAGGAGGTTTTTAAACTTTTTAACAATTTAACAATTTATGCCAATTAATAACTTAGTCTAAACAAGATACAATTCTAGCTAAGTAATTCAACACAAGAAATAAGCTAGAAATGTAAATGCGGAAATGGTAAAAACTAGAAAAAACCACAATGAGACAAAGATGTTTTTCCCGTGGTATCGAAGACTTGACAGTCTTCACTAGTCCACGTTGAGGAAGCTTGACAACTCAAGCCGGCTCCATGAATTAAGCCTTCCCTCGATCACTATTGGTTGTTCTTGCTCCGCTCCGGAGATGGCGAACACCAAGCCAATCATAATCTTGTCACCGGGCCTCTTCACAAGCTTCTTGAAGAGATCACCGTGCAATCACCGCCAAGCCATCTAGGAGTTCAGTAAAACTCCAAAAGTAACAAATCGTTGGCCTTCGCTTGATGGCACTCAAGTGCAAGAGGATCAACTAGAATGAGTAAATGCACTTGAATGAACTCAACACCTCACAATGAATGCAGAAGAGTGTTTTTAGTGTTGAGAGGATGCTCAAGGCTCTAAAGGTGATAAATGAACTCTAGCTCCATGTCCTTGAGCAGGTGGAGGGGTATTTATAACCCTCACCAACAAATATGACCATTGGGGAGGCAATCCCCAACTTTCAGCGAAATGCGGTATGACCGCCATCTAGCGCGCGGTACGACCGCATCTATGTCAGAGCACACTGACGGCTAGAATAGAGGCATTAATTACTCTGATATAGCCGTTGAAAATCACAGCGCGGTACGACCACCAACCAAAGTGCGGTACAACCGCATCGTTCGGTCATACCACACAAAGGAGCAGTATAACCGGTCGTAGGGTTTCCAAATTCGCCGAAATGACATGCTCTCTATAAAATGCATACCGCCTTATAAAAATCGGTACAACTGCAGATCGGTACGATCGTTTCTCAAATGCGGTACGACAGATTATCAGGGAGAGCTCTGAGCCAAAATGCATCAGTTCTGGTTTTATCAAACCGCCAACTAGAAATCGAAATGACTGCAATGCGGTAGTACAGCTCAAAAAGCCGGTCGTACCGCATTAGCGCTCAGTTGGCTGAAGCGTTCAAAACTTGGTATTACCGCCAAGCAAAGTGCAGTTATACCGCACCAAGCGGTACTACTGCCTGTGCAACTTCGGTACTACCAATTTCTGACAAATGCACTTAGAGCTTTCAAATTCAAATTCAAATGCATGTATGATCCTAAATTGATCCATATTGCACAAGACCATGCTATCAAGCTACTAGTCACGATCTCTCTTAATAGTACATCATTTAACCTATAATCCGGTCTTCCAGCCATTTCTCCTAAGACCGGTAAAATATAAAAAGGATCCTAGACTACTTGTACCTTGTCTTGAGCCATGTAGATCTTCATTGAACCTTTTAGCATGCATCTTTACATCATCAAAAACACCAATGGGACTTAACCTTGTAAATACTCAATAAGCACGTTAATCCTATATTCACATATTATCATTAATTACCAAAACAATTTTTAGGGGCCTAGGTGCTTTCAAGGGTTTTCAATCTCAAACGAAAAGGGTGCTTCTTTGGATTTTACGTACCGCCATATAAAAAACGGAACAACCATGGAGCGGTAGTTCCGCACTAAAGCTCCGGTACTACCGCTTCACTAACTTGAACCAACACACCCAAACACGCTAGCCACGTGGACAGCTCAGATGCAATGGGCTGTTCGGACCACATGTTTAAACCACACGATTTTGAACTTTTCGGACAGTTCGAATGGCCCACGGTAGTACCGCCAAAGGAAGTGCGGTCATACCGCTAAGCGGTAGTTCTGCCAAGAAACACTCGGTACTACCGTTTGCCAAAGGAGCACAAGAGCTCCAAAAAGGGTCTCTCTGACAAATACATATCGCTCCAGTTTTCGGAAGTACCGTAGAGCGGTAGTACCGTTTAATCAACGGCGGTACTACCGTTGCAAGGGTTTTGCAATTTCAACCAAAATGGAGTCTCTTTGAATTTTACGTACCGTCAACTAGAAAACAGAATGACCGTGTTGTGGTCGTACCACTCACAAGGGTGGTCGTACCACATAGCAATTAAGTTGACAGGTACGTTTGAACTGCATATGTGGACGGTCCAGATTATGACCCATAAACTCAGACGGCTCACGAAACCACCTGTGATGATATTTTTGAACCGTCTATGAAGACATTTTCTATAGTCGTGAATCCTTTTCGATTGGTAGTTTAGTTTTAAATATGTGGTTAATCGTGGAAATCTTGTTTACGGTGTAGTACATCAAATATGTCAGACGCCACAAATTTCAAAATTTACTACAGTCAAGAGACTATTCTGGAGGGTCCCGAGGGATTGATTTGTGTTATTTTCAATCGTCGACCATGACCCTAACAAGACTAGAGCAACGTATATAGGGCGCTGTGATGCGGTGGTTGTTCCACACATTCGATTTGGACCATGCTGTTTATGATATGAGATTGAGTTGTCTTGCCAACCGAGTACCACAGGGTACATATTGGGAGTTAGTGCAGCTCAAGGGAACAAGGTTATGTCGGTCATATGTACGCACGGAGAGGGAGGAACGGTGGGATTTGGCCCTTCTAGCCTAGGCATATGCTATGCCCACTCCTACATCGGCGGCTGAACAAGAAGGGGAGAGGTGATGGCAAAGAAAAAGTCAGGGACTCTAGCCACAGCGCAGCACACAAAATGGTCGAAGGTCCGGGAGTTGCTGATGTTGTCGATAAAGACCATGTGGAAGGAGCTCCTTCAGTTAGGCAAGCTAGTGGGATTACTAACGAGGGTAAGGAGATGGAAGCCCTAGTCCAAAGGATGGATCTCAAAGACCAAGACTACTTGGCATTGTCAGAAGATGAAGGATCCAATGACGAGGATGTTGTGGAACAACAAGCGGTTCCATCCGAGTGGAATACATACCAATTCGATAACCTCGTCGTTAACGAATGCTCTCGTGTATCATGAGAGTACGACCAAAGTGAGGTCAGGCAAGGAGCCATGTACATATGCAAGGAAGCCGTGTAGGAGGTGGTCAAATTTTGGGCCTTGTCGGTGTGGTGTACATTCACAGTCGTCAAGTCTAACCCAAGATGCTACAAAGTGAAGTGTGTAGGATCAAGGATAACCGACTAGAGGGGGGTGAATAGGAGGTTTTTAAACTTTTTGACAATTTAACAATTTTAGCCAATTAACAACTTAGTCTAAGCAAGATATAATTCTAGCTAAGCAATTTAACACAAAAGACAAGCTAGAAATATAAATGCGGAATTGTAAAGACTAGAAATAACGACAATGACACAACGATGTTTTTCCCGTGGTATCGAAGACTTGCCGGTCTTCACTAATCCACGTTGAGGAAGTGATGCGGGGGAGTGCCCGATCTTCACGACGTAGGACCGTTGATAACTTTGGATCCGTGCAACCTGACGAACCGATGACGCCAACCATTGTCAAAACAGTAACCTGCGACAAAAGAATTCGCCCAACCACACGCTCGTGATCCTGTCTACCTGACCACACAAAGCAGACGTGTTGTCGCTCCTGCAAAACACAAGGAATCACAAGAACAACACGGTTGAGAATGCTCAATTCCCCTCTAGGTTGCACTGTATGTCAAACCCTAGGAAGAACAAGCGTATAGATCTCTCTCAAAATAATAGATTCATATTCGTGGTCCTCTTTTACATGGAGGGGTGATGGGGTATTTAACTCCCGTGCACGGCAAGGCCTAGGGCCGGCTACATCCAATTCGCAACGGACTCAACAAATAAAAAAATATCCAACAAATCTAATTCGGTTCGGCCAATACGCGCAGGCCACGACTCAGTTTCCTTTTGCCTTCACGCATAATCCGGCGGACTCCAACCCAAACGCTGACTGCTCAATCTCGCTGACTGCTCAATCAAAAAAAGATCTCGTACTAACAAAGTTGTGCATCCTGGCTTGCTTTCTGATCAGGTGCTCCTCATGCGCCATGCTGCATGCACTAGATGCGCCACACACTAGACACACATGCATGCTGCATGCACTAGTTTTCTTACTGAGCACTCACGCCACACAAAGTACCATGTGGTTCCACATTGCATGCATCTAATTGCGCCATGTGGTTCCATGCATGCTGCCATGCTGGTTCCATGCTGCATGCATGCATTCTTAATAAATGAAGGATGGAATAGAATTGGTCTTCTCTCCATGTTAATCAATAAACCAACCGAGACTTGCATTGTAGCACTTGGACTTGCATTTGTGAGGGGGATTGCAGCTCATGGCTTCGTGGGTGACATTTGTGCACACAATCAAACATAGGTTTATATTAGCAGCGACATCTTCTTTCCTTCGTCCGATCTCCCATGCTTCTTTATGTATAAAATCGACACACACAATATGAGACTATTAGGTAGTATCATATATTCATTAAAATCAAGACTAAAATTAAGTAGGAGCGAGTTCACCTGTTGGTTAATTAATTTAGCCCTTGCTCGTGTAATCGGTCCAATCGGGATGTCCTCATCATCCTTCCCCTCTTGAAAAGGAGTCGTCCTCGACTCTGATTGTTCGGGTGCACAAGATGAATCCGATTGCTCCTTCCGCGGCTGAACTCCGAATATAAGAAATGATATATGTATTCCTTCAGGGCCTTCGAAGCGCATCTTCACTTTAGGCTTGTACAGATCATATATACGACTGCATATAATTAAATAAAATAGTAGTAGCTCTGTGTCTCTAAGTATGATAATTAAAGACCGAATTAAATTAGAGTTCACCTGGTAATATTTAATGTGGCTCAATAATTCTTTCCAGTCAAATAATATATTTAACTGAAAAGTACTAAGTGTGTCTGTATCTTTATCAGGAAGCTTGATCAACTCAAGTCGGCTCCACGAATTAAGCCTTCCTTCGATCACTAGTGGTAGCTCTTCTCCTCTCCGGATAGCCGAGCTCCAACCTTCACAAATGCCCGGGTCTTCTCACAATCTCCTTTGAGAAGATCACCGAACCAATCTCCAAGCCGTCTAGGAGACGGCAATCTCCAAGAGTAATAGAGCAAGAAATCTTCACTTGAAAGTGCTCTAATGCCACAATGATCAAACCCTACCAAATGCTCTTGGAAAAACCTCAACTACCTTTGCAAAAGGAATTGAATGCTCTCAATGAGTTGGAAACAAGGCAAAGGGCTCAAGTGTATTAAATGAGGTTCATCAAAGCCTTCTAGTGCATAGGCGAGGTATTTATAGCCTCCACCCATCAAGACTAGCCGCTGGGAACACGAAATCCCCAAAACTCGAAAAGCCCAATCGGATCATAATCATGAGTGCGGTCATCCGACCGCAGAATCTGGCCGATCGTTTTCTCTGAAACGCATTAAATGCACTGAGAAAATAGCCGTTACGGAGGGGTCTGGTCAGACCGCAGTGCAATGCACGGTTAGTCCGGCCTTTAAACAAAAGCACGAGAAAATTTGCTTCTGTAAAAAGCTGACCGGGCCAAAGAATCCGGGACCCCGGTCAGTCCGGCCTGAAGAAATAGCGAAGCATAACCTCTCTAGAAAATGCTGACCGCGTCCATGACCCGGTCAGTCCGGCCTTTTGCCGTTGGTTAGTCCGGCCCAGAGGATTTTAGCAAAACCGAAAATAACAACTTTCTGGAAAAAGCTGACCGTTTTTTTGGTCCGGCACACCGGTCAGTCCGGACAAATAGCGTCGGTCAGTCCGGCCTCAAGGATTTTTCAGCAAATTCAATTCAAGGCCAAATCAATTCAAATCAAATCCAAGATTAAACCAAGTATGATTTGAGCATTTGTGGCATTATCCATTTTCAAGGTACTAGATTCTTGAACCCTCTTTATAGTATGGCTATCTAACCTATAACCCGGTCTTCCAACCAATTCACCTAAGACGGTAAAAATAAAAAGAGTTCTAAACTATTGTACCTTGTCTTTGAGCCAAAAGATCTTCGTGTAGTCCATTTGCATGCAACTCCAAGTCATCAAAATCACCAATGGGACTTAACCTTGTAAATACTCAATAAACACGTTAATCCCATATACAGATATTATCATTAATTACCAAAACCATTTTTAGGGGCCTAGATGCTTTTCAAAGTGCGACATAGAGGGATGCCCTTGTCGAGTACACGTATTTCAGCCTAAGTGGGACACCTATTGGAAATGCTCTATAGTGGTCCCTCACACATGTGTCGTCGCTGTGTAGTCCCACAAGAACTTGTCATTAGGCTTCATCGCGAACATCATGTACGGTAAGATCGTGGGAAATCTAGATTTTGAGTCATGATCCATCATTCGGGCGATTGAGGCAAGGTTTCAGTACACAATCAGCTACGCCAAGACACGGAGGAAAAAACAGAAGGCATTGGAATCAAGGTTCGGTACGTTCGACGACTCCTGCCACAACCTGCTTAGCTAACTCTTGGTCATGCAGGATAGGAATTCCGGTACTCGTGTCACCATTGAAGATTCCACACATCCGAAGTGGGCAATAAGAGGGTACTAAAGCGAGCATTCTTCACATTTGGTCCATGCATCAATGCATTCTGGTACTGCCGTCCAATCTTGTACATGGATGGCACATTCCTAACTGGGAAGTTTAAGGGCTAGATACTGACTGCAATAGCGACGGACGAGAACAATCAGGTTCTTCCCGTGACATTCACATTTGTTGAAAGCGAGAACACAGACATCTGTTGTGGTTCATGAAGAATTTGAGGATTTCTGTTGTAGAGGGACGTCCTAACGTATGCATCATACATGATCGGCATACGAGCTTGCTGACAGCATTAATTCAGTTACAACAAGAATAGAACGAACCACTTCCATGGGTGGATTTCTAGAGGAGGTGGTGCATGAGGCACTTGGGTGCAAACTTCTACACGCAGTTCCATGACAAGGACTTGATGAATCTATTCAAGCGGTTGTGCAACCAGGACCAGCAGTAGCAAAAGTTTGATGCACTTTGGAAAATTCTGGATGAGTGGACCCGAATGCATAGAAGGGAGACAACGAAGAAGGCCGCTACAAGCGCTGACTAGCCCCCGAAGTATTGCCATAGTTACCCACAGATGGTCCTAGTGTGACGAGGAAGAAGGGGCCCAGGTGAAATGCTTCTCGAATAGGATTGAGCACAAGCCTAAGGAGAAGTGGTCACTACTACATGATAGGGGTGGTGCTCGACATAGTGTCATGACAACCAATCTAGCCGAGGTGTACAATTGGATCATGCGCAACGCAAGGTGCCTCCCTTTGGTTGGTATTGTGGAGTCAGTTCTCCATGGAACCACAAATTACTTTATTGACAGAAACAACAACACGTCGCTCTCCATAGCAAATGACAGAGTACTGTACTCCGCCATGATCACCAAGTACATAGAGGAGAAGAGCAAGAAGGGTGAGATGCACCGGGCATTCAAGATGGGCACAAAAGAGCTTCGCTTCGAGATACTGTGCAGGAATAAAGGACGCTATGGGATGAACCGCGAGAGGGTCACGCTACGTCGCGCTAGTTGCGTATGCACTTACAACAAGCCTATTCTTCTACATAGGCCCTGCTCACATGTCATGGCCACGTGTTTGATGGCGGCGCAGCATCCTAGCCAGTACTTATCTGATTATTTCAACAAGAAAGAGGTGATGCAAACCTAGAGTGCAGAGTTGTATGGTTATGGTATGGTTGGCCATTTTCACTGGCTATCGAACCTAGGAGCAACTTATTTGGGCTGCGGACATTGATAGGCTGAAGGAAAAGGTTGGCCGACGACAGGCACGACATATTAGGAACGATATGGACGAAGCAGAACCCGAGTGTTGTACGAAGAAGTGATCCATTTATAGAGAGTCTAGGCAGACCTTCAAGAAATGCCCTACGAGAAATGCACAGTATGAAGGAGACATCGGCAGTCCGAACGACGCCGCAAGGACCTCATCCGACCGCCCCACTCGAGGCGATCAACATGGCAGACGTTGAGGCCGCGACCACGGGAAATATTTGTCTTGTTGAAATATGTGGTCTTTAATGCTTTGTAATATCATTTTGATTTGTTGAAAAACTAGGTGATGACGTTGTGCTGAATGTTTTGTAATATCATTATGATTTGTCGACAAAATATATGATGACATGGTGCTGAATGCTTTGTAATATCATTGTGATTTGACAACAAAATATGTGAGGATGTGTTACTGAATGTTCTATAATATCATTGTGATTTATTGACGAATTTTGTGATGACATTGTGCTGAATATTTTGTAATATCATTGTGATTTGTCTACAAAATATGTGGTCGAAAATAGACAGTAAACAAACAGGTAGAGGTTCCTATCGCCATTTCAATTGGCGACAATATCTTATCGCCAATTGGAATGGTGATATGTCCTTGCTGCCACTCCAAGTGACGACAATACCCTCTCTGCACTGTTCCAGGCTACTGTCATCATTTGGAATGGCGATAGGACAATTTTGCCATTTTAAATGGTGATAGTAGCCTATTTTTATATTTTTTGGCTATTTACTTTTTAAATTTTCTTTGAAAATAATATTATTTTTTTTAAAATCGCATGGGACAAGGTGGGACCCATTCCATGTGCATCTCATGGAAATTGTAGCCCATTCAATTTCCTTGTGTACACTTGGCCTCTGCGTGTAGCAAAACAAGCTCAAATTCAAGAAATTTCATATGACGGACGACGACGCGCCGCTTGGTTAGTGCCCTGGACTTCATGTTTGGAAAAAAATGGTACCTGAATATAGCCTGAAAAGTAGATGGTTTTTGTCTGGCCAGACAAACCTAGAGATGAGTTGTTTGGTTGAAAGTATGTGCCTGGAATTGATAAATAAAAAATAGACCGTTAGATCAAACAATCAACGTGGATCAAACTAGGCATCAAACTTTCAGGCAGCTTGTAACATCCCAACTTTAATAAATAGTAATTATATGCATATCATATTATTTCTGGGGCATGTGCATAAATTATGCATTTGAAAATCTTAAAATCAAATGTAAACCTCTAACTCAAACTAAAGTTACAAAAGAAAGTTGAAATAAAAACCCATAAAAGTCTATGGAAAACAATTTATTTAAGTACTAGAATAATTATCATGAATAAAAATAAATTTTACCAAAATTTTGGAATCCAAATTAACCATGAGAAAAATTCAAACTTAATTCATAAATATACACTTTAAATGAATTTTAAATAAATGAATAAATCATGAATGTAATTTTTAGAAAAGTATATATAGAACATAAAATCCTCAAACAATGGTATAAAAATTTACAATATATCAGAAACCTGCTCTGAAAATTTTATAATTTTTGGAGCCTGAAAACTTTATTTAGCAATTCACTTATCCATCAATCATTTGTTTGAAAATCCAGGAAACCTATTTCTTTTCTCCTTCTCACTGGCCAGTGGGGCCCACTGACCAGCTTCTCCCTTCCACGTAGCTCTTCGCCGCAGCAGCCCCTGGGACACGCCACCCCATCTCGTAGCTTCTCCCCGCAGATATTTTTCTCCACTCGGTCATCACCACCAGGGTCGGTCTTCTCCCCCAAATCTCCTTCTTCCCTCCCCTATTCCATGGCGCCACCACCCTAATCCTTGGCGCCTCCCCAACAGCCGGCCACCTCCTCACCTCCCCTCTACTTCCCGGTCGCCTCCTTCGGCTCCCCTGCTCCATGGCGCCGCCTGGTCCCAAGAACCGGTTCCTGGCTCCTGCGCCTCTCGCCCGCTTCTTCCCGCCGCCGCTAACGCCGCCCCTCGCCAAGACCACCTCCCGGCTTTCCCACCGCTCCTTGGCTCGCCTGGTTCTCCTCCTCCTTGCGCCGAGCTCCACCATCCGCCATGGCCGCCTGCTCACCCATCTTCAAGACCGCCTCGCCTCAAATCGCTTTGTTTGCTCGTGCCGCCTCGCCATCCGATCGCCTCCCGGTTTTCCCCACCGGCTCCATGGCCGACCCCAGCTCCCCTTCCTCAACCTCCACCCTCTCCGGCGTCATGGACGGCTTCGAGGCCGACGAGCGCGGCGCCGGCATCACCGTCTTCGTCCCCCGTTCAATATTTAGAACAATATTTGAATTTCAACTGTTTTATCAGGAATTAAAAAGGGATTTCAAAATTTCTCTTGAAGGAGGATTAAATCTTGGGCCAAAGGCCCATAGCTTTGGCCTATTAGGGGCAGCCAAAACCCTAGGGGCTACTGTAGCTACAGTACAACGCCTCCTGCTACAGTAGCGCCGCTGCTACAGTATCCACCCCCTCCCTTGCTGCTGTCCAAGAAGAAGAAGAAGGAGGGAGGGAGAAGAACCCTTCGGGTGTCGCCGGCCAAGGAGAAAAGAAGAGGAAGAGAGGAGAAGAGGAGGAGAGGATCATCTTCGAGGCTTGATCATCATCTTCTCGCGGGTCTACAAGGGTAACTAAGTGTTTTCCCCGCTGTTTGTCGTTGATTAGAGGCGAATTCGATGATTTGGGTTGGATCGTTTTGCTGCCAGTAGACGTTCAATTCTGTCTAGTACCTTGTGTGATCGTTTTCGGGTTCTTAGAGACAAAATTTGAGATGTCCATCTCCTAGAGATAGTTAGGTAATGTTTTTAGCTTTCCGTGGCCACCAAGAACACCTAATTCCGACATACGGATCAAAAGTTATGATAGTTTCAATCTTGCTGCCCAGAATTCTGACGAGATTGATCTGTTAATTTGTCTTTTAAGTTATGTTTATGTTAGAGGAAAATTCAGGGTTTCCACCCAACAAGATTGTTTTAGTAAATTTCATAACCTTTCTAGAATGATAAAGAACGCCCTAATCGGAGTTGTAGATCAAAAGTTGTGATCTGTTCTTTACTGCTGTCCGATTCGTCTGGACAGAATCTGTCTTTTAAGTTCAACTGCCTGTTAGCATTTGTTTTTGGCCGAATTGGGTTATCTCGCCAACTAGAATGTTGTAGATATGTTCGTTAAGTTTCGTTAGAAACTAGGCTCACCTCATTCCGAGTCCCAAGTCAATAGTTATGGTTATTTCGGTTCTGCTGTCTAGATTCGATTCTGTGGTTGAGTTGCCTATTTTCAGAATACGGATTATGGCGATTTCTTAGGAGTTTTGGAAGGTTTTGTAGAACGTTACTGGTAGTGTCCTATACCATGTTGTTCTTATTTCGAGTACTTACTTGTGTAGGTGGAGAGGCTTCGGGTTTAGAGGCATCTTCATTGCCTACTAACGCGTCGCAACGCGAAAGGCAAGTACTTTGATGTTCTTATGATTAGTGAATGCTGGATGCTTGATGTTCGTATTGTGCTTTTCTGTGATCTATGAGAATATTCAAAGTTTATGTTCCTTTCTTATGTGTTAATTCCATGTGTAGACATGATGTCTTTCATAATTCATATTTTAATACATGCATCCATTTTCATGTTCCTTCCACGGGAGTGGATTATAAGACCCATCAATTCCAGTATGGGCACATAAGACCCACCATTCCAATGTGGGCAGATTTGGACACCAGATGAAACGTTCTTCATACGGGATTTGGATCCCGTATTTTGTTAAATGCGGGCTTAGGTGAACACCGACGGGTGTGTCACTAGCTATACCGGTATAAGCACGCAGTGCGATCCATTCCTTTCATTCAATCCATTCATTTCATTCATTTATATATTCATTCTGTTATGTTCATATTCTTAAAAGATGTTGCCTTGTTCATAATTGTTGTATGTTCAATTATTCACTGTACTTGCTGAGTCTCGGACTCATTCTTGCTTTGTTTGTTTATTTTAGGTGATCATTGATGATGGCTCTATTGGGAGGAAGTAGACATGCACTATTCATTCACTTCATCATATTTCAATTCAATAATAGGAGTTGGTTCTAGCCTTCATTAATTAATTGATGAACTGTAATAAATAATTTAGATGTGGTTGATAACCCTCTCTATGTTATGGTTGATTAAGTATTGCTTGTGATCTTCGATCACCCTTTGATATACTTGCATGAATTCAGACTATTTTCATGCCATGGTTCTATTAAATAGTGATCTCTTTATGTTATTAGATGATATTATTCAAATTCTTCCGCATTATGGTTGTATGTTAGATGTTTTAGGTGATATCTTGGCTTCCGAATAGTCAGGGTGTTACAGTTTATGCCTTGTTTGTCTGATGCAATGTTGTATAAGGATATATGTGCAATATTCATTGATCCTGAGAACTATTGCAAGACATATATCCGGGAACCTGAATGTTGGATTTGTAACTTGTTAAAAATTATGCTTCTAGTATAATTTTTAATTAAGGACCGATCGCTCTTGATTAAGACTTATGCTTTAAGTATAGTTCTTAATTCGGAATGAATTCTAATATTTCGGAGTCCTTACGTAGCTGGCTCCTAGACGCTCAAGCTCGTGGCTGCCAGCGTCTACCAGGTCGCAGTCCAAGCAGGCTCGACATGCTTGCAATCTGGCCTGGCACGCATCCCAAAGCAGGTCCACATGACGGTTGGAACGGCTTGACAACGTACGTGTTCGTCCTGTGCTCTGTAGGTTCCTCGGTGCTAAATAGGCTCCGTCTCTCTCATCCGAACTTTCACTATAGCAAATGTTACATGCATTTTGACCGCTCGACAAGATCTTCGTAATTGTACTATTTATTCTGACATGCAATACTTCGTTTTCATGGTCTTTCAAGCGCCTCTTTACTTTAGAATTATATAGATCAAATATTGGTCAGTATATAATTAAATAAAATAATAGTAGCTCTCTATCTCCAAATATAATAATTAAATACCCAATTAAATAAGAGTCCACCTGTAAATATTTATTGTGGCTTAATAATTATTTTTAATTAAATAATATATTTAACTGAAAAGTACTAAACGTGAATATGACTAGTGTCGCAGTTGCACAGGCTATTTTGCTAGTTTATATAAAGGGCATTTGATTTGATTCGTATATGCATGGTGGGACACCATGGTTACGTACCATTCAAGCTAGCAGATAGGTAGTACTTTGGCTGCTGTTGACGTGTTTCTAGAAGCAAATCGAGCCATGGACTTTTCTAGTATGTGGATGGATGGTGGTAAGTCAAGAAGCTAAACGCATGCAAGAACGATCAGTGTGTAGACCATCGCAAGGGAAAGCAATGCTTCAACCCATACATTTGGCTTATCTTATCGTACAAGACGACGCCGATTAAATGGGAAGTAGAGTTTGTTTTCCCCCTTCAAATGGGGAGTTTTTTTTTTGGCTTATATGACACTTTTGCTGAGGGTAATGCCAAAATTAGCTCTCTCTCGACTGTAATACCAAAAATGATACCACAGAGCTACCGACGACTGACACGTACGAAATATCCCCAAGGGACCGGACTTCATCTCAACAGTGTCCCAAGAGGCCGAACTTCATCTCAACCATGCCCCAGAGGACCGAACTTGCCCCCACGTGCTATGTATCTAATCCGGTCCTCTTGAGGTCGGACCTAGTGAAACCGTGCCCTGGAGGCCGGTTTTGCCTCTACCGTGGTCGTAGAAAACGGATTTGCCCCTACCGTGGCCCTAGGATGTGAATGCGCATTGTTCCTTCGTCTCGCGCCTGGAGTAGTTAATGTCCTCCTTACAATGATCTTGACCGCAACTAGTCTAGGCTCTTAATACTTCGTGCGCTACATTACATTACTACAGATGTACCTATGTGGCTGGCAGGTCACACTAAGATTATAGTAATTAACAACATATTTTAATTAGATCAATAATTACTCATTAGCCGTAATTGACAATTAATTAATCCTACTGTTTAACTTTCGATTAATCTGCATGTTAAATAATCCTACTATTCTTGAGCACTTCAGCTATGCCTACCAACTCAACAATTAATTTTAAATAGCAAGCTACTGGCGTGAGGGTGTTTACATGTAAGCGACTAATTGTCTATGGCCAGGACTACATGCCATGCTAATCTTCAACCTATGATTAACATTTACTTAGCACTATCCCAACACAATTTAATTATTATCTGAACACAACCAATACTTAATTACCGGGTTGACAGTGAATCAACATTTGTTCTTAATTAAACGGTTATTGTTAACCTAGGGTATGTTTGGTAGGGCTTCGCTCCTCATTTTCAGTTCCCAACTCCTGATTTTCATAGGATCTCCTTTGAGAATCTAGTGTTGGCTAACGAAAGCGTTTGGTAGGAGGTTGGCTCTCAAAACTTTGAAAGTGAGGATTTGAGAAAAAAGACCATGCTACCCATGTTTTTAACACCTAAGTCTATTTGTATCACACTCCTTTCTATCTGTACACAAATTTCGATTTTTTTACAAATTTCCGAAGACTGATTCAATTTGAATGTGATACCCTATTCAGATACATCAGTTCATGGCAAAAGCATTATCCTTTCAGATACAAATACTCGCATATCAATACTAGTACTACTAGTACTCACAGATCACATGACTATAAAAAAGTACTAGCATTCATCCCAAAATGACCAGGTGCTTGATATTGCACACTACCAGATGCTTGATTATTGATTAGTTGGCTCATTCACCCATCAATTACAAGAACAAAGCTACGAGTTCATCTCACAATTGATAAAAAAAATTCATCTTGCAATTGATACGGAAGCACACACAGGATTACAGAGAAGTACTAGCGTTACAGATAAAGACATAAAAGCAAATTCCATATTTGAGCTTTTGTTCACATTCCTACAAAACTCCCATCTAATTTACGTTCCAACCAAGCTGAGCTATCTCCCTGGCTGTGTCTGAAATTCTGGAGCGAAGTATCCTTGTATCTATGTGTTGTTGATGAATAAGCCTGTAAGCACTCTGAGCTGACCAATTACCTGAGTTTGTGTGCTTCCAGCGTAATATGTCCTGGCTATTTGCCTGCCCCACTGGAACCTGCAAAATAACTTGGGCGGGCATTTGCCCAAATAGTTGTAAAAGCAGAGGTTCATTCCAATTTTTAGTATTAGGATGCGAGAGATCTTGCAGTATTGCGGACATTTGGAAATTATTTTGTTGAGGTAGCAAGTAATCAATCATGTATATAGACCATAAGGGGCACCAAGGATCAGACCAAATAGAGACATTACCTTGATAGATTTGATATTGAACCAAGTTGAGAACATGATGCTTCACTTTCTGAATGGAGTCCCAAGTCCATTCCATGATTTTGGTCCATTGGCATTTGCTCTCCAGAAGGTGGTATTAGGGAAGTATTTGGCTTTAAGGTGAAGAGCTTTCCTACCTTGATTTTTCTGAACACCTTTCCGCGAGAAGTGTCACACAATGGAAGTCAATGATCCCAAGCGTGTAGTTTGAATAATGATGAAAAATCAGGCAATTGGCCTGTCAAACTGTTCATTGACAGATTAAGAACTTGCATATTTGTTCACATGACAAAGCATCAGTGACATATGTGAATCTGTGAAATTCATGGATAAACGGTGAATCAGTGAAATTTGTGGACAAACGGTGAATCATATGATGTTGCTATTCATATGGTACATCATTGAAACACACAAGTGCTAGCTGTTGCCATTGATTCCTCATTCCAGTATAGCAAAAATTGGAAATAATTTGCATTTTTCTTTTCTATAATCACACATTGATCAACAATTATGCTACAAAAAATATCTCAGATTTAGGCAACAAAAACAAAGAGAATTATTTCACAGTGGAGGGAGGAGGAGATCAGCTCAACCATTCAACCATATGTGGGCAAGAATATCACAACCAGGGGCGGATCTAGTATAAGGACATGGGTGTACAGATGTACACCCATTTTTTTTGGAAAAAAATCCAGTATTTATTAGGTATAATAGGTATATATACTAGTAAGTATGCTTAAAATACATATTCTCTACTGTGCATCCCGATTCACCCGTCACAGCCGGCAAACCCTCTCAGGCTCCCGCTCCATCCGCGCGGCCAACTCGGTCCCAAGCCGCACGCCACCATGGGCCCACGGCCCAACTCCAAGCCAAGACACAGCCGGCACTCCGCAGACCCCAACCCCGTTCCCACTGCCTCGCACGCGACTGCTAGTGTGCTAACCCTATCCCTTTCATCCCCATTCTATTTCTTAACTGCTCATTTCTTCTCTCTTTCTCCATGGATTTCTTCCTCCTGGGATTTCTTGCTCCTGGTTGTAGCTCTCCAAGGCGCCTCCCTTCCTCTCTATTTCTTCTCCGCTTCCTCCATGGCTTTCTCTCCCTTCTCTCTCTATGGAGCTTTGCTCCCTGGTTCTTGCTTTGGCGGCTCCTCCGGCGCTCCTCCTCCACTGCCCGACGCTTAGCGCCGCCGCCTTGCCGCCCCTCCATGGCACGGCCGCCTTGCACTGGCCGCTCACCGCCACCGCCGCCGCTCGATCGCGCTGGCTCGGTTCCGGCCCTCCCTGCGCCGCCTATGGCCAAACAGATGTTGGATAGGCTTAAAGAACTAAGCAAGAAATCGGATGGGAAGGTCTTGGCTGTCGATATGCAGAATGACTTGCTAGGACATAAGATCTGCAAAACAAGTAGCGATGCAAGAAGAAAATGCTGTTATAACCCTCAGGAGGTTATGGATTTCTTGAAGAAGGTTGGCTTCTCTGCTAATACAACCATCTACTTGACAGAGACGTGGTGGCACAAAGGTCTGAATACTCTGAAGGAAGCATTTCCAAACACTTACACCAAGGCAAGTAACTCATTTACCATTTGCTTAATGCACATCATATTCCGTTTTCTCCCAAACAATTCTTTCTGAGTGCTACACTGTGAAAGACATTTGCTTGTTGCCATGATATATTAGCTGACATGAAAGCTATGCTTATATTGCATAGGAAAACGCACACAAAGTTCAGGCGATCAACATAATTTGATCAACTTTTACATTGTATAACATGTTTGTAACTCCGAACACCCATTTTGGAAATCCTAGATCCGCCACTGATCACAACCATCGAGATCGTTGCAGGACAAGTGGCAGTAGGATCTGGTGTCAGCGGTAGGGACTGGATCTGGGGCCGTTGGCTTAGAGTGAAGAAGTGGCAAGGGAGAGGGGGTCTGTGGGTGAGGAACTCCGGCGACAACGAAATGCTAGACTGGCACCGAGGATCTGGTGTCAGTGGCAGGATCTGGGGTCGATGGCAGGGACTTAATCTGGCACTGACGACTCGGAGTGAAGAAGCGGCAAGGAACTCCGAACTCCGGTGACAAAGCTCTACTGGCCAGCGAAGAGGAGATCGTGGAGCGACGGTGACTAGGGTTTGGAGACCTCTATGCGGGCGAGAGAGAAGAGAGAGGGGCGATGCGTGAGAAATGAGGGGTGAGAGCTGAACGGGAGAGGTGAGTGGTGGTTTTGTGTAATGGAAAATGGTAGGTAATTTCATCTCAACTTCAAGGCCATTTACGTAACTGGGGGACAGACAGCCCCAACCTTGCTCTGAAAAATGAACTATAGGTTGCTCCACTCTTGAGGTGATCCTGATTGTAAAAATAAATAGTTGTGGTGTTTGGTTGGGCTCCCACTGCTCCGATTGAGAATCGGGGAGCAGGAGTCCTACCAAACAGGCCCCTAGTATAGTGATTAACTCTAGCTTCCATTCTCCCTAATAATATCTAATTTAATTATGGTGGGCCTTACTGTTGTACCACCAGTTATTGACTAATGCCTAATTAACCACATCACTATTTACTAATTACTCTATATGGGGCCTACCTGTCATTGGTACCATATACATAAAACCATGGCTTAGTAATTACTATTGGACTTGAGCAAACAGCTTAGTGACACACTAATGACATCTAATTCAATTGAAATTTATTTAAACGGGGCTACTATCATGCATGCATTTTGTCAAAGTGCGATTCAAACAATTACAACAAATTCTAAAATTCAAAATTTTCATACTGCTGAGTAGGGTTTGAATTTAGATAAATTTAGAAACAAGAATCATCAAATTTAGACTTAAAACGAGAGAGAACAGGCTCACCAAAGTTTGAATTCGGGAAAATCCACAAAATAAATAGAGAAGAGAGGGTACCTCTCACTGACAGCCAGGGCCCACTGATTTTTCTTTTCTTTTTGATGTATTTTACAATAAGAAATTCTTACATTGACATACATGTGGGGCCCATGATATTTTAATTTGTTTTTTTGACATATTTTTCAAACTGAAAATGTCAACGATCACTAAGAGGTGGGGCCTCTAAAGTTTTTAATTTCTACTTTAATTTCTTAACGAAAAACCTCGAGTCACTCACAGGTGAGGCCACGATCCTCGTGGACTCTGTCCATGGGAACAATACCTGGGCCGCGGACCCATAGGTCAGTGTCATCGGCCCATGAACCAGGTCTACACAGTGTATTTTAAAGGGTGGGCCCCACATGTCACATACTTAGAACTTAAATTAGAGCCTAATTAGATTTTCTAATCACATTGGGCCCATATTTCATACTATCATTAACTAGTAATTATATTATTTGCTAACCACGTCATAAACCCTAATAATCGCTCCCCAATTCACCCCAAAAACAGGGGAGGCCATGGTTGTGCTCGGGCCGAGCTTGGTGCCAGTGAGTGAGGCCACGGTGACGACCGGTGAGCCCATAAATGGGTTGCGGCAATACCGGCAACCCTCCTGTGGTGGCGACGTAGCTGCGCATGGCGACTACGCGCGATCTTGCCTAAGTCAACGATAGCGCTGGAGGGGAGAGGGGAGAAAAAGGTGGCGCACATGAGCATGAGATGAGCGATTGGAGCTCACCGGTGCAGACTACAGAGGCAGGGAAGGTCCAAGGCAAGCTGGCGACGGTGGCTCAGGGCAGCTTGGTGAGGTACATGCGGCGGCGTTGCAGAGAAGGATAGCTTGAGTGAGTGATGGAAAAGGATGGAGGAGGGTGAGGGGATGCCCCAGGTGTGATGAATCGAGTTGGGATGCATCGAGTGAAGAATGGTTGTGGCGGTGGTAAGCTCGATAAGGGACCCTGGTTCTCGATCATTGACAGTTGGCGCTAGAAGGAGGGCGCCGTCAAGCTAGAGATCGTTGCTGTGATGTTCTCACATCCTTGCCAATGGACGAGTATAGCACATTTGATCTCGCCGACTACGTCGACCTCATGGACAAGGACTACGCCCCCGAGGAGGCGTGCAAGTGCGATTTCTACCTTGAGTACATTCCCGAGGGAGAGTCTTCGCCGCTCTCAGCCCAACTCGCTAGGACCGAGACAGTGGACATGCCATTGTCGCCCCTAGCAATTCCGAAAGCAAGTACTTTCCTACTTCATTCTTTGATATTCACATTCATACTTTGATATCTTTCTCTTTTATTTATATATTGTGATTATCTATTGCTTTATGTTATGTGATCAAGGTTGGTTGACATGACTTCCGACCACAGTTTCTTAACATATACAACGTCGCTGGTCGGGTCTTTAGATAACTTCTAGTAGAGACTTTTCTTATGAGCGAGTCCTTACTTCTTGGAAACTCACTAGATTTACTTTATCTAAGAACTTGCTTCCAGTTAGTACTACGTATATTGTGAAGGTTGTACTGGTCATCAACCTTTAATTATCACACTACTAAGTCTATGTGATAAGTTTATCATTTCACTGGTCAAACACATCACAGTCAGGGGCTAGTATCATACAAGAAATAACAAGAGCAAACCAAAAGAATTACAAGATAAAAAATATTTACATCATTACAATATTGTTTATGTAAATCATCAGTTTTCCTTAAACTAGAATTTAACATTTTTCATATACTCAGCTACAAGAGAGGCTACTTCCTCTATTCTACTTTATTTCTTCAGCAGAGCTCAAGTGCAGATTAGGAATAAGTCTCTCCACGTCCACCGCATCCTTGTAAAAGTGCTTCAATTTGACGAATTTGACGAACCAGGTGCCAACATTGATAGCTACAACAGACTCGAGAGAGGTCTTTGTAGATTGGGCCTTCTTTGGGAGATGGTTGATGATGTGTTTCACTTGAGACTTGATGCCGTCGACCAATTCTTCAACATATGGCTCAATTTTTGTAAGTTCAATCTCTAGACACCTCATTTTTACAACAATTGCCTTTAACTTTGTCAAAATAAAAGTTAGGGCTATAGAATTAGTTTCTTTGTTGTTCGATTGCTTCCATGAGAGATTTCTTTTCCCTTTCAAGCTTTGCATGACTTTTCTCATGGAGTTCATATCAAAGTTTGTCTATTTCTCTTTAATCAAACATTGCTTTATAGCGGAGCCCTTTTTGTCTCTCAATTGTTTCTTTAAATCTAAATATTTAAAGACAGAAAAAATTGAATAAGTATGAGTTATTTGAACTTAACATAGTATAAGGCTGAGTTTTTTTACCGTCTCTCTCTTCCTTGTATTTGTGAAGAAGTGTATCGTAGTCTTGTATAAGCTTTTCGCAGATCACATCACGCTCCTTCAGATTGGATGAAAGCTTCAAATTAAGCTCCTCAAGGCGCTTGCGCTCTGTAGTAGCCTCCTTAATACTTTCATCTTTTTCTCTTAGGCTATCATTCTTTATGACAAGTTGGAATTTGTAATCCTTCGCAACATTATCAGTGTAGACCAACTTGTTCTCATAGTCTTGAATGACTCGACCAGAAGATTGTTTTTTTCTGTTTGAGTTGTCTGAGATAGCAAGAAGTTAGGAAGACAAGCGTTACTCAAGTAATTAAAACAAGATTTTCTGTAACTTACTCTCTCAGTCTGGCAATTTATGCATCCTTGGATGCATCCTTTTTAGCAGAATTATTCATGAATAGGCAATGGCTACTCTCTAGCTTCTTATCCTTCAGCTCCAAAAATTGGACAAGGAGAATTGGTCAGGGGGCTGATACATATAAAGATATACATTTATCAAAGTAAACAATGAAAAAAATCGAATAAAGAAAGAGTTAAGTTAGATAACTTACTCGAAATGGAGACCAATGTTGGTCTCAAAAGAAAACAAGTCATTGGTGGCAACGAATGTACCGCTACCACCACTTGTTTTTATCTTCAGAAATATTTACACTAGGACTACTAATCTGTCGGGATCCAGATTACCACATCTAGAACCCTTTGTGTATTTTGAACTAGTCCCATGATCAGAAGCTAGCTCACACAATGACAACATCGATGAAATACCATCTATTCAACGAATTAACTAAAAGGTAGCAAAATAGTAATAAATATTAATAATTGGACATTATGGTCAACGTTTACTTAACTTGCCATGTAGGGCTTAAGAAACAAATGAAACCCTTGTAGCGAAAAAATATAACTTGTGGTGGACGTTAGACATGCCCACAGTCAATCGAGTAGGGAGCGCATCCTAGTTCGCAAAGTCTTCAAAGTACTCCTCGTTGAACTCTTGATTAACTTGTCCTTCTTCAACTGAGCAACAATGTTTAAAGTCGTGAGTATATAAAGTACTCAGCAAGTCGTAGGGAATAGTATGCAAGTAATATTCATGAAAGGCTTGAACAAAGGAATAGCCATATGGTTCTTCTGTAGAAAGCAAATATTGATGATAAATACGGTAAATAGATTGTAAAGCACAATTAAAAAGATATAAATAAAGTACACAATTGCTTTGAAACAAACTATGAACCTCTCATTCACCTTCCAACCGTTTTTGCAAAAACTCTATACCTCATATGAAATTCTTGGGCATTATCTATAATCGGGGACACGATTATTCGAATAGTTTTTAACACTCTGCAGAGGTTGTACAACTTGACCCACAAGAGATAAATCAACTTATATTGTCTGTCTGACACACTTCCATAGGTGTGCGACTAAGTGATCATTACAAGGTCTTTACAAAAGTTCTTCTCAACCCAGTTATGCTTGCTAAGGTTTCAATACTGAATGTCATCGCAACTAGACAGACCCCCTCCTTGTGCGATGTGAGTATACATCCTTCTTGGAACTCACACCACCACAACTGAACCGAAGTTGAGACATTTCAAATTAATTAGCCAAGTTCATCCCATACTGGACATGTGGTTGTACGATATGACCCAGTTCAATAGCGCACAAGATTAAGTCCTTAACATGTACCTAGGTGAGACTACCTCATCCCAATGCGCGAACAACACCATCTTTAATGTATGATCACTTGTCTGAGCATAAAACCATTTTGTTTAACCAAACCAATGACAATCTCTATCATGGCATAAATCTTTTATAACAGTGGCATCGCACCATAACTTTTACAACAATAGCATCTCACCACAGTTGCACAACAGTGACATCGCACCACAAGTTCCATATCTCATTAAGTCAAATTAACATTACTGATCATGTGAATATGAGACTATCGTATAACTAAGCATGATTAAGCATATCTACGATAACCCATGTTGGTGATACAAATATGTCCAACTAGTAATCACCATCCTATGGTGACAATGGATACATGGTATTCAAAATAACCAAGGTGGCATAATGACAAATAGGTGATTAACTGCTCCAAAAAATAGTTGATACAAAAGTAGCATACAATTTGATATAAAATAATATACTTTTAAAAACATAGGTTCAATATGATCAAAGGATTATGACTTGTCATAGCCTTACTTAGTTACCACATTTTGGTCTTCAAATCTTGTTTCTGCTCCTTGAAAATCATTGTCTAAACTAGATAGAGAGAAAAAGAACGAAAAACAAATAAATCCAAACAAAAATTTAAAAAAATTCCAAAACTAACAAAACTAGCACTAAAAGAAAGGCCTCAATTTTTTTTTATTAATTTAGGAACTTGAACAGGCTATATCGGAGTTCAGACAAAAGAGAACGGGCTTTCGAAAGATTTAAATTTAAGAAAAAGAGAAAGAAAACACTATTTTAGAATTTTCTTTCTAAAGGAAATTCTGGATTAGTGTGCCAGCATGACATCAGCAAGTGAAAAAGCATTCTAGTCGAAATTAAATTTCTAAAGGAAAAAGAATTAAGTAACTGACAAGTGGTGCGATACCCTGTTTTTTTTTAAGCCTAGAAAAAGAATTTAAAAACCTAAGATAAGGAATTTAATGGTCCATTAGTTATAAAAAAACATACAGGGGAAAACAAGAGCTATAAAAGGAGAGAGGGCTGCCAACCCTAGCCTCCTTACCACATCCCTCCTTGCATACCATCCGCCAGCCCAGCGCTTAGCTTCTTGCGCCACCAGCCAGTAAAGCTCCCTACCGCCTCCATCTTTTCTACATGTGCTGTGCTAGCCTCTGCTTGCCCCTGTGCTGCTGCGTGCTTGTCTCCTGCATGCATTCTTGCATGCTGCGGAGAGAGAGAGAGGGCTATGCTATTGTGTGTGCTACTGCTGTGGATTTTCTGTGTTGCCCAGGAAGGGGCAAGGAGGAAAAAGGAAGAGGAAGGAAAGAGAAGAAAAAGAAAAGAAGGAAAAGTAGGGCAACATGATCCGTCCGCGATAATCTCAGTTTTTGTGGATAACAATATGATAGTCATTAGATTCATCCTTGCATAATGTTTATTCATATGGTAGATTGGTTTGGTCACAGGAGATAGGCGTTTTGTTAAGCCCTAGTTTGTCGAGTTTTGATGCAGAACTTTGCGGGGGAAATTCGAGATATTCAGGCTAGGATTCAGGATATCATCTAATTAGAAAAAATGTAGATAATTTTGTTAGCTTTCCAAGAAAGTCTAGATCACTAGATCCGGAGTAGTGAGCGAAAAGTTATGGCCTTGGGAACGTCACAAACCAGAATTTGGGCGTAGTTGGTAGATATCATGTAGATGGGTTGTTGTCACCTAGTAAATGAAACAATTAAAATTTGGTGATAACTTAAATAAGCTAGGAAATTTTGAGTACTTTCCATAACTAGTATCGTTCATATCTTTTCTAGTTTTAGAATTAAAGATACGAAATTGTGAAGCAAACTGTCCTGATAGATTCCGGAACAGTCTCCGGGGAAGGAAACCAGGGAGAAAATGGTAGAATCAGAAGTTCTTCATAACTAGGAAGTTGTAGAAAATTTCGTGAGGATTCCATAAAGTATTGGTTTGCTAGATTTAGAGTTCGGGTGAATAGGTTAGAGCATTTTTACTACTAGGACAGCGGGTAGTGCGTCTGGTAGAATTTGGTTAATTGTGCCGTCTTGGCGTAGACATGCGAGGGAGATTAGTCTAATGTTTTGGTACTTTGAGGATGTAGTTTTGAGATTGTTTTGCCTTGTTTATTCAGGAAGTGTGGCCTCTAGTGCAATCCCGCCGACTCGCTATCCGGCTCCAAGGGGATAAATAGGTAAGTACATGATAGAGTGGTGAACAGTGGGCTGTTCACCATTGTCATTGATATTAGTTATCATATTATTTACTATGCTTTCGTTAAGCTTATTCATATACATAATATTGATGATATTGAGTTAATGAGATTATGATATTGAGATAATGAGAATGAGATATTGAGTGAATGAGACGAGTTGTGTAAATAATTAATTATGATGTTGCATCATTTACATTCATCATGATAAGAGTGCACGAGCTAGGTTGGTGAGAAAGTCATATAACTATTCCGGTGAGGTCGGTGAGAAAGATATATGACTAGTCTGGAGTGCTCTAGATAAAGTCTTACATTTGTAGGGACTAGTTAAAGTCCTACAATGTAAGGACCTCATCCTAACAAAGATGGGGAAGCATGTGTCATCGATGGGTGAGATGCATATGAGCATGTGTATGATGGTGCATTCACATATATAAGTAAATTGTTAAATTGTGCAAATTTATCTATCTGGAATATAACTTGTTTACTTGAGTATGAAAATGGCATTAAATAGATAGATAATGGTGATAACCTTGATTATGGTTGAGAAAATGTTGTTTATGGCTTTATTATGTATTTGCTAAGTCTTGGACTCATTCTTACTTTGTTGCTGATTTTAGGTGACCGTTGATGGCGACATGCAAGGGAGTTAATAGATCACAAGCATGAGATGCGAAACAACTACACATTTAATATTTATTTAGAGTGATTCCTTATAAATCTAGAGACATTGGTTATTTCCTTTATATCGTTATTCATAGACTTATTTATTGCCTAGAGTAATGCTTGAGACTAGTTGGTAAATTCATTAGTTGGTTAGTATTACTTTAAACGTTCATCTTGTAACCCATGGATGAGTTTTAATCTTGATATACTTGCTAGAATTTATTGTAAAATAATGTTTAAATCGGTAATTAGCATAGGCTGGTGACATCATGGGCTATATGTTGGGCTGGGGTGTTACAAGTGGGGTCGTGGCATATAGACCAAGTACACAGGGCCAGTTCAGGGCGCATGGTGCACCAGGTCCACAAAATTGAAACTAACAGGTGGGACCGACTTAGTAGAGACACAGCTCACGGTGAACCAAGTCCATAAATCCAGGGTTTGGCTCGGGGTGACTCAAGCATCCACGTGGCGGACTCGGCAGCGGCTAGGGTTGAGGTGGAGGCGAGGTGGTAGACATGCGGTGGCTGACTAGGACAGCTGGCTGCTAATGAGGACGACACGTGACAGCTACGGCGCATAGCATCCGAAGGTTGACTGCAAGTGGCAGCACAACTCTAGCAACAACAGATCTAGTGAATGGTGGTGACTCAGGGGGCACGAAGGGGCAAAAAAGAAAGAGGGTGCGGCGGAGAACTCACCAGAACTTGCGCCAAGATTGGATGATAACAGAGACAACCGGCGACAAAGAGGAAGCGGCGACGGTTCTATGGCTCTCCGCGGCAACAAGCTACGGTGGTTCTCCAACGATTTCGAGAGAAGGGTGGAGTAGATCTGGGCGACGCGATCTCAACGGTGGCTGTGGCGAGACACGGGGTTTCCTGACAGCGGCGGAAAACAACGGTGAAGACAATGGTAGACTTGAGACTTGAGGCTTCCCTCCGGTAGGTTCCAGGAGGTGACTAGGGTTTCGAGGTGTAGAGCGGCACGGGGTACGGAAATTGAAGGGGTGGCGAGGTTTTAAAGGGCGAAGATGCGGAGTTCAACCCAGGATGACGCAAGCATCCATGTGGCGGACTCGACAGTGGCTAAGGTGGAGGCAAGGTGGTTGACACGTGGTGGCAGACTAGGATGGCTGGCTACTGATGAGGACAACACATGACAGTGATGGCGCACAGCATCAGAAGGTCAATCGCAAGTGGTGGCACAACTCTGGCGATGACAGATCTAGCGAATGGTGACGACTCAGGGGGCACGAAGGGGCACAAAAGAAAGAGGGTGCGACAGAAAACTCACCGGAACTTGCACCGAGATTGGGCAACAACAGAAACAACCAGCAGTGAAGAGGGAGCGGCGACGGTGCTATGGTTCTCAGCGACAATGAGCTATGGTGGTGCTCCAGCGATTTCGAGAGAAGCACGGAGTGGATTCGGGCGACGCGATCTCAACGGTGGCTGTGGTGAGGCACATGGTTCCCTAATAGTGGTGAAAGGCGACGGTGGGCTTGGGACTTGAAGCTTCCCTCTGGCGGGTTCGAGGCGGCGGCTAGGGTTTTGAGGTGTAGAGTGGCGCGAGGTGTGGAAACCGAAGGGGCAGTGAGTTTTTAAAGGGTGGAGATGCGGAGTTCAACTTGGACATGGTGGCAAGGCCATGTCAGAGACAGAGACAAAGGTGGGGATAGGAAGGATGCGGCTAACAGGTGGGTCCCATACGATAGGGACTCGGGTGAGGCGCGGGACGCGGGACACGGATGCGACGCGTGGCAACGGCGGAGCGTGCTGGGCTGCGCAGGACAAGATTGGGCTGGTGGGGTGGAGTTAGGCCAGGTGAGCATGAGAAAGAGATATGGGCCGAAAAGATTTAGATCACTGGATTTTACCAAAAAAGAATTATATTGAGGAATTTCATAAAAGACATTAAATCAAATTGAGCTCAAAGAAATAGCAAATAAACTCCAAAAAGTCCAAGAAAATCCTAGAAAATATTTTGGAACACTAGGAACTAAAATAAAAAGGTTTTGAATTTAATTTATGTTTATATTATTCACATTAAATGGTTTTAATTTTTGAAAATTCAATATAAGCTTTAAATTAACCAAGAAAATTCAAATGGTTATTTTTATTTTGAAAGGTTTAGAAGAACTCAAAATTTGGGATGTTACATAATCCTAGGCCCTTTTACTAGAATAAGAGGAATCTCTTCCTCTTCCTCTTCTTGAACATCATCACCCTCACCCTGAACATTTGGGAATGAAGGAAGATGACAATGAGATGGCTTTGAATGCTTACTCTTTTGTCTTTTCTTGCACACCTGAACTGCTGCCTTAGCCTTGGTAGCCTTCACTAACTTTTGTTTGTGCTTGAGGTCGGTCATGAATACGCTTCGATCGAATGGCAGAAAGAGTAGTGGTCGAGGCTACGGCGGCTTGTGTGTTGGTCGGTGCACCACTGGTCGGCATTGCAGCAATTGGAGAACCCACAGAGACTGCTACAGCAGCTCTTGTCCTGGATGTTGGTCTCTCGACCACGACTTGAGAAGGCGCAGCTGCAGTAGCCTTGGTCTTTTTAACTGGTGGGAGTTGGCTGCTAGATCTAGTCTGGTCAGCACCCCTCTTTCTACCATGCATCTAAAGAAAAAAAATGAAATATATCAACTACAATCTTAGCAAAAATTCAAGATTAAGTATATCTTTATACATACCTGCATTTGTTCATTAATGAACACTACAGAGGCTCCAATCAAGCTGGAAGGCTGGTCGTCGAAAGAAATAGGCTCTGAGCTATCTTTTATATTCTTCGACATATTAGAAGTTCTTTCATCGACTTGTTCCTCTGGCAATTATAAAGCAAAGAATGCAAATAAAATTAGTAATGTATATACTACTAAGTTAAACATTACCTTAGAAAATTGGAGAGTACTCATACCTCCAGGACCGCCTTTTGTCGAATCCTCATCCACTTCAAACATCCAAGCATAACATACCCTCTTCTTCAGAGGGCTAATTCTATGTTGAAGGAAGCCATGGATGATCTTCCGACTAGTCGGTCCAATTTCCATTGCAGAAATAACTGCATTGACCCATCTTTTCTCTTCAGTAGTCAGCTTTAAGGAAGCCTTCTCATTTTTTATGTCTTGTATAGGCTAGGTCGGAGGAGGACTTCTAGTGTACTTGAGACGGCTATCTCCATAAACTTCGAAGTAAAACCATTCCTTCTAGTAGTCACGCCACGCATCTTTTATTGGAAGGGGAGGATATTTTATGGCCATTTGGTTGTGGAGCTTGAAGTACCTACTACCACAATTCCCCTGACCTCTATTGTTGCGGGTGAATTGATAGAAATAGCGAAAAAGACGAACAAAGGGGGATGTTAAGGAAAGCTTCGCAAAGATACGAAAAAACACTAAGGATCAAAATCGAATTTGGTCCAAGATGAAAGAGTTCTATCCTAAAATAATCTAAAACATCCGCTAAGAACTCAGCGAAAACCCAAATTCACAAAAGAAGCAAAAAGGATGATTCAACTTTCTTAAGGAATTGGAGCCGTTTCGTTGCCACAAGGAGTCCATCTGATTAGAGCTATAGGCAAAATATAGTCTTTGTTCTCAAAGTGAAGGTAAAAAGAAAGAAGTTGGTTTATCCCTTTTTTACCGCAATTGTTCACCCAGTTACCACAATCTTTAGATGCGGTTACCAAGAGAAGAATGATTATGAAGGAGAAAATATTCTTGGTGCACGTTTCAAGGCAACAAAGCCATAAGTAAATATTTTTTATTTTCTTAAACCTTTAGGGCTAGCTAACGAGGATTCTTGACTAGGTCAATATTTTTTGTTCAAAGTTAGTCTTTATGAAAGCAAGCACACATATTAAGGGCCCAGTTTATAATAGTCATGTACCTACGACAATGATTAAAAAGAAGCCCAATCCCTTTTTCTACGGCCAAACTGGTCATAGACCAGTTTGAGTCATGAGACGACCAATCATTGATACTACACGATTAGTCATACGATTTGGGCCATCCCCTACCAGCAGTTACTGGTCAAGGGACATGACAGTTTCCCACATGACTAATATGAGAGTAGTTGATGAGGACATCAACCTTTTGAATACGACCGCTACTCCACATGCCAAACAAGAGTTCGATCTGGACACGTTCTGGAATCTAATTCGGCCTCCGGAGATAGCACCGACTTCAAATGTGCGTAACTTCCACATACAGAGTCCATTGAGGATCCACGAGTACTTGATGGAAAGCTTATCTCGTCCTCTTTCCAACGGATCTAGCCTCACCTCCAAATTCCTTCTATGCACGCCGAAATCATCAAAAGAAGGTGTTGTGTCACCTGTTTGGGCCAATTTGGGCTATATAATGTATGGGCCGACTTGACCGATATGGTGAACGAATTGTAATTCAATTTTGTGCTATTTCTGAAATTAACTGATTGTTCTCCATTGCTACATATCTAGCCTCCAAGCTACACTTTCTACTAATCGAGCAGATCACGTCGAACCGGCCCTTGCAATCGCTTTACTCATCATTTGAGTCAATTTATCATGAATCATTTTAATAACACCAAATTTCAACATTAGCCAGGATGTTACTAAACTAACAATATAACAATTTAAAACTAAGACATTTTTACTAAATTTCGCATAACCTCCTTTGTATATCTAAGTATACCGGAGGTTTCAACAGATGCAAATATCATTATCACTATCTCAACATCCAAAGTTCATCAAGCATTCACAAATAATCTATTCAAATAAAGCATAAGCAAACATAATCAAAATTTAGTACTCTCATTAACTCAAATAATCCATGCAATCAAGCATAGCCAAAATCAATCCTTAAGTAGTTTGCTTATTATTCAGCACGATTTAAATGATATTCATCTTTAAAAGAGTGTGTGGTAGTGAGTGCATCCATAGCAATCCTACTCCCTCCCATGCATGCCGTTCTTGCAGGTGGTACCTAAAAGCACAACAAAAGCAAGAGTGAGCCCAAAGACTCAGCAAGTATCAAATAATGTGACATTATAAAACACCATTAAAACATCAACATTCATTCTCACATCTTTACCATACATCATGCCATATGCTTATGCAATGCTCAATGCAACCTTTCTCTTTAACTCTTTTTGCATTTTACCGGTAATGCAAGGTATACAACCGTTGATGTATACCCATGCCTGTGCTCGCAAGCATAGGGACCAAGAGCCCAATACTCCGCAAGTAATGGGGACCACAAGCCCACACTCCACAAGTGTGGGGACCTCAAGCCCATCATATACATGACGGGGACCTCAAATCATTGCTTGGTCATCACATGACCAAGACTTCAATAAGCTTTCATGATGCATATGTATGAAATCTCAAATTACCACAACCATGCATCCAAGAACAACATTGCATATGAATAACCTATTCATACTACCAATGTTCATAATCATAAACTTCATAACTTTCAAACACCAATGGATAGCACGTAACTCTTAACACTAGAAAACATGAGCATTACCATTCATTCCACCTTACCAGTCATGAATAACACAAATACTCATGGTATTTATCAAACAATGTCAATCATTAGGATCTATTCTATCCCTCATTATACTTGCCTTAACCGTGAAACGGAAGACAACGACAGAAGAGCTCTAGCCTCGGTGTTCATCACCACCTGGCAACCGTAAAATAATATACTAAGTACACCAATCAAAAGAGTACAGCATTGCAATAGAACAAAACAAGAACAAACATCCCTAATCGAAACCCGAACAATTAATCATTATGCTCTCAAATTCCCAAATCTGTCCAAACAGACCGCTGTTAAGGAAAAATTCATAGCTTTTGAGTAAAGACTCCAAAAGCCATGAATCCAATTTTCCTATAACCTACACAATCCTAGCTACAACTTCTCAGGTGATCGAAAGATCAAATTACCAGATCTAATCCTTTGATTTTAATCTCGAAGACTGTTCTATCATCTTCAGTAAATCTGACTTGGGAAAATCATAACTTTTGTTTGGCACAACCAAACACATTTTTATAATACTCCATGAAAACTACAGGAAACCAGCTATCTTAATAAAATTATCACAAATTTTCCCACTATGCAACAAAGGTTGCAAACAGTCCAGTAAAACTATTCTGTCCACAAGAGAGGGGCAGATTACAGCATTAGGTTCTAAAATTCATATCTTTTGATATAAACATCCAAAAATTATGAAATTTAACTTTCTGGAATCATAATGAAAATACCTATAAATCTCATGGAGACCAGCTGACCCAATTCGGCCGTCTCCAAGATCAAATTTACAAATCTATGTTCGCTGCACAAGTCCTGAGACTGAATTAGCACCCAGTCTTGAGAAATTCATAACTAATTCATAGTTTATCCAAAAATTATGAATTAGGACTTTCTGGAAATCTAACGCAATTCCCCATCTAACTCCAGGAGACCCTAAACACAGATTCTGCCTAGCACTATCTCAAACTCGCGCGTCAACAGATCGCAGATTAAACCGATCTACTACAGCAGCTTCCATCTAACATATGGAGACATTACGCACAAGATCGATCTACCAAAACTAATGGGGATCACGAATTTACCCACAAGAACGATGCGGATGCCGCTGAAACCTTCGCAAGACCTCCCTCCCACCTTCTTCCTCTTCCCTCCCTTTTCCTCTCTTCTTCTCCTTCTTCTTCCTCTCCTTCCTTTCTCTTCTTCTTCCTTCTCTTGGTAGAGCAGCAGAGAGGGGTGGCTGCTACAGTACGCGTGCTACAGTGCGGCGCGGGTACTGTAGCAGAGGCTAGGGTTTTGGGGAAAGGCACCCCCCCCTCTTGACTCTACTAAAAAGGCCAGCCCATTTGGTTAGGACGCCTTGGGCCGAAAGCCTAAGTTCCAATCTCCCTCAAAAGATTATGAATTTTTTGAGTAATTTTCCTCTCCAATTTATTGTTGTTCTTTCTAAACTTTATTGCATTCACTTGAATATTCGGGATACTACAAAACCCCCTCTAATCCTCTGTTAAACTCTTTTCTATTTAGTCCTTCTCCCCAATTTAAATATTCTCTCTCGAATACTCTTTTCGATCCATCTGGGTATTACATTCTACCCCTTAAACAGTAATTCGACCCCGAATTCTAACTACGCTTAACATCAAAGGTTAATCACAGCTAAAAACTTACTAACATTACCACATACCTGCTGTGAGTAATTCCGGATATCGCTCGCACATGCGAGTCTCCATTTTCCAAGTCGCTTTTCCCTTTAGACTTTTGGGACCACCGCACATTGATGCAACCGATGTGCTACGCCTCATCATGTGTACCATCCTAACCGTAACCACTCAACAGACAGACTCAAGATGCGGTAAATGTTCGGTGGTCAACGGTTCTTATGAAACCTCACACTCCAAATACCTCAAGCATTCTCTCAACACCAGTTCGTCCAAAACATTATATACCCCGCTCCAAGACTCGAGATGGTTCTAGCGAATTGCTTTCGTCCGAAACCCCCACAACTCCCAGAACAACCAAATACACTCTGGGCTATCTATCTCTTCAGGTCCAAACCACATAGCTTGCACGTAAACATATGAAACTCTTGTTCCATCTTTCAGTCGATCTCTTCGTCATAACAAGGAGATCCTCCATTAAGTAGGGACGTGCAACCCAACTTATTTTAATCAAACCTTAATAATCAGATTCAACTGAAAACAAGGATTCACAATGCAATTCCAACTTTGCTCCCAAAACACTCAAATCCAAAATAAGAGATTCTTCACAAAAACCTTCTATCCTTTCAACTCGGCAGTTTGCAACTAAACACCACATAAGCTAAAAGTGGATTCGCTCGAATGCCCAAATCAAATACTTCATTTATATTCCTGAACCGGATAGAACCACCTTGTCAACATAAGTCAATTCAAATTGTACATGATCTCCATCATAAAAATCCAACTCAAACGAGAACCAATAGAGCACTTCTCTACTCGAGAGAATATTCTTTTCTCAGATGTTCTTTTAGGAAGTAAACCCTTTCCCAAATCATGAGTGTCCAGAATTATCACACTAACTTCTTCCTCTTAACCGACAATCCCAAAACGATCCTCAAACCGAAAGAACAACCATACTTATTTAGAGAGACTCTACTAATCCACAAAAGAATTCTCTAGTCCACTCCTATACCAAAGGAATTATTTTGACAAATGGTTTCCAACACCTCAATAAAGATTTTTCACCCACAACCACATCATCTCATTCTGTTAAAGATAATCAACTTCAAATTCTCAGCACACATACTCCTTTACTTTATCCAAAGTATTCTATCAAAGATCAACACACTATTCAAAATTTGCTTCTGTTCATCTACCTCTACACATGATATTGGGTCTCCAAGGTCCTAGTATAAAAATGCAAAGCCCAAATTCAACCTCCAAGTCTCCTACCATGAATTTCTGGTATAATTGATAGGAAATCCTCAAATTCGTTTACTAAAATTTCACACAGCTCAACAATAACCTTAGTCATTAATATCAACATTTCTCACTAATCAAGTAACCGCCCCAAGGCGATTTATTTCACCAATCTTAGACCTTCTCTAATCCACACCAATCCAATTCGCCATACACAACCATAATATACCCGTCAGCAATACCCTAACCGATTGACCAAGATTCAAACATACTCAATCACTAACGCCAATAAATAAATATATTCTTTGACCAAGATATCCTTAGAGATAATTTAACTCCCATAGGGTTACTCACTAAGGCCGAGTCATACTTGACAATAGCTCAACAATTCCTGCTATCCCATTAATTAGCACGACGCTTAGGTTTCTCCACACCGCTACTCTCATTAAACCTCACCATCACAACTCTTCTACACAATCTTACTAAGTATCCAATTGTGATACTCTAATAAGTTTATCAAGAGTCCATACTTTCAATAATCCCAATATCCCAGCATGGACAAAGGTTACTGGATCATAATTCACCATAGGTTTAGCTAGTTGTAACACTAATCAATTTTATCTCATCGACAAACATTCCATAGAATTCTCTCCAGGTGTTATAGGTCAAAACCAATTCACTTTCTACTGCTCTTCAATTAGCTTGGTCACCAAAAAATCTCACCACTATCATATACTTGTCCACCACCAACCAGTCGCCATATTACACTTTATAAGACTCGGCAACACAAGTTGGTTAATTCCTTTCTCAAAAAGGAAGAGACAAACTAATACAAGATTCAACACACACGAAAACATTGCTCCTCGGAGTGAGCATGAGACCAAGATCTTACGACCATAAGGTGGTCACAGAATGATGGTCGAAGTAAAGCCTTTCTGACTAGTATTTCATTTGACCAGAAATTGACTTGGCCAAGAAGGTAATTTCGCTTGAGGTGTAAAGACATAATTGGTTTTTTCTGAATAGACATATTAAAGAATCTCAATCGACTTTCACAAACCTGTCTGTTGGAGCGGTTCCCAAAGAGGTGGCAACTGTTGAGTTCCCATGATCTCTTAACTCAAGCGTGCGATTATAAAAAGGCACTGCAGGTGTGGCTTAGGGTTTTTTACTTTTCCCTATTTGCTTCCACTGTTCGTTGAGTTCTTGCGCTCTCCGCCACCAACCAAATTGTACACTCTCTTGAAATCTTTCTAATTCCGAATCACTCTGCCTTAGAGAAGATGGCCGGGGCTGCTTCTAAGTGTGCGGAATTGGAGATAGATTTGACCAAGATAAAGGCTTTGGTCATTACCGAGAAGACCCCAAAGAGGGAATTCGTGAAGTGGATTGAGGCTGCTAGGCAACATTGGCCGTCAGTAGAGATCAGTCAGATCCCCGTCTTTCAGGTCTACTACGAGTGTGGCCTCCGACTGCCTGCTCATCCTTTTCTTACACTCGTACTTGAGCACTTTGGGGTGGAGTTGGTGAATTTTGTTCCCAACTCCATCACAATGTTAAGCAGGCATGGCGAATTGTCGGGGCGACCAAGAGGTCGGATTGATGGTCATCGGCACAGAGGTGGAGCAAGTCAAAACTCCTCTGGCCAAAAAGCGTCGACTTGTAAAGGCCGTCGACAAGCCAGAGGCGAGCTCAAGTTTCAATCCGACTAGGCCATTTGCGAAATTCTTTACAGACATAGTTGCTGTAGAGAAAACAAAGGCGATTGAAGCCGTTAAGCACAAAGCCCCCTAGACCAAGATAGCATTCTACTATGATGATAAGACTTTTTTAGTGTCAGCTTCTCACGGTTTTGTTAAGCGACTAGAAAAGGAGAACTGAAAAAGCTTTGTATCTTTTGTGAAGGATACCACTGCATCGACAGAGCCTATGGTCGAGGGAGGTGCAGCTTCTGAGGTGGTTGAGACAGGTCTCGACCATCAGACGGGTTAGGAGGGTCAAGGAGTGGCAACTCTCGCTCAAGACCTACGACCAGACGTGGTCGTGGCAGACCCCATTCCTCTACTCAAATTTCGACCAGACGTGGTTGAAGAGAAGAAGTCGAAGAAATCTTCCTTAGGGAAGGTTTCTTGGGGATTCAGGATCAAGTCTAGGAAACAAAGGTATGTAAAAAGACAAAAGCACAAGAACAGTATTTACCTTTTGCTTTCTACAAATTTTGAAATATTTTTCTTTCTATGATCTTAGCCCGACTCCTCCAGCCCTCAAGGACGCCTCCCTTGAGAAGCCCATCGCCACTTTTTCTGCAGTTGTAGAAACAACGAATGTTTCTCCTGCAGTTGAAGAGACGACAACAGAGGCGGTCGAGGGATTGACCACTGTCCCTGTGGTGGAAGAAGTCATCGCTGCTGGGCTACTACGATCACTGAAGTGGTCATAGAGGCAGAGGTGAAGGTGGCTAATGAGGCTGCAGAAGCATCTGACCAAGGTGGTGGAACCTCCGACTACCACGTTGGGAAGGAAGTTGTTTAAGACTAATGTGGCTGTGGCCCGATCTTCCGAAAGGTAGTGATATGTCGATTGTGGAGATCACGACATTGATAATCCAAAGGCTCCGACCAAAACGGATCGAACCCCTCGCAATCACTACACCACTACTCTGATGGTTATCAACCATGTCGAACGCGGTTGATCTCGCCAAGAAGGCTATCTCCTGCATGCGAATTGAGAACACAAGCAATAAAGTAGAAGATGCAATCTGAAATTGTATTGCGAATAATGATGAAGCTCGCAAAGTTGGGGTTCCTCAAACCGACATGCGGTGAAACTGCTATGCAGAATAATCTAAAAAGAAAACCCACCGAAACTAAGGGATGGCGGCCACTATGTAAAGGAGGAAGAGGGAGGGGTAGTGGCACTGTTCACGCATGAATAGTGTTGTATAAACAGTACCCGAAACCCTAGGTGACCGGCCATATGGGCTACATGGGCCAAATAAGCCCATTACAAAGTTTGACTCAAACTAACCCTTAAGGGGATTCGAAGACAAGCCTTGTTGGCTAAGGAAAGGTGGCGCAGCACCAAGTAGAGTGTGGCCAAAACTCTTTGAGTTGGAGACCACAAATTCTTCTTCTCCTTTAGGGTGGCTTTAAAGTCCTGAAGTTCTCGCTGGAATTGTGGCCATTGTTATTGCCTTCTCCTTCCTTGATGCACATCAACTCCTTGCTGTTCATTCCTAGATTCCTAAGTACAAGCAAATCATCTCCATTAGGCAGCATCATAGAGTTCTTAAATAATACACTCAGCCCTAGAAATGAATTTACCTGATAATTGAGTTGACGAGCATGTGCCCGAGTAATTGGACCTTGCACATCATTCATAGTAGCAACAAGAGGAGTATTCATATCAGTAGAAGTGATGTCCTTGTTGGAAATATGCCCTAGAGGCAATTATAGAGATGATTATATTTCATTATGTTCATAATATTGGATAATGTGTTATCTTGTTCCTAGAATAATATTGTTAATATTTATTATCAAGTATGTGACTTGATTGTGAAACTCTATATTTCTACGATAATTATTCTTAAACGTTCCCTGGTCGGAAACATATGAGGACACATATGAATAGACTAGCATATGCATTGGTTGATGACTATGTTTCACAAGTCATGGATATGTAGATATCAAACCAATAATATGGAGACATGTTAGAGAACATGGTGTTGGATTAGACCCACCTTGAGACACTATTGAGATTGTTATGATTCTATGTGTCGTTAGTTGGTCTCAAGCAATGATGATGTATAATCCTTAGACCTGAGATCAGCATGGTTTCCTACATGTGTAATATCACTCTTAGGGGTTGCCAAACGCTGCTCGTAAATAGATAGTTATAAAGGTAGCTTTCGAGTATGCTATGAAACATGCAGAGGAATGTGACTGGTCGGATATGGGATTTACCCCTCCTAACATAACAAGAGAGATGTCTTTGGGCCCCTCGTTGTGATCGGATAAAGAAAGTGCATGGCCATGCTACTAATGGTCGAAGTGTTTGACCATGTAAAGTAATCTGACACTCGATCGAGAAAGTATTGAACAGTCCATGGATGACACAACATCTCACCTGGAGTTTAACCAGACATCGTGAGGCAAAGGGAGAATACACGAGTAGGTCGCTTAGTACGATCAGTTACGGACTAGTCGTATAGAGATACGAGCTGGTCGTAGACTGGTTGAACAAAATCACATAGTGGTTGAAACCTGGTCGTAAGGAGTTACGAACTGGTCATGACCAAATACGAACTGGTCGTATAGAGATAGGACTTGGTCGTAAGTGATGAGGACCTGGTCATAGATCATATTGCATTAAGGTTCGTCTGATATAATTTGTGTGTATTTGGGAATCGCTATGTTCTGCTAGGAACCGCTACGACTCATGGTCGGAGAGGGTTTCCGAGTCACAACCGATTACGCATGAACCTACAGGGTCACACACTTAACGGGTTGGAACAAACCAGTACGGATAAGATTCGTCAAACGTGTTCGGATAAGATCCGTCATGAGCACTATATAAGGAGATGCATGAGGCTGTTAGTGGAGATATAGATAACAGACGAGTTGACAAGAGCTGCTTTACTGAAACCCTAGCCGCCATCTTCCTAAGAGCTCTACTGTGCGACTTGGTGTTAGTACACCGGCGTACGGTTGTTCCTTCCCTGGACGTGTGGATACCGTAGAGGCGCTCTCGCGATCAAGGCGCTTTGAGGATGATCCGCGATCTTCACAAGGAACTGCAGAGGTTGCTGGAGGAGACGATCGACTACGACCACTGCATCGACTTGTTCGACGCTAGACGATCGACTACGACCACTACATCGACGCGCTCTACGTTGGACCAGGCTGCTCCAACCCTTCTTCCACTGCTCTGCACGTCTGGTGGTAACGATCTGTGATCATCTACTTGCTTGGCTTCCTGGATTGCGTGGTAGAAATTTTTGTTTGTTGCTATCGTAGCCTACTCGTATCTCAACAGTTCTCATCAAAGACATTCCTCCCGGCCTTCGAGGAGAAGCTACCATTACCGAAGAAGAAGAAGAAGAGTACTTCAATTTCTTCTCTGAATTCTTTGGCCCAGCATCCATTATAAGGTCTTCCTCGTTCAAATCTCGCAACTGAGTCCCACACCCTAAGGACATTCCTAACAGGGGGATGTCTTTGATGACGAGCACCTTCAAAAGGAGTGGTGGGACAAGGTCGAAGATATCGATGAACTCAAGGACCCCCAGAGGGTGTTCGCCAAGTTTGCTCGATTGACTATCTATGTAAGCACCTCATACTAAATATTTTCATATTTGGGTTTTCTAGTCTCTCATTGCCCTTCTTTATTCAGAGTTCTTTAAAGCAATTCATCACAGTTGGTGAATACAACTGACAACTTATGCTATTACCGCATCAAAAAGGCAAACTCTGCGAGCAGGCTGAGAGATAGTAAGTTACTGCCATATGTAGTTTTTTTTATGGTTCTACTATATGTTCAGTGCTCATGTCTATATTTAACCTTTGCAGGTTTATGAGTGATGAAAAATCCCTGGTCGATGCACTCGACCACGAGAAGGTCGAGACGCAGAGACTAAAGGATGAAAATCTTGACCTAATGAAGAGACTTTAGGAGGCCAACTCTGTAGCTCCTGATCTACAGGATAAAATAAATAATAAGTTTTGAATTTAAGACTGCTTACGGTAATGATCTTCTGTTCCTTTTCTAATTCTTGTTTCTTTTCAGAAAAAGTGTTCAAAGTGGGTGAGCTCCAAACCGAGGTCAACGAAAAGGCCTTGGTTGTTCACGAGCTCTCTCATTCTGCCAAAGAAAAAGAATAGGTAATAAAGTTGTGGGAAGAGCAATCTGCGAAGAAGGACGCTTCCCATGACAACGAAATCAATCAACTTGACTCTCGACTGGTGGGTTAGTAACTCTTTACCCACGACCGGTGTTGCTTACGAGTTGTTTAGGGATATGGTCTGGACTGGTCGTACTCTATTTTAGAGCAAGCAGTCAAAATCAAGCGACTCCACGAAGCTTCGACTAGTAGTCCGAAGGAGACAAAGTCGTTGAAGATCAACCTACAAGACAACATCTCACTTCTAAACAACGTGCTCGGTGTGCTTGGTGCTAAGGAGGTTACTCCTCCTGAAGACACCATAACCGCCTACTCAAGTGCTGTTGGACATAAAGTTGGAGCCTTAGGAGAGCTGATAACTACTTTGAATGCCAATCAAGCTGACTCGCTGAGAGAGGCGGTTGAAGGTGCAGTGAGCTATGCCTTAGAAAAACTTAAGTCACGCGACCAAAGCCTCAACCTTCAACCAATCGAGGACGACTTCGACTGCTCTGAAGCAGAAGCAAATTGTCTAATTGAAGAGGTGAAACCAGTCAGTGAAAAGGTCGCAGAGGAGATCCAGATCGGATCTCCTTCATCAGAGTAGATTGTAATAGAAAAACTTGTAAAAACAAGTCTTTTGGTTATGAATATACATATCTGCTTTTTCCTGCAAATTATCTTATCGAGTAGTTAGTAACTCATAAGATAATTAATAGAAAAAGAAAATTGAATTTAAGACTAAGAATTGAAGTCATATTAATGGCTTTATCCTAGCCTCCGACTATTTGCTTAGTTTATTTAGATAAACTAAGTAAATAGTGTATGTAATGGTTTTCTTAAAAAAAGTAGTTTGTCCTACTTGTGTTGTCGATATTGATTGTCATGTTTTGGTCGTAAGAGATTAGTAACAGATAGACACTAGGAAGTTCTTTCTAGTGGGCAGTACCATGTGTAGAGAGGAACAACTTTGACTAGTGAAGTTACGTGCTCCGACCATAGTAATCGAATCAAGGGTATTAACATGAGTAAGATAAACATGTCGGATTGCCTTAAGAATTTATTTGACCTTTTCCAATAAACTCAATTTATTTGTCACTGATAGCAAGAGTCAAAAACAGTACGACGCTATGAAGTTCCTTCTAGTGGGCAGGACCACATACAGAGAGGAAAGACTTTAACTAGGTGTTGTGTCTTTCTCCAACCAGCTTAAACATATTAAGGTGACTAGAAGCAGTCAAACAAACTATAAAAGTAGACTCCGCTTAGAGAATGTTTCAAAAGTAATGAAAAAAATAAACTAAGGTTAAAAAGTGCTGGTTTGATAATGTTTCGACCAGAATTTTTGAACTCAGTCTCTTTGTATTGCCAGCAAAAGGGAGGAACAAGTCGACACTAGGAAGTTCCTTCTAGTGGGCAGGACCACGTGCAGAAAGGAAAGACTTCGACTGGGTAATGTTACTATTCTTCGACCAGTGTAAAGAAAACCAAGTGTTAAATTTGATCGAGAAATTATCAAAATGCTACTCAATAAAAAATAATAAAGAGTGAACGAACCTGAAACTTTATTGATAGAGTAAGGAGTTACATATAAAATTTATGTGAATCGGGTCGATGTTCCAAGAATTGAGAGAACTCATTGTCTTCCATTGCTAGTCCGATCAAACCTCAGTCGCAGAACCCGACTAATATGTGAGGACTTTCCCACTTGGGGGAAAGCTTATTTCGATTAGACTGGGATTGAATTTTCTTCAATACCAAGCCACCTATAGCAAGGCTGCGAGGTTATACCTTACGATCGTAGTATTTGCATAGGGCTTATTGGTAAACCGCTGAATGGATGAGGGATTGATTCCTCTTCTCTTCAAGCAGGTTGATGTCGTCCGCTTGAAGTTGTTCTTGGTTAGAGTCACTGAAATGCTCAACTCTTGTCGATCGGATCTTTAGTTCTGGTAGAGGCATGGCTTCAGCCCCAAAGACTGGAAAAAAAGACGTCTCACCTGTAGCCTAACTTGCAGTCATGCGAACTGCCCATAATACTGAGGGTAATTCTTGTACCCAAGCACCCGAGCGCTTGAGAAGCTGGTCGAACACTCGGGTTTTTATGCACTGCATTATTTGGCCATTCACTCTTTCGACTGCCACATTACTCTGTAGGTGGGCAACATAACTTGGTACCCAACTCGTCGTAAAATTCCTAAAATTTTGCGCTCGAAAATTATTTACCATTATTTATAATTATTCGACTTGGAACACCAAATCGAGTAATTACGCTTCGCAGTATGGACCTTTTGGCTGCTTCCGTTTTTATCCTAGTCACAGGTTCATCTTTAATTCATTTTGTGAACGTATCAATTGCCATAAAAAGGAACTCGAAGCCCCCCGGTGCTCTTGGGAACTGTCCTAGGATATCGAGACCCTAAGTCGCAAAAGGTCATGAAAGATGAATAGTTTGCAATGTCTGAGCCGGTTTGTGTATTTGCCTGCTATGAAACTAGCATTATACACACTTTTTAACCAACTCTTTGGCATCATGGAGGGTTGTTTGCCAATAAAAACCTCGTCGGAATGCTTTACCGACCAGCGTTCTGTAAGAAGCATAATTTCCACAGATGCCCCCCGTGTATGTCGTGAAAGAGATTTAATCCTTCTTTCTGCGATATGTATCGCATGAGAACCCCTTGAGTACCTCTTTTATAGAGGACTCCTTCGACCAAAGTATACATTTTGGCCTTACGGGATAAACGATCTGCCTCAAGATCATCATCGGGTATCGTACCCTTTCGAAGATACTCCTAGATGAGATTCATCCAGGTATCCTCGTACTCTAGAGATGCTGTCTCAGTAGGAGGTGTTTCTGGTGTTTCAACTAGAGATGGCTTCTGGAGCGGCTCCAAGAAGACTCATTATGGTACTTGAGATCGGGAAGAGGCTAATCAAGCTAACTGGTCAGCGAGAAAATTACCCATCCGAGAGATATATTGTAACTCGAAACCGAAAAAATACTTTTCAAGCCTTCTAACTTTCGATAAGTATTGAGACATGGTTGGATTAGAACACTAGTATTCTTTTTCGACTTGATTCACGACTAGTTCAGAGTCTCCTCTCACAAGTAGTCGTCGAATCCCGAGCACTTTCGCTGCTCGTATGTCAGTCAACAAACCTTCATATTCTGCCACGTTGTTAGTGGCAGGAAAGTGTAATTAAATAGCATACTTTAAGGTCTCTCATGTAGGAGATTCTAGGACCACCTCAGCCCCGAGCCACTTAACGTGAGTGACCCGTCAAAGTACATCGTCCACTGGTCGTGGGTATCATACTAGGGATCCTAAACAGGTTCAGGATTTGTCCATTTGGCTATAAAGTCTGCCAAGATCTGAGATTTAATGGTCGTTCGAGACACGAAATGGAGATCGAACTCCCTAAGTTCTACTGACCATTTTGCTATGTGTCCTGCTGCTTCCCTGTTCTGGGGGACCACTCCTAAGGAAAACTCAGACGACACAATTATCTTGTGTGCCTGAAAGTAATACCACGGTTTCCTCGAAGACATGAGCAGGGCATATAGAAGTTTTTGAACCTGAGGGTATCACTCCTTAGGCCCGTGTAAAACTTCACTTACGCAATAAACTGGTCGTTGGACGTTTTCACGTTCTGCGACCAGTACTGCGCTCACTACTTGTGGCGTGGCAGCTAGATAAATTAAGGGATTATTGAAGTTTTGCCATTAAGTTTATGTGCAATTGCTAGAATGCCACTCCATGTCTCAATGACATGTGGGTGCCACATGTCATTGAGACATCGAGTGGCATTCTAGCAATTAGGCATAAAGTGGTGTGGCAAATATGTCAATCCCCCATAAATTAAGAGCGTCTCTTCTGGTTTCGGAGAAACCAAAACAGGAGCACTCGTAAGATATATCTTGACATCCTCAAAGGCTATGTTTGCCTCTTCTGACCACTCGAAACCCTCATGATTCCTTAGAAGTTTGAAGAAAGGAAGCCTTTTTTTCTTCTAGTTGTGTGATGAAACGACTTAAAGCCACCATACTCCCTGTGAGTTTCTAGACTTCTTTCTTTGTGGTCAGAGGGCGCATTGTTTCGATGGTATTTACCTTTTTAGGATTTGCTTTGATTCCTCATGTAGAGACAAGGAATCTGAGAAATGTTCCAGAAGAGACTTCGAATACACACTTATCAGGATTGAGTTTCAAGCGGTATTTTCTGAGGTTGTCGAATGTTTCTTGCAAGTCAGAAATATGATTAAGTTGCTTGATGCTTTTTACGACTAGATCATCAACATAGACTTCCAAATTTCGGCCTCGTTGAGGTGAAAAAATCATTTGCATCAAGCGTTGAAAGGAAGCGCCATCATTTTTAGACCAGATGGCATTTTGATATAGCAAAATATCCCAAATGGTGTAACAAATGTGATATTTTCTTCATCATCTAAACACATACTAATCTGATAATAACCAGAGTATGCATCTAGAAAACTTAATACTTCAAACCAATAGTAGAATCAACCAACTGATCGATATGGGAGAGAGGAAAAATCATCTTTTGGATAAGCTTTATTAAGATCAGCAAAGTCTACACACATACGCTATTTACCATTAGACTTTCTAACCATTACAAGATTAGCCAACCACTCTAGGTGGTCGACTTCTCTTATAAAGCCTGCTCTAAGTAGCTTGTCCAATTCTGATTTGATGGCATCTCGCCAATCAGGTGGAAATCTTTGTAATTTTTGTTTTACGAGACTTCCTTGACTTCATCATTCAGCTTCGGTGCAGCTTTAGGCTTCGACTGCTTAGTCGAAGGCTGACTTGTGCTTGCTTCTTGAGTTGGTATCTGGCCAACCATCTCGAGAGATTTGTGGTCGCATGTAAACGTCATTTTTTTGTCACAGCATACTGTGATCACTCCTTTGGAACCAGGTATCTTAAGACAATGATACCCGTAATGAGTAGCCATTAAGAATCATTCAAAAGTTGGTCGTCCAAGTATGGAATTATATGCCATATCAAAATCGACCACATCAAAGGAGATTTTCTCTGTCCTAAAGTTGCTTGGAGAACTAAACGTTACAGACAGAGAAACTTGTCCAATTGGTTTGGCTGAAGAACCCAGTACGATCACATGAAATGAGTATCATACATGTTTTATCCTAGTCCGAGGTACTTGCATCTCGTCCAGGGCACTAGTAAATAAAATGTTTAATGAACTACCACCATCAACTAACACTCGATTCATTCGACAGTTGTTGATAGTAGGCTCGACCACGATCGAAAACCAACCAGGTCGAGTGGAAGGGATCGGGCAGTCATTTTTCTCAAAGGAGATAGTGACCTCCGACCACTTCAGCAATTTATTGACAAGATGAGAATGGAGTTTACCTCTCGTACGATGTCCTTCAGCTATCGCTTTGACTCATATCACTACTACAGGAACCGACATCACAGACGGTTCGGAACCGTCATCACAGACGGTTTCCGAACCGTCTATGTTTGTTGGTCTGTGATAACAGATATTATCACGCACGGTACAAAACCGTCAGGATACGAATATCACGCACGGTTTTATTAAAAACCGTCAGGAAGTCAAAATATCACGCAGCGGTTTGAACGAAAACCGCTCGTGATATGAGAATATCACGAGCGGTTCTAAATAAAACCGTCGTGATAGGAGAATATCACGACGGTTCTAAATAAAAACCGTCAGTGATTTACGAATATCACGAGGCGGCTTTTGTGTAGAACCGCTCAGGATATTCTCCTATCACGACGGCTTTTTGTAGAACCGCTCAGTGATATTCTCTATCACGTATGGTTTGCGATCGAAACCGCTCAGATATTTGCCTTCCTGAGCGGTTTTAACACAAAACCGCTCGTGATAGCTCGCACTTCGCCCACAATTTGTTTGTTTTCTGGCTAGCCTCGGAATTGCTAGCCATGCCCTCTGAAAACATGCTTTCACGTAAATGATTCAAGCATTCACGTAAAAGATTCAAGCATTCACGTAAACAGATTCAAGGAGCCATGACAACTCAAAGTGATCATTACTCAAAATAAATTACAAAAGATCCGCATTTGTTCAAGTATTGTCGCTATAGTTACAACTAGATTACAATTGTTTGCGTTGAGAGGTTTTAGTGGGGTGATGCTCGGGTTGGCGACGGAGTGAAACTCTCCGTTGTCGTTAATGATTTCGTGTTGATAAAGGCGCAGAGCTTCCTCGAATGTCCTTGATCTCTTCCGCAACGAGTGAATCACATTGTAAATTCAAGGCTGCCGCTAGCAAGAGTAAAGTGGTAAGATATATATATTTAAATTTATAATTAGGAAATAATTATTTCGAGATTGACAAACCTCGTGATCCTTCTTCCTAGTCAGTAAGGATTAGTCGCATATGATAGCGCACGTAGATTGCACATAACTCATCATCTTTTTGTCAAGCGGCTCGCAAAAATAGAATTACATATATAGGTATAGTCGATTCGAGACGCGTTATTATGAAGTATGATATAGGATTATAGTGTTGTAGCGCTCATCGAAAATCCATCCCGTGTGTTAGTTAGGCGCTCTTTCCATTGTATATTCCTTTGTTGGCAACATAATTGATGAACGACCTACATGATTCAAAAGGTTATCCTCGCCATTTCAAACGAATGAAGACTACAATAGAGTTATGTAAGGAGGAAATGAGCATACCTCTCGAGTATTCCTCTTAGAGTGCTGAAGTCGTGCTTGTTGCGGTTTAGGGAATCAAGGTATATCACATGGTTCCTCTTGGGTATAATAACTAAAAGGATCCAGTGGTACCTACTCATGTATGTCGCTATAGTCATTAAACCTAAGTTCGTGTTTGCAGATAAAGTACAAATGAAATTTGTATAGCAAGTAGTGACACTTACCCCTCGGTTGTAGGGCACCACTATGTACTTCATGTTCGCCCCGACGAAGCAATGACCTCGTTATGTATTTCTCGACGAAGGATGAGTCTTGTTGGATGGTTTGCAACGATACCACATGTGGGTCGAGGAAACCCACTGGTTCTTTCCATTCCCGGACATTTTTCAGCATGTATCTATACATAAGCAATGAGTTGTGATATTTATTGGTATTACATGAATGTAGAACTTGATTGTACGCGACTTACGATTGTCCAACATCGTGAGAAGCGAGACGCCGAGGCCAACGAGGTTGAATAGTTGAAATAAGTCATTGAAGCCCACGACGAAGTACCTCGTCCCGTTGAAGAAATGCTTGTCCTCGTATCTGACGGTGATTCTAGTATCGCACCCCTTCTTTTGGGTCTTCGCCAAGTACCAGGCATGCAAAGCGACAAGCATATCCAAAAGTGCATTATCTGCGCCGAGCACAATGGTTTTCCGATGATGTAGTTCCCTGCATCGCGGACTTCCGGACTTGGGAGGCGCCTTTAACGCTTGTGGATTTCGATTTGGCCTTAGCGATTGGCGGCGTCTTCTTGTGAGACGACTCGAGAGCGAATCTGACGGCACGCTTTTGTCGTTCTTCGGCGTCTTCTCCACGGGAATCAAGAGGCGGCCTTATGAGGCTAAACATGAGGTGGAGTCATCGAGGGTCCCGTTAGAGAGGAATGGTCGTGTCCAGATCAGCAACCTTCTTTGGGTCGGTATGATGTCCTTCTTGGGCCATCGGATAAAAGAGAGGACGGCATCCCTAGTGTTGTGATCTCTTCGTTCGGGCAAATCTTCACGGACGGCTCGGAAATTGACATGTACCATATCCACTGACCTTGGCGTAACTGTGCGCCACTGGCGCCGTCTTCAGACCGCCTTCCTCGTATGGATACACCATCCCTCGCGCAACCTCAATACAAAGGGACCCATCCATCCTCACTTGGAGCTTACAGGCGTCGGCTCCTACAAAACGACACGCAATTAGCTAAGGCGCCCTATAGGTCTATCTTTGGTGCATCCATAGATGTACGTTACCTTGATGTCGTCTATCGTGAATCGGACGTCGTCATGTTCACAATTATGCTTGGACGCCGACGCCATCCGACGCCGAGGAGGACCGCCTCCCGAATTAGCGGGGCGGCTTGCATCACCGCTCATGAGTATATCCATTTGACTCATAATGCCGCCATCTCTACTTGAAATTGGTTAGTAATCATCTGCACCAACCGGTTGTCGTGTTCGCCTTGGATCTCTTCCTAGTCCTATACGCGATGAGTCGTCCGCGAATCCATGACTCCAAGGCACGTTAACCCCAAAGCCTCGCGTGCGACAAGGTGCTCCTTGTTTCCCAAGGCCGTAGATAGTATATCATTCTCCTCGCCTCGCATGGAAGGAGCCTTGGGAAGCTTGGGCGAAGTCACGCCGCAAGAGGTCATCATGTTATTATAGGCACTATGAAGTGATGGACTTATTAACAACTTAGTAGTTCGACATATTTACCACACGCTGGGACACTTCTGTCTGCAGGGTTTGTGAAGGAGATGTTTGCCAAGACGAGACTTGTGCCTCGCTTTTAACCAAATTTTAGGAACGCGGTCTGTGACCTTAGGAAACGGGTTCTCCTTCTCCGCGCCCATTCCTCAGATTTACCCGCGTACCCGGTGGCCGAAGTCTGTCGGGGTGAGTGTTTCGTGTCTGAGAGCTTTGTGCGCCGCACTTTGCTCCTTAAATTCGCCGCTGCTTATAGCCACAAAGGTGTCCCATGCTTCCCGTCAAGAATTTGTATTGCACGGCGGGCGTTTGACCCGTGTTCACGTGCCGTGACAAGAATGCTCTTGAAGGTCCTCCACGATTTACCCATCGTGAGCATCGCCGTCCGCCGCACGCGTGCCACATGTGCTACGAATGGTGAACTTCTCGAAAGTTCTGCCCACAACGCGCCTTCGCTTCTTTCGTCAGGTCCTTCCACGTTGGTGTGGTGATGAGGACCTGCTCCTTGCAAGTATCCCGCAGATGGTCCGGAATCTCGCCACGATCTCTTGGGACTCGAGAGGACCCCAAAGTCATTGACCTCCGTGATGACCAGTCGGCCCGTAGGCATTTTCGATTGTCCTCTGCCATCTCGCTTCCGTGTCATTATCGTCGACGGTGACGGCGGCCTCGTCGCCGCCTCTTCCATCTGCGGCGTCGGTGTCGGCGGCCTTGTCGGCGCCTCTTCCATCTGCGGCGTCGGTGACGGCGGCGAAGACGATGTCTCTGCCATCTCGCTTACTTGCTATCTATATAAGTTACATATGCAATAAAATGGATTGCAAGTGTCCCAAATTAACATATACATTTAAACTTAATAATATGCTCAACATGTGCAATATTAGCAAATAATCATAAATAATTCCAACAATAAATATGAAACAATTAATCTCAGGAAGAAGTACAGAGGTTGACTATAGAGATCAAGATGGCAAATGAAAAGTTGAATGAGCTCATACAGAGTACTAACATTCCTTAATCCACTAGCTTCTCTAAGGAAGCCTACTTCATCGAGGCCGACACACTGGAGTGTGCCATTTGTTTCATGCCGTGGAGGACTGGCATGAAACAAAGGCACACTCAAGTGTGTCAGGATCGACGAAGGAAATGCTAAGCAAAGGTTTAATCCTGTAGGGCTCGCCGCCTCCCTGCTCCTATTATGTGCTCTCAGAAGGAGAGTAGCTAAAGAACAAGTCTTTGCCATCTCAATCCTATTGTCTATATCTTCATCGACCACGACACCTTTGGAGTGTACCATATGCTTCTTGCCTTGGAGGATTGGCAAGAAGTAAAGGTACACTCAAGTGTGTCAGATCAACGAAATGCTAAGCAAAGGTTTAATCTGTAGGGGCTCGCCGCCTCCTGCTCCTATTCTAACACTCCTAACACTCCTTAATCAACGAAGCAAAGGTTTAATGCTTCATGTACGTAAGACCGGCCTTTAATGAAGACATAGAAACAAAATAGAATCAAGTAAAATAGACATAGCAAATAATCATAAATAATTCCAGCATAAATATGAAACAATTAATCTCAAGAAGAAGTACAGAGGTTGACTATAGAGATCAAGATGGCAAATGAAAAGTTGAATGAGCTCATACAGCACTACTAACATTCCTAACACTCCTTAATCCACCAAATTCTATTCTAACACTCCTAACACTCCTTAATCCACCAAATTCTCTTGTGATCTTTGTATAGATAGAAACTAGTGATACAAATCTTTGCTCGAGCCTACTTCATCGAGCTCGACACCTCGAGTGTACCATTTGCTTCGTCTTGGTGGAGGATTGGCACGAAGCAAAGGTACACTCAAGTGTGTCAGATCGACGAAGAAAATGCTAAGCAAAGGTTTAATGCTTCATGTACGAAGACTAGCCTTTAATGAAGACATAGAACTAGAATCAAGTAAAATGATCGACGAAGGAAATGCTAAGCAAAGGTTTAATCCCAACATAGAAACAAAATAGAATCAAGTAAAACTTTCTTTTTGGATTGTTGTAAAAATGCGATTTTAGCAAAATTTCAGAATTAATCCCAACAAAATTAATTAGCATTAAAGCATAATTTCTAAAGAATTTAACACTCCTTAATCCACCAGCTTCTCTAAGGAAATGCAAAGGAATCACAGACGGTTCTTAATAAGAACGATGCGATTAAATTCTCACCAATAAAAGGTCTAGAGATTAACGATTACGTATTAATTATTCCAACATATTGATTGATGATATTATGTGCTCTCGTAAGGAGAGTAGCTAAAGAACAAGTCTTTGCCATCTCAATCCTATTGTATATACTCTTCATTAAATGAATATGATAATATAAATTCAAACTATGAGCTCTAAACAATACTTTGCTTAACTGTCAAACGATCTCAACTGTTAATCTAAAAACAGATTAAACTTCCAACAAACAGAGGTTGACTACAGAGATCAAGATGGCAAATAAAAAGTTGAATGAGCTCATACAGACTACTAGAAGAATCACAAACTAGTCATTAGATTACCAACGAAAACCTAATACTCTCAATGAATCAACATGAAGAATCGTAATAACTAGCTTTCAACCGAAAGTAACCAACTAACAAGACATCATATTGATAGTATCAAGTAATACAATAGAGCTCAAGTATGAACTAACTATCACATTCAATCTCAATTATAAGACGAGTTCATCACAGAGCATGTCAACAAAGCCCACCGATCAATTTGCAATGTAACGATGAGCTCAACCGAAGTAACCAATTAACAAGAGATCATATTGACAAGAGCAAGTAATACAATAGAGCTCAAGTATGAACTAACTATCACATTCAATCTCAAGATAAGACATAGTTCATCACGAGCATGTCAACAAAGCCCATTGATCAACAAAGCCGAATCGCCACAGAGGAGCAATACTCACGAGAGAGGATGCCGCACAAGAACTCACGGTGCAAGGAGGAGGCCGACACGGGAGGAGGACGGCGTGGGGAGAAGGCCAGTCTGAGAGGGAGGAGGACGGCGGCGCCGAGGTCGGGGCGGCGACGCCGGGCTTACGGCCGAGGAGGTGAACGGGGCACTGTGGTCGGGCGGCGGCACCGAGGTCGGCGGCGCGCCGAGGTCGGGCGGCGGCAGACCGAGGTTGAAGGCGCCGAGGTTGGGGCGCCGAGGTTGGGGGCGGCGGCACCGAGGTCGGGCGGCGGCGCCGAGGTCGTGTCGGCGGTGAACTACCAAGCAGCCCTAAACCCTAGAGGAGGCGAACGAGCGCGAGAGCCTAAGGGCGCGGAGAGAAGTGACAAGTGAGAGCAAAACCCTAGCGTTTCCGCCTTATAAAAAGTATATCACAGACGGTTTATAACGAGAACCGCTCAGGATAATAATATCACTGACGGTTCTATAAACGAACCATTTGTGATAATCATGCATTTGGTTTTAACTACAACCGCTCGTGATATGAACGTATCACGACGGTTTTAACTAGAACCGCTCAGGATTCCTTTTCACGACGGTTATACAACGGAACTGCTCGTGATAACTCTCTTCATTTTCCCGCGTGTCTCTTCGTCTTCATTTTCCTGCGTGTGTCTCTTCGTCTCACGATCACACGGCGTGGCTTCATCTCTTCATTTTCCAACGTCGCTACAGCTCCCCAAATATCTCTTCGTCTCCGCTCCGGCTTTAGATGAAATTGTTCTATATATAGATGTGTCCCTTCTACAATGTATTTCACACAACCTCCTTGATCCCCTTTCTCCACAAAAACGTAAATGGTTGCCTCCTCTTCTCATGCATGCATCAGACGCACCTCTCTCAGACGTTGAGTCGTCTTCTTGGAAGAACACTATTTCAACAATGTCTTCACTCCTCTGTCTCGAGAATTTGCCGGAGCGGGTGACGGCCACCTTCCGTCGTCTTGACATTCTCCTCCGCCGTGTCTTCCGGGTGATCTCCCACTTTCGGCGAAGTTTACTGTGTCGTCGACGTTGTCCTCCAAAACGGTTGCACGCCTCAGAGGCTTGTCGTCACTTGACCGCTTAATCAAGGCAAAGAAGCGATCGATTCGACCAGGCCGAGACCCCTCAAGCAAGAGAAGAGAGCCTATGGGCTCTCTTCGACTTGATTCAACAGTCCGAGGGTCTTCGGTGTTGGAAATATGTCCTAGAGGCAATCATAGAGATGATTACATTTCATTATGTTCATGACATTGGATAATGTGTTATCTTGTTCCTAGAATAATATTGTTAATATTTATTATCAAGTATGTGACTTGGTTGTGAAACTCTATATTTCGCGCAATAATTATTCTTATACGATCCTCGGTCGTAAACATATGAGGACACATATGAATAGACTAGCATATGTATTGGTTGATGACTATGTTTCACGAGTCATAGATATGGAGATATCAAACCAATAATATGGACACATGTTAGAGAACATGATGTTGGATAAGACCCACCTTGAGGCACTATTGAGATTGTTATGAATCTATGTGTCATTAGTTGGTCTCAAGCAATGATGATGTATAATCCTTAGACCGAGATCAAGATGGTTTCCTACATGTGTAAGAGCACGCTTAGGTTGCCAAACGCTACACCGTGAATCGGGTAGTTATAAAGGTAGCTTTGCATGCTCAAACATGGAGAGGAATGTGACTGGTCTGATATGGGATTTGCCCTCCTAACATAACAGAGAGATGTCTCCGGCCCGCTGCTAGATCGGATAAAGAAAGTGCATTGCCATGCCACTAGTAGTCAAGAGTTCGACCACGTAAAGTTATCTCGATACTCGACGAGAAAGTATTGAATCCATGGATGACACAACATCTCACCCGGAGTTCAACCAAACATCGTGAGGCAAAGGGAGTATACACGAGTAGGTCGCTCAGGTCGAACAGTAACAGACTGGTCGTATGGAGATACAAGCAAGTCATAGACTGGTCGAACCTGATCACAGAGTGGTCAAAACCAAGTCGTAAGGAGTTACGAGTTGGTCGTGACCACATACTGAACTGGTCAGATCTGAGATAGGACCAGTCGTAGGTGATGAAGACCTGGTCGAGATCATATTGCATTAAGGTTCGTCCGATATAATTTGTGTGTATTCGGAATCGATATGTTACGCTAGGAGCCGCTTCGACTCGTGGTCGGAAAGGGTTTCAGTCACAACCGAACTACACATGAACCTCTGGGTCACACACTTAATGGGTTGAACAAACAAATACGAATACGATTCAGAACGTGTCCTGATAGGATCCGCCACGAGCACTATATAAGGAGGTGCATGAGGCTATTGGGAGAGATGCGTGAAACACCACCAAAACCCTAGCCGCCATCTCCTTGAGAGCTCCACCGCGCGACTTGGTGCCGCACACCGACGTTCGGTTGTTCCTTCCCGGACGTGTGGATACCGTAGAGGCGCTACTACGATTGTTGCGCTTTGAGGACGATCCGCGATCTTCACAAGGAACCGAAGACGTTCTTTGGAGGAGACGATCGGCTCGTGAGGACATTGACGATCGACATCGACCACTACATCGACGCTTCTTCGTTGGACTGGCCGCTCCAACCCTTCTTCCGCTGTTCTGTGCGTCTGGTGGTAACGATCTATGATCATCTACTTGCTTGGCATCCTGGTTCGCGTGGTAGAAATTTTTGTTTGTAGCTATCGTAGCCTACCCCGTGTCCCAACAGTGGTATCAGAGCCATCCTGCGTAGTTTTTGATCTGGATCGATCGCATATACTTGATATGTGGTAGTAGTAGATTGGATCTATTACTGGTCGGTTTTGGTAACCTAGATCAGTTCATATAGATGGAACGACCTAGACCCTGGTCGATAAGATCGATCGGTTTCTCGGTGGTAGTAGATGGGTTTACGAGGAGGTATGAGCTATAAGGACCAAATGGTTTATTGCACTTGTCCACGACCAGACTGCATATCACTCCTACCGGTCGGAATTCCGCCATCGGAGTATGCCGCAGTATGTGATCGTAGCGGGACCGCCGTGCTGGGTATTCGTACCGCGCGCTATAGGTAGTGTGTGCTCATGTCATCCGTTAGAATTGGATTCTGTGCATAACTTGTTTTTGCAGGGATTGATGTGAATAGTATGACCCATACTGTTTCATGTATGAGATGCATGTATGCTTGTAATATTCATGACCTGCGTGTCATGTTAATTGCAGCCTAAGGCTGTCTATAATTGTATAACGGCCTGCGTGGCGACTTGTGATGCTTCTTTACTCCTTGTGTTTCATTACTAGTGCTATTAGAAATAATGGCTTAGTAGGAGTGCTTGGAGGAGTCCACCACTTGAAGACATGGTGAACAGGATGCATGGCGATGGAGATTACCATGAAGAAGGGTCATGCTATATCACAATGCAATTTGATTGTCTGTGAATGCCTTTATATTCCTGTTCGTTTATTTCTATGCATGTTATTTTGCTTTAATTGCTTTTAACATGATAGAAGTAAAATTCCCTCACTTAATATTAAGTTAAATTGATGCCCTCCCAAATATGCCGCACCATCAAAAGTCATGTATTTTTAATGGTAGGTCTTACCAAAGCAGAGTGCCATTAACTCTCCTTGACTAGATGGGTTTGTGTCGACACTTACGCTACCGGTATTGGTTCAACTTAACAAGGTTATCATAACAGCTTGTGGACCTTGGGGCATAAAGGTTGGATGTCAAGCATCAGATGTCGCCCAACAACAAGAGTCATATAGTGGATATGATTAGCAAAGGTTGCTTACCGCTTTCACTAGTCTTCTAGCAAAGAAGCCAAAGCTCACTAGTTGATTAATGATTATGGATCTTGAATCATTAAATGTCATAAGAGGGATATGGTGTTTAGTGGGAGTATCTTTATTAAATTGTTTAATAGAAGTTACTTTAATGAACATATGTCTTAGTTTTGCATATATTTTTGTTGTAGATCATGGCACCAATCGCAGTACCTACATCCAGCTTTTGCTTTACGCTCGATACTTGAAAAGGAAAAACTAAATGGAACAAATTTTATGGATTGGTCCCAAACCTCGAGAATTGTTCTCGTGCAAGATAAAGGAACATGTTCTAGAAGAACCAATTCCAGATGTGCCTACGTAAAGTCTTTGCTTATTAAACCGCCTATAAAAGGCATGTGATGAGTCCCTTGATGTTAGCTGTCTCATGCTTGCCGCTATGAACTCGCACCTTCGAAACAGCTTTGAGAACATAGAGGCCTCACGATATGATCGAAGCGCCAAAGGCATGTTTGAGACACAAGCAAGAACCGAGAGATTTGAGATCTCAAAGAACTTGTTTGGATGTAACCTAGCTGAGGGTGGTTCGGTGAGCCCTCATGTAATCAAAATGGTTGATTACACACGAGCTTGGAAAAACTTGGTTTTCCACTTAGCCAAGAATTGGCTACAGATTTGATTCTTGCTTCGCTTCTCGAAAGCTATGGCCGCCCATTTTGAACTTCCATATGAACGCTTAGACAAGAATCTCACCGAATCGCATATGATGCTTAAGACAATGAGAGGGCAAGATAAGAAATGCAACAATCATGTGATGATGGTGCAAAAGAGTACAAGCTTCAAGAAGAAGGCTAAGACTTGGGTCAAGAAAAGGGCAAGGCTAAAGTTTCGATGAGATCCAAACCGACAAACCTAAACCCAAGACTAAGTCCGCCCGACTCAAGAGAATGAATGCTTTTACCGCAAAGAACTAGGCCATTGGAAGAGGAACCGCAAGAAATACCGGCCGATCGAAAAAGAATGGTGGGACTAAAACTTCCACTACAGTATTAATGTTATAGAAGTTTTTCTTGTCGACTCTTCCGTTAACTCATGGGTATTTGATAACGGATCGGTTGCTCATATTTGCAATTCGATGCGAGTCTAACAAGAAGTAGGATGATTGCAAGGGCTAGATGGATCTTCGCGTCGAATAAAGCAAAGGTTGTTGCATTAGCCGTCGGGACTATGCCACGCTTTTGCCTTCGTGATTTATTATGGAATTGAATAATTGTTATTACGCTCCACCATTAGTAGAAACATTATCTCCGCCTCATGTTTGATGGCGAGGGTTATAAGTTCATTATAGAGAACAATGGTTGTTCTATATTTTTGAATGAAGTGTTTTATGGCTATGCACCTATTTTGAATGGGTTGTTTATTTTAAATCTTGATGATGCATCACCTATAATATTAATGCTAAAAGGCTTGACCTAATGAAATAAATTTCACTTTTATTTGGCATTGTCGTTTGGGTCACATAAGTGAAACGCATGAAAAAGCTCCATAATGATGGAACTCTAAACTCATTTGATTTAGAATCATTTGAAACATGCGAGTCTTGCCTGGTCGGGAAGATGACCAAGACGCCTTTCACTGGTCGTAGTGAAAGGACGCACGACCAGTTGGAACTCGTACATACTGATGTATGTGGACCAATAAGTACGACAGCTAGAGGTGGTTTTCAGTACTTCATTACTTTCACCGATGACTATAGTAGATATGATTATATCTACTTAATGAGGCACAAGTCGGAATCCTTTGAAAAGTTCAAGGAGTTCCAGAATGAAGTACAGAATCAACTTGGCAAGACAATCAAATCTTTACGATCCGATCGTGGAGGTGAGTTTTGAGCCATGAGTTTGGTAATCATTTGAAACAATGTGGAATTGTTCCACACTTACACCACCCAAGACTCCACAATGGAATGGGGTGTCCGAGCGCGTAACAGACCTTGTTAGACATGGTTCGATCAATGATGAGCCAATCGGATCTCGCCATTGTATTTTTGGGGTTATGCTCTAGAGACCGCTTTCATTTTAAATAAGGTACCATCTAAATCAAGAGATAAGACACCATATGAGATGTGGACCGGAAAAGTCCTAGTTTGTCTTTTCTAAGGATTTGGGGATGTGATGTCTATGTTAAACGCTTGACGTCCGATAAGCTCACACCCAAATCGATAAATGTTTTTTATAGGATATCCTAGGGAAACCAAAGGATATTATTTCTACAACCGAAGAAGACAAAGTTTTTGTTGCTTAAATGGTGTCTTTTGGAGAAAGAGTTTCTTTCAAAAGGAGTCGATGGGAAAAGGTGCAACTCGAAGAAATTCGGAAACATCTCAAAGTGTTTCAACTCCTATCGAACCTCTCTTCGATGAACAAATTGTTGTTAAACTCAGAGATAAGGCACCACCACGTAGATCTAAAAGGCGCGTCAATTGCCTACAAGGTATGGGCATGACGATTATTATTGAATAATGGTGAGCCTAAGACTTATGAGGAAGCGATGATGGACCCGCACTCTAAGAAATGGCTTGGAGCCATGAAATCCAAATAGATTCCATGAGAGAAAATCGGGTTTGGAACCCGGTCGATCCACTTGATGGTGTCAAAACCATTGAGTGCAAATGGATCTATAAGAAAAGATTGATATGGATGGAAATGTTCACATTCATAAGGCTCGACTAGTCGCAAAAGGTTTTCGACAAGTTCAAGGAGTTGACTACGATGAGACTTTCTCACCAAGATGGCGATGCTTAAATCTGTTCGGATCATTCTAGCAATTGTTGCATATTTCGACTATGAGATATGGCAAATGGATGTCAAAACAGATTTCCTTAATGGAAACCTAGATGAGGATGTGTACATGACACAACCTCAAGGTTTTGTCGATCCAAACAATGCTAGTAAAGTATGCAAACTTCAAAAGTCCATTTATGGATTGAAGCAAGCATCTCGGAGTTGGAATATACGTTTTGATGAGGAGATCAAAAGGTTTGGTTTCAATCAAGAACAAAGAAGAACCTTGTGTTTACATGAAGGTTAGTGGGAGCGCACTTGTTATTCTCGATCTTGTATGTAGATGACATACTACTTGGTCGAATGACATTCGATGTTAGAATCATTAAATCTTCATTAAGGAAAAGTTTCTCAATGAAAGATTTAGGAGATGCAAGATATATCTTGGGAATAAGGATCTATAGAGATAGATCTAAAAGGCTAATTGGATTAAGCCAAGAAATGTACATAGACAAAGTGTTGAATCGGTTCAACATGCAAAATTCCAAGAGAGGATTCTTGCCCATGGCGATGGCATTAATCTTAGCAAGAATCGTGTCCTCGACCACCGATGAGCGAGACAAAATGAGTGATATTCCATATGCTTCGCCATTGGATCTATCATGTACGCCATGATATGTACACGACCGGATGTATCATATGCTCTAAGTGTTACTGAGCAGATACCAAGTCGATCCCGTGAATGTCAATTGACGGTAGTGAAAAACATTCTTAAGTACTTAAGAAGGACTAAGGATGTGTTCCTAGTTTATGGCGGTGATGAAGAGCTCGTTGTAAATGGTTACACCGATGCAAGCTTTCAAACCGACAAAGATGATTATCGTTCGTAATCTGGTTTTGTATTCATTTTGAATGGAGGAGCAAAGGAGTCGAAAAGTTCCAAGCAAGAGACGGTTCTTGATTCCACGACGAGGGCGAGTACATTACGCTTCAAGTCGCAAAAGAAGGTGTTTGGATAAGGAATTTCATTGCTGAATTGGGAATGGTTCCGAGTGCCTCGAGCCCAATGGATCTCTATTGTGACAACAATGGAGCCATTGCTCAAGCTAAGGAGCCTAGATCCCATCAAGTCCAAACACATACTCAAAGCGTTATCATCTTATCCGCGAATTGGTGGATAGAGGAGATGTTAAGATATGCAAAGTTCATACAGATTTAAATATTGCCGATCCGCTGACAAAGCCTCTCACACGCCCAAAGCATGAGGCACACACAAGAGCTATCAGATAGATACCTAAAATGATTGACTCTAGTGCAAGTGGGAGATCATGGAAATATGCCCTAGAGGCAATCATAGAGATGATTACATTTCATTATGTTCATGACATTGGATAATGTGTTATCTTGTTCCTAGAATAATATTGTTAATATTTATTATCAAGTATGTGACTTGGTTGTGAAACTCTATATTTCGCAATAATTATTCTTATACGATCCTCGGTCGTAAACATATGAGGACACATATGAATAGACTAGCATATGTATTGGTTGATGACTATGTTTCACGAGTCATAGATATGGAGATATCAAACCAATAATATGGACACATGTTAGAGAACATGATGTTGGATAAGACCCACCTTGAGGCACTATTGAGATTGTTATGAATCTATGTGTCATTAGTTGGTCTCAAGCAATGATGATGTATAATCCTTAGACCTGAGATCGGCATGGTTTCCTACATGTGTAAGAGCACGCTTAGGGTTGCCAAACGCTACACCGTGAATCGGGTAGTTATAAAGGTAGCTTTGGGTATGCTCAAACATGGAGAGGAATGTGATTGGTCTGATATGGATTTGCCCTCCTAACATAACAGAGAGATGTTTCGCCCTCGTTGTGATCGGATAAAGAAAGCGCATGGCCATGCCACTAGTAGTCGAAGAGTTCGACCACGAAAGTTATCTCGACACTCGATCGAGAAAGTATTGAATACCATGGATGACACAACATCTCACCGAGTTCAACCGACATCGTGAGGCAAAGGAGTATACACGAGTAGGTCGCCAGTCTAACAAAGAATGATCGGTCGATGGAGATACAAGCAAGTCATAGATCGGTCGAACTCGATCACAGAGTGGTCAAAACCAAGTCGTAAGGAGTTACGAGTTGGTCGTGACCACATACGAACCGGTCAGATACTGAGATAGGACCAGTCGTAGGTGATGAAGACCTGGTCGAGATCATATTGCATTAAGGTTCGTCCGATATAATTTGTGTGTATTCGGGAATCGATATGTTCTGCTAGGAGCCGCTACGACTCGTGGTCGGAAAGGGTTTCCGAGTCACAACCGAACTACACATGAACCTACAGGGTCACACACTTAATGGGTTGGAACAAACAAATAGGAATACGATTCGTAAACGTGTCCGGATAGGTTCCGTCACGAGCACTATATAAGGAGGTGCATGAGGCTATTGGGAGAGATGCGTGAAACACCACCGAAACCCTAGCCGCCATCTCCTTGAGAGCTCCACCGTGCGACTTGGTGCTGGCACACCGACGTTCGGTTGTTCCTTCCCTGGACGTGTGGATACCGTAGAGGCGCTACTACGATTGTTGCGCTTGAGGACGATCCGCGATCTTCACAAGGAACCGAAGACGTTCTTTGGAGGAGACGATCGGCTCGTGAGGACATTGACGATCGACACGACCACTACATCGACGCGCTCTTCGTTGGACTCCGCCGCTCCAACCCTTCTTCCGCTGCTCACAAGGCTCGTGGTAACGATCTATGATCATCTACTTGCTTGGCATCCCGGTTCGCGTGGTAGAAATTTTTGTTTGTAGCTATCGAGCCTACCCCGTGTCCCAACATTCGACACACTCGAACGAAGGCGTCGGGTGGACGATTTCAGATTCGCTCGATCTTAAACCGTCCGCCTCGACGCCGCCACGAAGTATTGAAGACGGAGATAGCACCTACCTCCACCACTAGATAGGTTTCTAGTTTTTAATCTTTTGTAAGCTAACGCCACGTTGTTTGGCTATATATATGAAAATTCCAAAATTAAAAAAAGTTTGGAGGAGAAGTTACTATATCTATTTGCCCATAGTAAGAGCTAGATCCTCATCCCATCTGCATCGTGTGGAGGTATGTTGATCTCGAGCCGCCGTAGGGGGGTCGGTCGGGTTGCTCCATCGCGGCGATGGCAGAGAGGCGGCGGCGCTCATCGCGCAAAGGCGGCAAGGGACACAGACGCAAAGATCGCAGCGAGGATATCATAGACGGTTCTTAATAAGAACCGCTCAGGATAATTCAGTATCACGACGGTTCTAAATAAGAACCGCTCAGGATACTACACGCACGCTTGTAACGTAAAACCGCTCGTGATTAGGGATTATCGCGCACGGTTTGTGAATAGAACCGCTCAGGATACTTCACTGCACGGTTCTATTTCTCAACCGCTCAGGATAATCGATTATCATGCATTTGTTCTAAAAATACCGCTCGTGATAGTTGTTCCGCGCCACTTCCGGTTCGGATCGATTTAATACGAGGCGGTTCCAAAGGAACCGTCTGTGATGGGGCATCTACTATAGCCTGTTTTGTAGTAGTGTATGCCAAAGATCCCCCAAAGATGTGGTCGATGGTGTGCTTCGAATTTTGAAACAGCATCTCCTCGTCATCGTCCAACTGCTTTCGACCACTTGCTTGCACTACTTCCTCGAGAGTAGGAAGTGGTCCTTTACCGGTATAATAGTGCTCGAGTTTTCTTTGAAAAACCCAACAATTCTGAAAGTCATGTCCTTCCTTTTTACAGAAAGGACACGACCTAGGATTGTCATTCTTCCATTTGGGGCGTTTTCCCTTACCCCGGTCGGAATATGCCTTGGAACTTCGAGGCTCCTTATCGCTTACAGCCAAGACTTTCTTAGATCTATTGGCTTGAGGCTTTTGACCCTTCAACTTGTTCTTGAATTTCTTGGCCTTTTATCCTTCTTTTTGCTGCTTTCGCCCGCTTCTTGAAGATTTTTCATCTCGATCGACGGTTTTGTTCTACTTGACTGCTTCAGCAGCTGTCGTATATCGATTGGCCATCTCAAAGAGCTTAGCGACAGTAGCTGGAGGATTCAAAGCGATATCCTCTGTGATCCTTCTACTATGGACTCTCTGCTTAAATGCTCTGATAACAGATGAGTCAGAAACCTCTCGATTCAAATTACGAACCTAACTAAAACGTTTGATGAATTGGCGTAATGTCTCGTGGTCATTTTGTCTCATCCTATACAGGTCGTCCTCTTTTCCAGGGCGATTATAGGTGCCCTGGAAGTTAGCCAACAATAGGTTGCAGAGATGTTGCCATGAATAGATCGACTCGAGTGGCTGATTTAACAACTATGATTGAGCAGATCTTTCGAGCATAGTTGGAAGGTAATTCACCATGACGTGCTCTCCTCCTCCTGCTGCTGGGACATCAGTCATGTAGATTTGGAGAAATTCGATGGGATTCTGTGATCCATCAAATTTCTCCATGTTCATTGGTCGAAACCACGATGGCCAGCAAGTAGCTCGGAGATCAGGCGAGAACACCCGACATCTGGTAATGATATCATACCGCCTTCTTTGTAGAAAATAAGGGTTGATATCACCAGGTGATCTTAGACGACGATACCCGGTTGTGGGTAGACCCGACCTATAGTTGGTCTCAGTCGTACAAGGGTAATACTCCTCGTATTCCATCTGTCGTTGCAGATTTCTAGGTCGGAGTGGTGAACAATTACCTCCCTGGGAGATTGTCGATCATCAAACGTTCGAAGAACTCGTCTCCGAATGAATTAAGGTTGGAGGAACGATGTAACCTGTTGTCGCACCGATTTCCATGAGGCGAGTTGTTCGAATGACTGGTGGTCGATGGAGTCATACCGCTACAACTTCCAGAATGATGTCGGGGAGGATGCTCAAGTCTTGCCATCATACTTTGAAGCCTTCGCGTGATCTCTTCAACGAAGAGGTCGTACCCTAGCGCTTGTGCGAGTTCTTGAGTTGGGTTCTCAAGCAAATCATTTATCTGCTAGAGTTCCCTAGCTTCCTCCGACTAATATTGAACGCGTCCAAGCAAATTTCTTTGAGTCGCAATTCTTCTCCTTTGGGTTGTCTCGAGATCATCCACATCCGATCCTTGAGTTTGCCTTAATGTAGTGCTATTATTTCGAGGATTTTTTCCACGCTCATCAGAGTGCTAATCCCGTTCATTGCCGGAGGTATTCTCATCATTGCCACGAGGGGTCGTAGGGTGTGATCGGCGGGGAGCTTCCTCATACCTGCTTCTAGGAGAGAGATCATGATCTGAGGGGAGGGCGAAGACCTCCTGTATATGATGTAAACTTGTGCTTGAGGTCTCCTGGCTTGAAAAGTGGTCAAATGACACCGTCTGGCAACTTAGAGTAAACCCCTCGAAGAAGGGGAACTCCGGGTTATAACCGTTTATGTCCGCAGGTGAGCTTTGTGAACGTGCGGTTGAACTCGTAGGAACAAAGTGCTCCCCCATATCCTCTGTGGGGGTAACCGTAGAGTTACGACCACCAGATGTTGATGGAGTCCCAGAATGATGGCTTTCAAGACTTGTCTCGTTAGGTCGGTCTGCCTCAGGTGGACTCGAACATTCGAAGGGAGAACACTCATCATGTTGTGAGCCTACCGTGGTGCAGTTCTGATTGTGGTCGTATGGACCCTTGCCCTCTGAGAAACTGGTCCCTTAGTTAGACGTATTGTTGGGAGGGGGGAAGGATCACTCATCAATTCCATCGGTGGCATGGTCTCCTGCATTTGGCAAATGATCCCTAGAGGCAACATTACCATCGGATGAAACGATACTCGGCTCGTAGTCGAAGACGACATTCATGTCGATGTCTGCATAATCGACCAAGTCGAATCGATTCTCATCGTTCCACTCTCCTATCATGGAAGCATTAGGAAAAAAGAGAATTTGTCGACAAGGGATCACCGAAAATATCCCACGGATGGCGCTAACTGTCGATGATCTAGAACTGATCTTACATACTATTGTTTGATTCGGAGGATCTCCAAGACTAAAGCTACGCGAGAATGACACACGGATTTTATACAGGTTCAGGCCTTCTCTAGAGAGAATTAGAACCCTACTCCTGTGTGGTTGTATTGAGTGTACTAATTACAATCAAGAGAAGAACTAACGCTTGTGCTCTAGATTCCTCCTCTCCCTCTGCCTTCTGAGTTCAGCCTTTATATAGTGTATGAAGAGGTGGCAGTTTCTCTAAGTGAAGAGGCACATCAACGTTCCAAATGATGAACTGCTAGATGGTAGTTGTCATCAAGGACGTGGCACCCTCACGTCGCCAAGCAATTATTGTGAGAGACAGAGGTGATTCATGTGGTTACTCATAGAGAGTAACATCGTATATTAAATACCCCATGTGTTAGACACGGCACATAACACTCCCTAACTGATTAGGCTCACAGGCCAACAAGCCTTATCAATAGGGTCGTCGAAACTAGGCTAGTCAAAGCCAAACAAGTCTTAGAAGACCTTATGACTACACGATAGTCGTAGAAAAGCTTACGACTACACGATAGTCGTAGAAAAGCTTACGACTACACCATTGTCGTAGAAAGACTTATGACCATGGGGTGGTTTACGACCAGACAGCTTGGCCACTCCCTTATAAATATTTAAGGGTATACTTAAGACCAATATCGGGAAATTGATATCTATAATAAGAATTATAGATAAATAATTAAATGAGGATTATTAGATCCTAATCAACAAAGGTATTGATTTGATGCTACTGCAAAACATAGAGCAACCTTGTAAGTATATACCTGCTGTAGTGCAATCTTTTGATATTCCTTGTATTGACTTGAACGAACCATATGCTGACCTGAATTCACATAATTTTGCAGCTATCGAATTAATTACACATAAGGAAGTACTTGATGGAATATCCCCGGCTAATGCATTGTACTATATCATGCTTAATCTAGTGCCTACACCTACTGTTTTAAATTAATTGGAGATTATGGTGTAGCCAATCAATTTCTTGTATATCGAATATGCATAACTTGTGATCACATAGATGAATTGAAGCTTATTGTTTTGAACAACAATTCTTGTGTGTTGAATCTTATTCATTATGAGAGGAAAAAATAGTGATCATTCAATCCCTATATGCTCATCTCTTATTGTACCATCTAGTATTGACAATCTGAATAATGATATTGAAGTATAGAAGAACTTACAAATCTTTTCACTCTTACTAGATGAATTTGCTATTGCTCGATTGAAATCTGATTATATGAATGACTTGTGCACTTTGAAATCAATTGTTGTGCTACCCATTAATAGGGCGATGAATAACTCTACTATATACTTCACTTATACTTGCCAATTGAGTTACAAACTGAATGCTATGAGAAAATATACCTTTGTTAATTTGATGCATGCACACTCACCTTTAATTTGCAAAGCTTTCTCTATTTCTTTGCCACCTGCTGTTGCTAACATGTTGCAAGAAGATGAGCATGCATTGCTACAAGTTTTTAAGCTTTTCTTGGAGCTAGATGATGAGCGTGAGTCGAGGACGACTCAAATGCAAGAAGGGGAGGATGATGAGGACATCAACCCTTCGGATACAACTGCTACTCCACATGCCAAGCAAGAGTTCAAGCTAGACATGTTCTGGAATCCAATTCGGCCTCCGGAGATAGCACCGATTTCAAATGTGCATAACTTTCATATACAGAGTCCATTGGAGGTCCACGAGTACTTGATGGAAAGCTTATCTCGTCCTCTTTCCAATGGATCTGGTGTTACCTCCAAATTCCTTCTGTGCATGTTGAAATCGCCAAAATAAGGTGTTGTATCACTTATTTAGGCTAATTTGGGCTATATAATGTATAGACCGACTTGACCCATATGGTGGCCAGCCACCCTAGGCACGAGTACTATTCACATGACATTGTTCATGTATGAACAGTACCATCTCCCCTATCTACCAGCTATGTGTGGCTGTTCTCCCCCTATTTAAGGTTGCTGCACCCCTCTAGTCTCCTCGGGTTTTGTTACATTAAAGTTTAGCCTTTGCTACTTTATACTTTGTCCTCTTGTACGACGAGTAAAACATAGATATTATTCTTCGGAACCCCACTTATCAATACGAAACTATTTCCTATTTGTAATTTCAGATTATTTATTATCTTGTTCTTACTTGTTCTTCGATTGCTCACAGGTCAACCGTGTTCTTGGCACGGATGATAATGACTCGGAGTGTGGTTTAACGATTGCTTGGTGTTCTGGTCGTGATCGGTTAGAAGCCTGCATCGTCAAAGTCGTATCTCCACAAATCGACGTATCATCCTATCAGAAGATCAGGACATCCATTGTCTCATCAGTAGTTACTGGCTCATCTGGCAACTTATGATAGTTAGCTAAGAGACGTAGCGGTTCAAGACTCAACGAAGGAACGTGCGTGAAGACAAAAGGCATCTTTAGCGGCATTAACTGCCATCTCTTCAATGGTTATAAAGAGGGTAGCCCATGTACCTTGTAACACAATCATTCACGATCTATCAAAATTCAAATCAATCCCAATCTGATTCTCATAGTATTATTGTAAACACTCTCATTGTGTCCACGACAATAAAGATCTGTATTTTGATCGTGCTCTCAAAATTTTTTTTCCAGGTAAGCTCGATAAGGGACCTTGGGCTCGATCATCGACCAAAATTATCTTTCATTTTTCATTTCGTATTTCTGTTTTTTTTTGTTGGAATTCATATACAAATCCAATTGCTATTTTTTTCGAATTATATTTATTTAGCGATTTTACTTTGAAAATTGTATGGAAATCAAATTTCCTTTACTTCTTCTTTTTCTTTTTTTATTCCGAATTTTAGTTATTTTTTTTGTTAAAATTCGTATACAAATCCAATTGCTAATTTTTATTCCGAACTATATTTATTTAGGGATTTTACTTTGGAATTCTTATCAAAATCAAAATTCTATTTTTAAAAATTTTCTGAATTTCGGTTATTCTTTGTTGGAATTCATGTACAAATCCAATTGCTAGTTTTTGTTTAATTTTTATCCCGAATTACATTTATTTAGGATTTTACTTAGGAATTCGGATGGAAATTAAATTGCCAATTTTATTCTATTTTTTATTTTGAATTTAAGTTATTTCTGGATTGTACCTAACAAGAGCTTTTTTTTTCTTTTAATCTAGATCATTATAATTTAGACCCACCACAATCGACGGTGTAGATCTTTCTCTCCTTTTAGTATGCATTGCAGCATTTGTTTGACTTGTTTATGTAGCTAGGTTCTTCTTACTAGCAGTAGAATAGAAGAATAATGTTTGCGTCTTGGTGATGATTCCATGGTAGAACTTTTCTTTTGCGTTTTCTAGCGAGCATTTGATCAATTCGTGTGCGGTGGGGGCAACGTGATGTGTACGTTTATAGGACAAGGGTGCATCAATTCAGCTGTTGAGATGCTTCTAGAAGCGAATCCAGGCATGCAGGGACTTTTGTACTGGCTAATCTGATGTGGATGGATGGTGGCAAATGGCAAACATCCTCCGGTATAAAAGAAGGGAAGTTCCAGGCACAAATAGCTGGGCCATGTCGCCTAATTTTTTTTGGCCGCCGGATCACGCGTGCATTGGATTCGCGTCCGTCCGATATTTCTCCCGAAACGCTCGTCTGCGCTGCCCTTCACGCGGTTTGCTTTGTGCACCGTTTGATGTGATCGAAAGGCCTAGCATTCACACGATTTGCTCTGTGGCCTCGGCGCGAATGCGCGTTGACTGCTGCGCATCCAAGGACACAAACGGTCTACTAGTAAGCCTAAGCCGAAACACAAGCAATGCAAGCAGGTGATCCTCTGCAGCCTGCCTCAATGGTAGTCTGGTATGCACAACATCTACTGTATACTAGTATGTGATATAATATAGTATCGTGGATGAAAAATTACCCCCACGCCCATCCCTCACCACCACCACACCCCCACACTCAGGGTACACTCGACGGTGGGTCAGCTAGGGCTAGGGCCCACCCTACAGCTGGCCGGATAGTGGATCCTCCCGAGCACCTGCATCTATCCACAAAGGAAGTGGGTTATCAAATTTAGAGGTAGAATAAGACTAGTTCCATAAGCAGCCCCTCACTTTAGTCCTGGTCTACCAGTGCCACTGAAGACGTTAGTTAACTGACGTTGATGCAAGCTCGATCGAGCAGATTGATTCTAGGCCAAGCATTGGGAGTAAAATAGTAGTATAAGATTAGGTTTTTGTGTGTCGTTTGCAGTGCATCGGCGTTCAGGGGCGGAGCCAGAACGAAAATGACTGGGGTTCATCACTTCCCCCTACATAAAACCAAGCTTATAATTTTCACACGATATTGTACTAAATAGTAATGTGTTCGACAATTTTTAGCATAAAAAATTGAACATAATCAATGGCAATGTACAATGATAACAAAGTAGTGATGGAAATGCTTATTAAAATCAAGAAACCGCTAAGAAACGACCAAACTACAGACAAAAGATGGTCGGTATTGAAAAAAAAATACAACATCCAACCTCAACGGCCTAAAAAAATCGGTGAATTCTCATCATTAGTAGCATATTTTGTACTTTCCTTCTCGCAAACCGTTCCATAAATTCATTTATCATTTGCCGATAATACAAAAATTCAGTTAGACATTGTCATGTGTTCAAGAACAATAGAGTAGAAACGTACATCTAGAAGCTTACTTGACATTGTATGAAACGTACATCTAGAAGCTTACTTGACATTGTATCTCAGCTAATAAGTTGGTGATAGATGGGTTCATCGATCAGGGTGACTTCAATTTTGCATCCGATTTGCAACGAACTAGTCAGTATTAAAAAAAATAGATTAAAATCCTATGTCTTAATCCTATAATTTGATAAAAATCAACCAACAATCATCACATTGAAACCATAACTCACAAATTTAATCACTTTGCTTGGAAGAATTGAGAGAAATTAATTAGCAATACCCTATGCCGATTCGCGACTTGATCCTTGATACCCATGCCGAGTGCTCGGCGAGGCAATCTACGGCCGATGATGACTAGGAGATGTCATAGCTTGCGGAATGCGGCGACCGAGGACTTTGGCTCTAGCGGCTAGCGGCCACGAGTATGCAAGGCTACATAAGACGACAGCGAGATGGTCGCTGGAGCAAGGAGTCAAGAGACGTGAATTGGGTCTAGGGCAATGCGAGCGTGCGGCTGCTGGTTTCCTAGGCGTGGTCGTCTGCTCGTGGCTTGGTTGGGCATGTAATTGGGTTGCACTCATGTTCCAAGCGTCCTGCCCCATACTCGGTGTCGTCTTTAGCCCAACAACGAGAGTGGGGCAATGAGAGGCCAGAGCTAGGATGTATGGTTGCTTTGGACCGATTATAGCAGTGTTAAAAACAGAATTGGACGTAGTATCCTATGCACCCCATGTGCCTCTTTGGATCCAACCCTGTGGGCGTCCACGTCGATCCCATATCACGCATTGTATATACTACAGACAAATTGGACGAGTGCTCCAAAGTGCAACGACTTTTGGAGCCAACGCAGTAGAGCTGAGTTGCCGAATTGTGCACGACATATCCGTCTTGTAGCTGTAGCTCATGATGTTGACGGATTAGTGAAGCAGCACAGGCAAAACATGTGGATGCATGGTACCTCCCTAATTGTTATCCGTGTGGTGCTATATATCCAGCTAAGGTTATATTTCTGGGATGCTAAGGTGCCATATGTTCCTTATATTGCAATAATCAAATTGAGCAGAGTGTCGTTTTGTATGTAAATTGCTAAGGATAACATATACCCTTGCATTCTGATGCAACTCAAAGCAGTTGAATTCTTGTGTGATGCATCATGCATGATTCCATTGGAGTAGAACCTTTTCCTTGTGTATTTGTCGGTGGGCATTAATCGTAGAGCGATCGAATCTCCTGAATTCACTTATAGGGTCTTTAATCAGAGTACGAAATGAAAATAACTATCAGATTTCTCCACACATATGTATCATCTCTTTTGCCAAGGCGGGGGTGCCATTGCCTACGACATGCTACTCAATTGTGATCTCCAGATCACCAGCAGGGAGATCTGAAATCTCGATGCTTGCTTTGTGCTTCACATGTCACCAAGCCTTTCCGATTGTCGCTTTGCAGGTCATCTCGACCGGAGCTTTCTCTGTGGATTCAGTTTTTCAGTGGGCTGTGTGTTTTGAATCATTCAGGATGGGTGCTTTTAGCTAAGCTGTCGGGATGCTTCTAGAAGCAAATTAAGCTAGGCATGGATATGATCGATGGACCTTTTGTACCAGCTCAGATGTGGACGGATGAATCAAGAAGCACAATCCGTACACTCAACTCTGACAGGGAAGTAAAGGGAAACCTGAAATCTGAATGCTCGATTGCTTTGCATGCCATCGTCTCTTTGGGAGTTGCCTTACATGCTGTCATCTAGTCATCTAGTATAGTGTGTAAATGTGGAGAGAAAAGCTCTTCCAAGTATAAATCCATGCTATGCTATTGCTGTCGCTGTTGCTACCCCAGTTGCTAGTGCAGATAAGCAAACAAGTAGGCCCAGTTGGTTTTGGATGGATGGATGTATAATCAACTGATGAAGCCAGTCTTCTGTCTCGTACCGAAAAGTCTCGCCAGACAGTTGCCATGACAATTGGCAAGTGAGTGAGCTGATCCTGCAAAGGAATCCAATAATCCCAGACCTATTGGCTTTACATGTCATCGTCTTTATCGCTTGCAGAGAAAAGAGTTTCTCTGCATGTCATCCGTACGTTATACTCCCGTTCCTTTTTACTCGACGTTTTTTTTTTTGACTTTTTGCGGTTTCAGAGATGCGATTTTGACCATTATTTTTTATAATTTTACACTAAGATGTAGTAATAAGATTATAATATCATGAAAGTATTTTTAACGACAAATCTAATGATATGATTTTCATATAGCCAATATAGACAGTTTTAGATTTATTGATGGTCAAACTTTAGAAAGTTTGACGACACAGATTCTAGGAAGTCAAAGTAAAAAAGAACGGAGTTAGTATATGCAATGGAGAGAATGATGATATATATCCATCTTCCATGCACACCCATATTAGTACCCTACCCCATTCGTTAATTTTGATCCGGATGTGGTGGGCAGGGGCGGAGGGAGGGGGGACTGGCAGGTGCCTTGGCTCCCCATGATCTAACAATTGCAAGTATACCCATTTGTGTTTCAAAGAATTTTATTTGAATTGATGCTTCAAAGAATTTTATTTGAATTGATGCTATTTGGCTCCCCTTATTGAATCTAATTACACCACATAGCATAGTTGGTCTCTGTCATCTCTAATTCCTGGCTCCGTCGTCCCTGGTAGTCGGGACTACTAACATTAGGTCTCTAGTCTTTATCTGTAGTACCATTAGTTCCAAGATGGGTGCTTACTTTAAGCTACTGAAATGTTTCTAGAAACCAGGCATGGGAAAACCTTCTTTATCTTGTAGTCCCCCCGATGTTGAAGAGTGAAGAAGCAAGGCAACAAGCAATGGAAGGGAAGGGAAGGGAAGCGTGAGCTCGATCGGCACACATACATGAGTTTTTGGCCATGTGGCACTATTTATCATGCTAATAGCGATTTTAGTTCTCTTCCTACGTAAATACCAAAAATTGCATTCCCCACTATGCCCTAGGGGTCGGACTACCCACTGTGCATCACGTGTGAAATCCGAACCCCTAAGACACAGATTGGACCAAGTCCGGACCCTAGGAGCACGGTAGAGCCGCAGAGGGCACTGCTGTGCCCCGGAGCCATGGAGAGCACCGGTCCATGCCGGGGTGCCTCTTGGCACGGAGGACGCGAGGCGCGAGAGGATTGAAAAACAGATTAAAAAAATCATTTTTATACTATTTTACACTATTTAATACTATTTGAAATACTATTTAAAATTTTAGAAAATATATTTTTTCTTTGAATTTTTTATTATTGTTTTTGTTACCTCGCACTCGCAGCTTCAAATGTATTATTACATGTACCAAAGAAATTTCAAAGATTTTTCATATGAAATCACGGCGCAGCGCAGCACACGCAGATTCAAATATGGGTGTCAACCGTCGTCGTCGCCATCCTTTGTAGCCCTCGATGGCTCGGTGAGTCGATGGACGGTGTATGTGAAACACTATTTGACGACGCTGCGGCAGACAGTGATATGCCGTCACCGAACGCAGATCTTTCTCTCTTTTTAGTGTGCATTTCAGCATTTGTTTGACTTGTTTATGTAGTTAGGTTCTCCTTACTAGCAGTAGAAGAATAATGTTTGCGTCTTGGTGATGATTCCGCGGTAGAACTTTTCTTCTGCGTTTTCTAGCGAGCACTTTGTCGATCCGTGTGCGGTGGGGGCTATGTGATGTGTACGTTTATAGGAGACGGGTGCATCAATTCAGCTGTTGAGAGGCTTCTAGAAGCGAATCCAGGCATGCAGGTACTTTTGTACTGGCTGATCTGACGTGGATGGATGGATCATGGATGGTGGCAGTGGCAAACATAAGCAATCCTCTGCAGCCTGCTTCAATGGTAGTCTGGTACGCACACCATCTACTGTATACTAGTATGTGATAATATAGTACCGTGGATGAAAAATCACCACCACCACATACACTCAGGCAGATCCAACGGTGTGGTAGCCAGGGCTAGGGCCCACACTACAGCTGGCATTGCTAGATAATAGAAGTATAACTTTCAACCTCTGTACCAATTAGAGATGCACATAGCCAACAAACTAAAAATATGCATATAGCACATTTAATCATTCTAGCTAAAAATACTCTTCCAACTAATTAGCTCTACTGCAATAAATTATGCATATTATTTTATTGAATTCGAATATGAATACGAATAATGCGAATAAAATAATATTTCGGAAGGCAAAAGTCCATACCATATTTATATCCATATTTTTTTATGCAAATACGAACACGAATACAAGTATAGGAGAAATTATTAACGGGATGAAAAAAAAACCTAAACCATATTTGTATCATATCGAATAGTGTAGTCGAATAAAACATACTATTCGTATTCGATTGACAACCTTAGCTACAGTGGTTGCTGCATGATTAAACGGCCGTACACGGCTCATGCACGTCCATACAGTACATGTCCCAGTCGATCCTGTGTATATCAAACGAGAATTAAACACGCACACCTCCTTCCAGTTGATATATACTACATGGAACAGAAAATTCCTGGCCAGTAGAGCTTGTGCTGACTTGTCATTGCTAGTTGCTCGCATTAATCGCCCACGGCTTCGTGTTTCTGCACTTAATTGTGCCGATTTCCCTGCGTTCAAGTTGTTGTACCAAAGGAATCTGTCTATCTATCAACACACGCAGAGGAGGGGAGAGTTTCTTTGGTTCAATTGCCATCCAAGGCAAGATGAAACCAAGAAACTATACATAGTGACATACAATTCTAGAATCAGTTCACTCAAGGTGAACCACACTAGCTAGCTGGCATGCGTGTGTTGCACACAAGCAAAGTTTTGTACCAAATTAAGTACGTGACGGTGCCTATCGTCTCCCGTGGTTTCAGCTTCAAATCGAACGTTGCAAGTTACAATACGTTTCCCGTGGTTTCAGCTTTGGTTTATAGGATGGTTTCTGTAAAAAAAAGATGCTTATAAACACGCCAAGACATAATTGTCATTGTTCTCTCGATGGTTCCCTAACCACTGCATTTGATTAAGCAGCTAGAATTGAGCATGTCCAATAAGATCAAGGACCTAATAGCAAGTTGGGGAAAAAAAATCCTTTCCATCTGGCAGGACCATGACAGCATGATTTGCGGCAGAAAGAAACTTGGCACTGGTTGTCATCTATGCTATCCATTACCCTAATCATGTCACTCCCCTTCTAGAAGCTGCCATTGTTTAGGCAGGGTTGATTTAACTATCCACCGTGGCGTCAGAATCACGGCGACCTTTGCATGGCTCCACCGGGGGCCGGCCGAGCAGCCGAACTACACGAGTCCGTGCAATTAATGGGCGCCACTCCCACGTGCTCTTCTTCTTCCTTTTTCCTCCTCTCAGATCTCGCAGAAGGCGTAGATGCTTTGCAACACGTTAGTACAATAGTACTGCTACCTTCGTCAGCAACACTGGAGTGGGGCAAATCTCTCATATTGATTTCCTTGGAACATGATTCAATTCAATTCAATTCAATTCCATTCACAAAAGGGTTCATCTATACAAGATTTAGCTATTTTCTTAGCCCAAAACAGTCAAATTTTAGTTCATTTACAACTTCATTATACATCAATTACAATAATTTTTTAACGTAACTTTTATTCTTGATCATTGTAATTATTCTTGAAAGTCTTAATAACTCATATTTCCATCACATAATTCAAAATCTAACATATGCTTTGAGAGATTGAGCAAAAACAAGACAAAAATAATGGAATTATATACCAACAAAATACGACAACGTGGTGAACCTATTATGTTCCGAAGAAAAAATCATAATAAATTCGGATCCAATCCATGAGATAAGAAGAAATGCAAATTTTAAAGCATACCGAACGAATGAAAATTCGACTATTTTGACAAAAGAAAACAGTTGAATGTTGTTTAGCAAAACCGTTCAGAAAAACAAGTTGTTTTGGAACGTGTGCAGTCAAACTTTGGTAATCGGTGTCTTTTAAATATTTAGATTAGATACATAAAAAATCATCTGTGCATATTTGTCTCAAAAAATACTTTCATAATATTACAATTTATTAGATTTTACAAATATATTAGATTGTAATTAGTGGTTTTGCACGCTATGTCAACGTCCAAGAAGACTTATTTTTGTAGACTAGAAGGACTATACAGGCTTATCTCAATGAATTTTTTTTAAAAAAGAGTACACATGGCTTCTCTCGGAGAAAGCTTAAATATTACTCCTAGAAGATAAATATCCGAGTGCAGTGCCTATAGCCAAACCTGTTGGAAAAGCATCCCCCACCATGCAGCAAAGAACCTACATATATATGTACGCGCTGGTGCTTCTGGAAGCTATGCCACATTAATCTGAAAACGAAGGATCAACAGCACGAAAAGCTGCCGCTCCAAAACGACAACTTAAAAGCGTAGGATAGAGCTTCTAGAAGCACTCCTGTTGTTCATGCCCTTGGTGTGATGATTGAGGAAGCCTCAAGCCAATAGAGTGAGCAGCATCACTGGCTTGCCCAACTGAAGTCACTGGCTTGCCCAACTGAAGTCTACTACTAATGCTACTGTTCCTTCAGATCTACACCGAGCCTGCTCGTGGGTCCCACATGACTGAAAAGAAAGTGTGTGTAATCAAACAAACAACCTAACACTGAAGCACTTGATGGAGACTGGCCTCCCTCCACCGCACATGACTTGTCCCTGTTCATTAGTCCCCTCTCATCCAGGGCGGATCCATAGGTTGGTCAGTCGGTGTTAGGGCTCGCTGACAAGGATAGTGGATACTCCTCGAGCACCTACATCCATCTATAGAGGAAGTGAGCCATCGAGTCTAAATACAGAAGAAGACTAGTTCCATAAGCATCTTCATTTTAATCTTGAGCTCGCCACTGCTCTCATCCTTACCCTAATCCCCTCCCTTCGTGCCCATCTCAAGCCCTAATTTTCTTTTCAATCCCCAACAGCTTCATCACAAACATTAACTGAAAAAAGAAAAGAAAAGATAAGGTAGGATCTCCATCATTGATCTACGCATGCATCAAGGTTCCTTGTCATGGACCAAGATGGACGATCTTTTGCGTGTGTGGAAATTTTGGTTCATGTGTGTTTTCCTTTATCTTGAGTTAAGAGAGCAACAAGTCGGAAAGGAAAAGGTGTTTGTGAAATAAGTCAAATAAGGGATAAGAATTTACTAGTGTCTTGTGCTGATCTAATATAGTGACAGCATGCGCTTGATTTCTTAAGGTGAGATTCCGACGCGTCGTTACTGTCATACATCTCACTTTAAGAGGTATCTTGTTTCCTTGATAACGTTTCAATTTGGAGTCATACATCTCACTTTAAGAGGAATCTTGTTTTCTTGATAAGGTTTCAATTTGGAGTGATATGTATCGAATGATTTTTCGGAAGTAGGAGAATGCAAGCTTTGTAACTGTTCAACATCAATATTATAGCATCGCTTGGTAAGCTATAATGGCAGGTTAATATGATGTAGATTACACGGATGTGGTCAGGTCAATTACCTAGGTGACCAGGGTTAATGGGTACCAGATGCAGCCTATTTATCAGTTACAAACTACAGCAAATTAATCCTCGAATCATCTATATATGGCCATTTCCCAATCCTCAAACGCATCACAAACAAATCTCCAAATTTAAGAAAGAAAATTCTACAACTATCCCTGTGGCTTTGTGCTGATCCTCACAAGAATTTGTCATGGACTGTGCTGGATGATATCACGGCGCAGGAAAAGTCTTTCTTTGAACCATTAAAAATTGGCCAGCCATGGTTTGCAGCAAAAGGCACTTACCAGTCAATATCACCTTTTGTACTGATCCATGTGGCTTTGTGCCGATCTACACGATCACAGTTCACTCTTCTAGACACAAATATTTCATTCCATTATTGATCAATACTAGCATACAATATTATAATAGGAAAAATGGATATATGCACGGTTTTGAAATATACAATTGAAAAGTTTCTTATTTGAAATATGGCATTGAAGAGTTACTGTATTTGGAGATATGACATTATGTACTATTTACATCACTTTTGTACGTATTTTGACTCCGTACTTGATTACTTATTTCCGTATAGGTGAAAATACCCACATGCCTGGTTCATTACTACGGACTAGATCCATCCTAACATATATAGTCATAACTTGTTTATGCACACCATGCTATTATCAAAACATTGAACCATATAAAATCGAGGTGGGGAGTAGATTTAGGATCATTCGGTAGTAATGGACAGGGCAGTGGCATTTTTATCCATACTGAAATAAGTATATGATCTGAATACGTAAAGGGTATATAATGACAAATCTCTAAATATGACCACTTCTCAATGATAAAATTTCAAGGAAGAAATTTTTCGGTAGCGTATTTCAAAACCGTAAGTATATCTATTTTTTTCATTATAATAAGTCTCGGTTTAAGCAACAAGACAACATTTTCCATGAAGAACAGCAGCGCAAACCGGCAGAAAAACATCAGTTTGCTAGTGTGCTTTATGCCAATTTGTGCATCTTTTTTTATATTGCTTAGCTGTGACGAGGCGTCCAATTATGCAGTGGCTGCCCTTCTATTTAAGCCCGCTTCCACCGAAGCGAGAATTCCCATCCATATCCAGTGAAGCTCACACCGAGATGAGGAACCTGAAGAGCCGTGTCGAAGAGCCCGAACGCGAGGTGGAGCACCTCGAGCTCATCCCAGGGATGCCGGACGACGTCGCTGTCGACTGCCTGGTGCGTGTCCCGCACGCCTCCCACCGCGCGATGCGCCGCGTGTGCCGCGGGTGGAGTGACGCCGCGGCGGCGCCGGCGTTCGCCCTGGCGCGCTCCGCGGCCGGAGCGAATGAGGATCTGGTCTTCCTGCTGCAGTTCGGCAACCCGGCGGCCGGGGACGATGGCCCCAAGGACGGCGACGCGCCGGCGAACACCCCGGCGTACGGGGTGGCGGTGTACAACGTGACCACCGGCGAGTGGCGCAGGGAGAGCGCGGCGCCGCCGGTGCCAATGTTTGCGCAGTGCGCGGCGGTGGGGAGCCGCCTCGCGGTGCTGGGCGGGTGGGACCCGCAGACCTTCGAGCCCGTGGCGGACGTCCACGTGCTCGACGCCGCCACCGGCGTGTGGCGGCGCGGCGCGCCGATGCGGTCGGCGCGGTCCTTCTTCGCGTGCGCCGAGGCGGGGGCAGGATCTACGTGGCCGGCGGCCACGACAAGCACAAGAACGCGCTCAAGACGGCGGAGGCGTACGACGCGGGGGTCGACGCGTGGGATCCGCTCCCGGACATGTCGGAGGAGCGGGACGAGTGCGACGGCATGGCGACCGTCGCCGGCGACCGGTTCCTGGCCGTGAGCGGGTACCGCACGGCGCGGCAGGGCGGGTTCGAGCGCGACGCCGAGTGGTTCGACCCGGCGGCGCGCGCGTGGCGCCGCCTGGACCGCGTCCGCGCCCCGCCGTCGGCGGCTCACGTGGTGGTCCGCGGCCGCGTGTGGTGCATCGAGGGTACGGCCGTGATGGAGTGGCTCGGGGAGCGGCGCGGGTGGAGCGAGGTGGGACCCTCCCCGCCGGGGCTCAAGACCGGCACGGCGCGCGCGGTCTGCGTCGGCGGCGGCGAGCGCGTGGTGGTGACCGGCGCCATCGACGGCGAGGGCGCCGGGCGGCACGCACTGTGGGTGTTCGACGTCAAGTCCAAGAACTGGACCGTGGTGCGCCCCCCGCCGGAGTTCGCCGGCTTCGTCTTCTCCCTCTCCTCCGTCCGCGTCTGACGGATCTCGCCCGCCGCCGTCGTGCCCATCGGCCGGCCATCCCAAGGCCGACCAAGAAGACTACTACTAGTTCGTATGTATGTGCGTTCTTGAGTTGCGCTCGCCGTTCCGCCATTGATGGATGCGAGATCTGTGTTCTGATCTCCCGAGATCTACGCCTCGTGGATGCGCAACTACTAGTATGCCATCAAAGAAAGCGAAGGAAAACTTGCGAGATCCATCACCCCGTGGAGCCATGGATGTATAGTTTCCTTCCACCTTTTGTTGTTGTCGAGATGAGTTTGGTGTTTTTGTTCCAAGATGATGGCGGATTGTTCCTGTTCTACCATGCTAGCAAATAATTATTGTACATATTATTGTAAGATACAATATCATCTCGCCTCTCATGATCTACCCGGACCCGGATCTGCTGCAGTCCTCGGCAATGGCACCAATTGCTGAACAATCGCAGCAGATCTTGGCACCATTAGGCGCAAGATCGTCGCACTTTTCGCATGACCTCATAGCTTATTTCAGATCTATGCAGATCTGCTCGCGCGGATCCGTGTCCATTTCTGCGCATTTCGCTCTCCAATCCGATATCTCCCCCCCATTTTTTTTCTCTACTGTTTTCTTCGGCCAAAACCGCGGATCTTGGTTCCATTCCTGCTGGCCGCCAGCAGAAAGAAAGAACAGAGGAGGGTTGACATTGCCGGCCGGCCGATCTTTTCTTTTCTTAAGAAGCGGAAGGTGAGCCATCCATGATCCATCCATCATTTCAATTTCCGTCCAAGCACGACTACATAAGCCGCCGGCTGTTAAGGAAAAGCTGGGAGACGAAGATAAGGTCGCCAGCGGTTATGGCGTGCATGTTTGGCTTGGTTGACAATTCTGACCTAATTGCGTCCACAGATTGGTAGTGGTACGTACGCGCCGACAGTTGGGAGGGAGGAGAGCGAGAGCCTTCCTGCTTGCTTGCTTGACTGAAAGCTCAGCGAAACGGAATCGCTGTTAGCTGTAGCGATCTCCCTCCATGGCATGCAACTTGTTGGATATGCAGATTATCACGCACTACTTGGTCTCTGACTTCGTTGGGAGGCTGATGATGATCGGTTGCGGTCTAGGCAGGGGCAGCGTGTTCGTAGTCTTTCTTATCTCTATACGTGAGATAATTCATGCTTTCTCCTTGATCGCGGTCCCACCTGTCATCATGCGTTTGCCATCTTCGTCCAAACGTTTTGCTTCGCCTCCGTGTCCTTTCCGTAGCCAGGCGTCTGTCCGTGTTTCAGCTTTATTATACTAGTTGACTTAGTTATTGAACGACTGCCGCGGATGGGAGGCCGTGAGCGTTCTTGCGAGAATTGATTAGGATCGTAAATCGTTCTGTTCAAGCTCTTTCTAGGATGTTACTGGATCGATTTTTTTTTGAAGGTTTTATGTATTCTGGTCTAATTGAGTTCACAGTAACACACTCTATTGGCCTGAAAAAAGGGTTGTCACTTCTGCCCAAATTTATTCCTTGTGGTAGCGAAATTTTACATCCAAGATCTATCAAATCTCTTTCAAACTTCTTCTGTTGTTGGCCATAATTCATCCTCTCAGAGCTCTCCCATCCACGGTTTGGGTAACCGGTCTCAAATTCGTACTGGGATACGGTAGGACCGGTTTGGTCAAAAATCGGAAAAATTCGGCCAAAAATTTCAAATCAAAATTTGAATAAAAAAAATCGTCCGAAAATCACTCAAAATATCGGCCGAAATCTTTTATAATAGATTTCGGCAAAAAATGTTCTATATTTGATAAAATTCATGCAAAACAGATATTTCAGACTGATTTGAACTTTTACCGGTCCGGTAGAACCGTTTCGGCCGAAATTTTGAACCGTCCGCCACCAGATCCGCCCCCTCCCCTCCTCTTCGGCCTGCCGCTGGCCTCGGGTGAGGGAGAGTTTAGTGTACATAGTCTCAATTTCTTCAAATAAATCCTTCCCGTTGTGGCTTTCGCCGTAGATCGCCTTCTTGCAGCTCAAAAAATTGCTGGCATGGTCCTCCTCTGCGGCGGCTTGTCGTCAGCTTCCGCCGCCCCAATTTGCACGAAGGTTTGGTTCCCATCTGGTTCTGGATGGAAAATTTTGGTTTGCCCCACTAAAGCAAGGAGAGATCAGATCTATTACTTGTGTGATGCTTGTCTTCCTTTCTCTTCTTCAAAATGACGCCGATTGCTTCTTCGGCGGCATTTCGCCGTCGTTGGGTTTCTATATTGGCTTGGTCTCCATCAACCTCCACGACGGGCTTCATGCCCACGCCTCCTATCCCACAAATCTCCGTTGGTTGTACGGCGGGCTTCATGCCCACGCCTCCTACCGGTGATTCCAGGCGCAAGTGAATCCGGCACACTCTCTCTCAGCTCTCCGGCGGGCATCTTGCCAACGCCTCCCACTGGCGACCTCATGCGCCATTGAAGTCGGCCTCAAAGTTTTCAGCACCTCTGTCGGTGACGTTCCTAGCAACAACCCCAATGCGTTTGCTCTAATTTTATCTTACTGCAGGGTTCTTTTTGAAATTTGTAGAGAAATGTACTCAACTTTTGTAGCATCTTTAAGAGGATCCGGATCCTCCGTTGACCCGCAAAGAATCACTTTTAAGCTTGACAGTGGCACCGTAGAAAATATTGTAGAAACAGTGAAATGTCTACTGTACCAAGTACACTAGCGATTTTACTGTCTTCTTCGGTATCGTAGCGCTTGATCTAGACCATTCGTTTTTGATCAGACGGTAGAGAGAATGACCTAATACATGTCACTATACTCCTCTGCATTAGCCTATGCTAATGCAGATGATCCACTTCCTTGGAGAGGGTCATTTTCCTTTAAAAAATCAATCTTTTTCCCCTAGAATCAAGATGGACTTGAGAAGAAAAAAACGCCTACATAACTTGATATCCAAGCACCAAGAGTCCAAGACCCATAATTCCATCTTGCCAAGGAAAATGGAAATCAGGAAAGATAACAACCATAGTGTATATCTGGCGTCCATATTTAGCAAATTGAAGCCGACAAGCTGAGATATGCAGTTTTGTAGCGTCCGGTGAACAAATACTAGCGAGTTCAGACTCCATTCTGACAGTTCTAGAGCCTTCCTTGGAAGCTCCAGAAAACAATCTGGGCTACCTGTGTACGTACATGAGAACATGACGGGAAAGATGATGCAACTACGCTTCTCCCAAATTTCACCTGTTCCATGTGTCAGAAAGGCTCGACAACTTGCCCGTCTATCAGATTTGGAACTAGGGACTTAAAAGCGTCTTTTTTTTTTGGAATATTTGATTATTTATCACTCTAAAGATGTACAATTTATGATTTATCACTTTATATGTTTATGATATGTGGATCATAGATACATGAGTAACAAATTCTGAATTACACATCTTTGACAGTGACAAATAATCATATCTCTTTTTTTTTCGAACAATTAGGCATGCAATTTGCATCAAACATTTGCTGGAAAAAAACATTGGTCTTTCAGGTGGTATTAGGGTGTACCCAAAGAAGGTTGAGTGGGCTTCAGATCTACACTCAAATTTCATATTTAAGTGGACTAGCCCAATGTGCTCTTTTGTAAAAATAATATCAAATTAATTAATTCAAAGTGTTGGCTTTTATTTGGTGTTCTTGAATTCAACTCCAATCCGAAATCCTAAATTCAAATTCCAAAATGAACCAATTCAATTTCAATCTTCAAATCAAAATTTTTCTGTCAATCTCAATTCAAATCTTGAACTCGAAATTCAAATACTCCAATTTGAAATTCCTTCTCAATTTTCCTGCCCACCTAGCCCACCCTTCCCTCTCTCCTGCCTCTGCTCTACCCGAAGTCAGGTACTGCTTGTATTTGTTGCACTGTACGACCGCTGCTTCCAGATCGCACCTCCTCGCTTCTTCGTGGTCGCAAGACGCCTCAAATCGGCGCTTCGTCATGCGCCATGAAGGCCACCATCACCGTGCTTGCATTCATGCCGCCATCATCGCTCCTCTCAAGTGCCCATTTCCTTCAGCGTTCACGCACAATCAAGACCGAGCTGAAACCGTCGCCATGAATTCTGTCACGCCCGCGATCGCTCGTTTGCCGAGCTTCGCCTATAAATGGGGGCTTAGAGACCCTCATTCATCCCCTTCACACCCCTCCAAGTTTCTTCATCTCTGGAGCTCCATCGCCACCGCACGAGTCTTCTTTCCTGTCGCCGGCCACACCCCCGTTTTGCCGTCTAGCCGCTCTAGTGAGAATTTTGCCCAACCAACCATGTCACATCGTGTTCCCGAGCTCCATGAACAATTCCCCTCAATCAATTTTACATTTGGTTGCAGTTCATCATTGAATTTCGCCGTTTCCTCCATTTCGACCGAAACTCCACCGTCGCTCGATCTCCTTTTCCGGTGAGCTCCTCTCCAATTAGACCGCATCACATCGTGTTCCTGGTGTCTCTCAACCCATCGCCTACCTCCATTCGACCGCACCATCACCGAGAAGTGCTGTAGTCGCTACCTCATTCTCGCCGCCGGTCCACGTCACATTGCTGCCATGGCCGCCCCCAGCCTCCCCGACCCACCTATCGTGCGCTTGCCTGCCCAAGCTATCGTTGTCGTCGTCGCTGCCGCTGCCACCTGAAGGTGGGAACCTCGCTGGGGTTCCATTTTGGCCCCACCGGCTACTCCCGCACCGTCGCTCAAGCCGCCCTGTGCCTGCTCTATTTTCCTCTGTCTGCTCTCTCTTGTTTCTTTTTCTCTCACTTACAATATGGCCCACTTGGCATTCTCTCCTTCTTTCTCTCTCCCTTCCAATGATAAGGAGACCCCACATGTCATTCTTTATTACTTTTATTAATTAATCCAAAAAGAATATTCCTTTCTCTCTCAATTTTCCTTTCCAGCAAATCTTCTGAGATTTCATTCTCTTTTGTACGAACTCCGAATCCGTTGATTCTTATTCCTAAATTCATTTAAATTCATAGTTTCTCTAATGGCAATAATTTTATAATTTTTAGATTTTATTAGATTTTCTATTATTTATTTTGTGTCGTTTCGCGCAAGTCTCCATTGATCATGTTGTACCTATGTTTTTGAAATCTTGTTTCATATTTCAAAACTATTATGCATTGCTATTTACATAAAATGGTAAGTCCAAATCTTAGGAGTGTTAGTTAATCCTAATTTGATTGTACCTCTATTTGATGTTGTTAGCCTTGAATCATTGTCGTCCTAGTACATAAAACCTTCAGTAATGATTACATTATTGTCAGATAATGGGAATACAATATTGCATAATTAGATGAATACAGTGAAGAACATTTTCGTGAATTATATAGATTGTTGGTAACAAATATAAAATTTAACTTAGTGGAACCAATTATACCATAGAAGTGTCTAAACATGAAGCACTGATTTGATTATCTAGGATCGAAAGGAGAGATTGGATTTAAACCAATTTTTAGTTGAATTAAATTGATTATAGTAAGTGATTGTTAGAGAATTAGTATTATGAAATTGATCTAATAAAGGTGGCGATTAAAACAAGAAAATGGTGGATTTTCATAACAATTCATGATGATAGTTTTTGGTGAATTGGTTGAATCATGTAGAATGCGTAAACTTTGTGAAATTAATTGGATTATAGAAATACATCATTGCTGGACTATAGAAATACATCATTGCTGGATCATATGATTATATTATTGTTGGATTATAGAAATATATCGTTGTTGGATTATTAGAATACATCATTGTTGGATTATAGGAATACATCCTTGTTAAATCATAGGAATATAGCTTTGTTGGATTATATGAATATATCATTGTTAAATCATAGGAATATATCTTTGTTGAAGTATAGGAATATATCATTATTGGATTATAGAGACACATTATTGTTGGATTTTAGAAATACATTATTGATGGATTAGTATAAAGCGGTAGAACTGCTTAGACAAGCTATATCGATCATTATCATCCTATGGGTGGGAATTATTAAGACCATTTATGCAAATCAGTTTGAGAAATGTATGACAATAAGTATTGCTGTTGGTTTTCAAAATAAAATAAAATGGTAAAAATCTGTTTAGACTTAGGTGGATGGTAAGTTCAGGCAGGAGCAGCTAGAGCACGAGAACTTGTATTGTGTTAAGTTCCGTCCAAGTCATATTGAGGACCGACGCTTGTGACTATCTAAACTGAGCACTACCTTACAACATATATCTAGAATTTTTTTTTTTTTGGGGGGGGGGGGCCTGACCAAACTAATGTACTATGTTCTAGCATTACGCTCGTATGTTGTAGTTGTTAGTTGTTTGTAACATCCCAAATGTATAATTAGGGTTAATCAAGTATAATTATATGTGTAGAAATTAAAACTTTTTCTCACATCTTGAAAAACCCTAAAATCTTATGTAATTCTTGTCCAAGAGTTGTGTAATTCAAAAACACAAAGCTCTTGTTGACCAAAAATCAAACTCATTCTCCAATTATCTTAAATCTTGTGTCAAACATTTGGAATATATTTTCCTTGGTCCCAAAAAACTGATATGGGACCCCTCTGAAAAATATCACAAGTTGTAAAACTAGTTTGATAAATTTTGGAGGTAAAACAATCCTTTAAACAACCTTCATGAATTTCCTGAGAAAAATGCGTTGCATAATAACCTCTGGAAATTTTATGCAAGGTTGGTCTCATTGTCAGCAAGCTCCAGTTAAAATTTCATCAAATTTGGAGTTCATTTGCTATCTCAAATAATTCTGGTAAGTTTCAGCTGTTAAAACTAAATTTAAAAGCCTACACTGTTCCTTGGGCTAGCCATGTTCAAAGTTGGTCCAGCCCAACCATGTTCCGCACCTCACAGACCTCATCTCCATTTGATCAAATCGCAGTAGTTGGATTTACATCCAACAGCCACGACCTCCTCCGCGGTCAACACCGCAAGGACCTCCCCACCTCATGAGGTCATTGCCGTTGGATCCGTGATCAACGGTCATGACCTCCCCTGTGTGTTAAACCTCAAAGACCTCCTCGAGTTGTTAAACCATCGCAATGAGGTCATCCCATTTGTTGAGGTCGTGGCCGCTGGATCAAATCCAATGACCACGACCTCCTCCTCAACATACTCAACAAAGTCATCCCATTTCACGTGAGGTCATAGCCCTTGGATCCAAGATCCATTGCCTCGACCTCCTCCTCTCAACCTAAACTAAACAAACCTCCCACCTAACCAAGGTCGTAGCCATTGGATCAAATCCAACGACTCACGACCTCCCCGTGTTATCAAGCACTCACAACCTCCCCATCTTTTGTTGTGCACCGTTAGATTAAAATCTACGGTCACGACCTCCTTTGTCTCATGCGCACAGACCTCCCGGCAAGACGTGAGATCGTAGCCCTTAGATCTAAATCTAAAGGCCATGACCTCCCTTGTGCGCTATGCAAGCTCAGACCTCCGCTCTTTTGATCGGAACCCTTAGATCTAAATCTAACGGTCCCGACCTCCCTTGCTCATTATGCATCATATCGAGACCTCCCGGTCATTGTGTGCCCTTGATTTAAATCCAAAGGCCATGACCTCCCTCATGTCTTTTTGATCGCGTGCGGTTAAGTCCTCACCGAGGTCCGCACTGCTGGATGGAGATCCAACGCTTTGGACCTCTGTCCCTTTTCCCCACGTGCGTTGACGATTAAAAATCGGAGGGCCACGACCTCCCATCCTTGATCGTGTGGTGGGACCTCCTCCCACCACTTAAAACGAACGGTTCAAAATGAGATCCGATGGTTAGGACCTCCCGTGTCTTATCCAACGGTCATAAGGACCTCCCTGTTCTTCTCCTTCCTTGGGCCATGGGCAAGCTCGAAAGCGATGCATTTATTGCGTGTCTCACGCATGAGGTACCTTTTCAATGACTCTTTCTCGACCAAGATTTAATGCAGTCGACTTTCACTTATCAGTCGGCCTGACCGCCTCCTTGTCAACCTTTATGTCTTGTCCACCCATGGACCAACCCGTGGGCTAAGCTCACCATGGAGCTCAGCCCCAGCTCATCACCATCACCTCAGGCTATAAGTATCCTTTGGGAGCCTCCCTTGGCTTCCTTTACACACAATTGATCTCAGTCTTGCACTTGTGCGTGGCTGAGCTCCTCCCTCACTCACTTCCTCACTGGTGGCTGCCATTGTTGAGTCCTTGGAGTTCCTCAGTGGCACAAGAAGATCCAGTGGCTTCCTTGTCAAACCCTTGTTCGCTTTTGCTCCCAACACCTCTTGGTAGTTATCCCTGACTTAGTTGTTTGGGCACTTTTCAGAGGAGGACAAAGTTGGAGCTGGAGCTGGTGTCTTGGGCGGTGAAGCTTCACTGTCTTCCCCAACTCCGGTCATCACCTCCATGACCTCCCCAGCACCTTAGGACCTCCAGGTACCTCCTGTTAGTCCTTTAGTTGCTGGCACCCGCATGAATGATTTTGCGGAGCTTTTCTTGGCACAAGCTTGAATGTTGCGCTGTGAGTCGCTTTTGCATTTTCGTGTTTGGCCGTCTTTGGTCATCTTTTGCCCTCTCCGGCTCGCCGGCGTTCAAAGCCGCCGTCGCCGTCGAGAGGAGGTCCACTGGGTGCGCAACGTTATTGTGCACTCAGTGGTATCATTGGACCTCACCGGCGAGCTCTACATCGCCGGCGAGGATCACTTCTTCACGCCGGGATTTTGTCGGACGTCCCGGCGTGTCATTGTCGTTTTAGGACATAAATTCACCGCTTTAAATGCCCAATCATCGCAATCATTGGTGTCTTAACCGCCATTAACCCCGCCCCTTTGCGCGCATTAAAACCCTCGCGCGACCTCCTCGTGGTCCCGCATTTATCTCATGTCCAAAGCTCGTGCGCGTTGGTGCAGGGCGCCCGGACCTCCTCCGAGGAGATCCGGGCGCCCAAGACCTCGCGCAATCGTGGCCGCCCGAGATCTCCCCGGAGGTCTGTGGACGTTTGGACCTCCCTTAGACCTCCCTAGGCCATCTCACCTGCTCATGACCTCCCGGGTAGATCTTGACCGTCAAGGTCCTCCCTCGACGATCTCGAACCATCGAGGACCTCCTTGGAACATCTGGACCGCCCAGACCTCCCCGTGAGGTCTTGACGATGCAGATCTTCCTTGGGGAGATCTTGATAGTTTAGATCTTCCTTGGAAGATCTCACCGCTTGAGGACCTCCCTTTAGATCTGGTCCGCTCCGGACCTCCTTTCCATGTTGTGGTCCGTTGGATTTCCCATCTACGGCCACGACCTCCCCTCACCTCGCGCATGTGAGTTGCTAAGAGGTCCAGACCTCTGGACCTTCACGTCTTGCGTGTGTGATGTTCTCTGGAGGTCTTGAGCCGTTGGATTTATGATCTGTGGCTCACGCCCTCCCATACCCTTGTGAGTTTTAGGAATTCCAAAGAGCTCTAGTATAAACTGAAATAAGGTATAGACTTTAGAATTTCATATCTCTTTCATTTTAATTCCAAATGAGGTCAATCAAATTGTGTTGGCTCTGTTTTGAACTTGACTTTAATCCAAACATGATTGTAAGTTGAGTTCAGCTCCAGAGCACAGTTTGCCATTAGATTTTAAAACCAACTTTAAAATGTGCACTTAAATCAATGCTTAACTTGTAAAATACATAACTAATGCTCTATAGACTATTTTTGGGTGAGACCAACTTTGTTGGTTTCCTCTCTTAGTGGTCTCACTGTGAAAATTAGTTTTGAGCTTGTTGCTGTTAGGAAATTGAGGACTTGTGCATTATAATTTTGTTCAAGTTCTTGTTTTTGAAAATTTGTAGAGAGTGCAATATAGCTCCAAATGAGATGAACTCAATTGTGTTATTCATCTCATGAGGTGCTGGTTTTACAGTAAAAATTTCAGCTTCACTTCTATTCTAGAAAATTGTGCGATGAACAGTAGCATATTTCTAATTAATAGGCTGAGCAGAATTGTTTTGCTCATATCTTTTGCATTGAGAATCCAAATCAATTGGTTCTTGTTGCAATATTTCCTAGAAATCACCCTCTTGCTGCTGTAGAAAATTCAGAGAATTTGGAGTTCGTTTGTTGTGCTGTCTTTGTTGTGTTTCGTCGTTCTTATCGGTTCTTTCTCGCTTTTCCGTTAGGCTTCGACATTTGTGGTGATCCCGAGAGTGACCCTCCGCAACAAAGTGACCACCAGCAACAAGGCAAGCAGTTTGACCATTTCCATCATTGTCCCATTACTTTAAAGCTTAATACTTTGTTTTACTTCTATGTATGCATGCTACTTTGTGTTAAATGTCGTTAGTAATCCTATAGTCGCATAATCTGTAGGAATTCTTTACCCTCTACTACCATGAGCCTAGGTTATTTGCTGTGGTGGGAGCTCGTTGGATGAGCTCTTATCACTTAGTAGTTTCGATTTAAATTGCTTAGACATGCTTAGTTTTCGGTAGAAATGGGCGATCATCGACTTAGTCGATGGTCTTGATCACTCAAAATGATTATTACTCCTATATGTCCAGCACTTGTGCTTTGTTTAATTTGTAAAATCAAAAACTGAAAATAAAAGATTGATTTAGACTTGGGCATATTGGATGGATGGTGCGGTTTTTGGATGTGGTGGTATGCTGGGTCCCTAAGGACCGAGTACTTGGGTCACTAAGTTGCGATTTCACGTACTAACCACGCGAGGGCATATGGAACCCCTCTTGACTAAGTACTCTAGGAGGTGTTAATTATGAGCGAGCTCGGTTGGTGTGTTTTAAAAACAAATGTATATGTATAGTGTGGGAGGAGCATTAGCTTCCGGAAGGTTGTGATGTCTCCTTCTCCCGTGGGTTGTGCAGCTCTCGTAATTAGTATTCATCCTTTGGAAAGGTCTCGTAGGACTTAGCTGTGCAAAGACACCTTCGAAGTGTGCGTAAGGAAAGGCGGTCGGCGTGTGGGTACAGTGGTACACCCCGCAGGATAAAACTATTCAATAGCCTCGTCCTAGGTTATGGACATGCTTGGTAAGGTCGTTCAAGACTAGACTACAACCTTTAATTAAAACTTGACATGGTTGGTATGAACGGGAGTTCATGCTATTGTTGTGGTGACTTGGGTTAGTCACTTCCGTGATTGTTCTTGTTGTTGTTATTATGTTATTATCGCGTTGTTATTTCAACCATTAAAAATGCTTTGTCAAATTGCTTTCAATCTATTATGTTATTGCAAATAAATGTTGCTTTATGCTAAAATGAGTCCAAAGCCTCATCCACTTAAATAAAGCTTGCATGTAGCTATTTATAGTTCTGTTATCTCACACGTAAGTCTTGCGGAGTACTTTATGTACTCATCGCGCCTGGTTGTGGCAATTTTGTGGCTTTTGTTGCAGAGGAAGAAGGAGAGCTCCAAGAGCCTCTCTTTTGTGCTACGTGTTGCGCTTTCTTGACGACTAGCTTGGCGGTCGGTCGAGATGCCTAGGGTTAAGGCACACCGATTGGCTTTGTGTTATAGCCATCTTTATGGCACTTTTGCTTCATTGTTATCTTTTTGTAATTATTGCTTTTTGGCCTAAGGGCCTCTCTTTTGTAATATCTATTCCATATTATGTTAACTTCGGTTTGTTGCTTATGTTCTATGTGTTGTATGGAATTGATACATTCTTTTGTTGTGAGGTATGTATAACGCATTCGAAGTATACATCTCTCGAGACCGGGTTTATTTGGTTGATAATACTAGGGTCAATCGGATGACTAAGTATTATGAGCCTAATAAACGTCGAGTCTCACAAAAGTTGGTATCGAGCCATCTTGACCGTAGTAACGCAAGCTTGGTCGCCTTAGGATATTTTGAAAACCTATTTTCAAAGCATCAAATGAGTTTTGAAAGCTTAGGTAAATTCTCGGATTTTATTCCTTACCTATCTTAGCTTTCTCTTCTCATCTCACTTTAATTTGAGTTTTAAAAGTTGTTTTCCTCTCTTCCCTTCTACAAAATAGTGTTATCGATTAACACTGGGTTTTTGGGAGAACCAATGAGATTGGCAAATTGAAGTGTGAGCTGCCCACTACAAGGTTTTGAAGTTCTGGAGTCGGTGATTCGACAAGGAGCTTGGATGCGAAACCTGGACAGCAAGCATCAAATTTCCGGACAGCGGTCTCAAAGGTTTCTAATTAGGATAGATAATGAGAGGTTAATCAACTAAAACTTGTGGGAATAAAAGGGTAAGATGTGATACTAGTTAGCTAAGTATCTAACACTTATTTCGCTGCATTAACCTTGCTCTTTAGTAGCATTAGCTCTCACCCTACAATCTGATTTTTGATCTTCTCGACCAATTACTCGTTCATTCAATACGGGTTAGTTGAGTTGAGAAGTTGAGCCTTGCTTTTGGTGTTTCTTGGCGGTTTTTAGAGTCTTTTAGAAGCTTTTTAAAGTTTAAATAACCGCTGATTTTGGCTTTCGTTTGGGGTGATATTCCATTCCCCTAGTCGATCGCTTTTGCTTTCCTTAAGGCCTTGTTTTTGGGTCTAGTTGCTAACCAAATTTCATTGTAACAGGATGGCCGGACGCACTCGTAGCGGCCAAGGCGACCACCGGTCCGGTCGACGAGCTTCCTCCTCCTTCGACCATGGCCGAGGTTCTTCTTCAGATCGAGCGCAACCGCGCGGATGACAGGAGAGTTCTACTGGACGTCATCGCGCGCAACACCACTGCACTTACCGGAGCTTCAGGATCTGGGCAAGGGAACGCCCATCAGCCACGTGGAGGACTCGCGGAGTTTCTTCGTATTCAGCCCCCTACTTTTTCCCAGTCTGAGGACCCTTTGGATGCGGACGATTGGCTTCGTCTGGTGGAGCGAAAGCTCCGCATCGCGCAGTGCCAGGAGCACGAGAAGGCGCTGTTTGCATCGCACCAGCTGGAGGGTGTAGCTTTGTCATGGTGGGAGAGCTTTCTCGCCATGCAGCCCGCAGACCACACCGTTTCTTGGGAGGAGTTTCGTACTGCCTTCCGTCGGGCTCACATCCCTGCCGGCTTGATGGAGATCAAGAAGCAGGAGTTTCTTGCGCTCAAGCAAGGGTGTAGCTCAGTCATGGAGTATGTCTACGAGTTCAACCATCTAGCTCGTTATGCTCCTGAGGATGTGGCCACTGATATGGCTAAGCAGGCCAAGTTCAGCGTGGCTTGTCCGAGGAGTCAAGGACAAGCTATCCATTGTCGACTTTCCCGATTTTCAGACCTTGGTCGACAAGGCCATTGTCGCTGAAGCGCAGGCTCGAGAGCTTATGGACTCCATAGCGCAAGTGGGAGGCCCATAAGTCATCCAGGCGATTCTTCCGTCCCGCCGGCGGCCTCGGGGTACCACTCTCACTCTTGGCGCCCGAGATCACCGCCTCGTTCCTCGTCCTTCGCAGCCGTGTCTCACCACGCACACTGCGAAGTCGTGAGCGCCCCGCAACCCGGCCGCCGGGTCACATGTTTCTCATGCAACCGAAGGGGCATTATGCGAACCAATACCCTAAGAAGACAGAGCGACCCCTCGTCCTAATGGAGGACGCGGCCGAGGTGGTGCGGCCAGACCGAAGATCGTCCCGCTACCCAAGGCGTGGGTAGTGGTCGCGTCAACGCCATCACCACAGAGGAGGCTCAGAGGCACCCGACGTCGTGCTAGGTACACTTTCGTTAACTCTCATCCCGCCATCGTTTTGTTTGATTCAGAGCATCTCATTCGTTTGTTTCGAGTCTTTTCTCATTGTCGGAGAGCTTCTTTTCTCTCCATTGTCGGTCCCCGCTACTCATTCGCTCTCTGGTTCGGAGTTGAGAGTGAATCTGAGTGTAGGGATGTCCCTATCGAGATCGAAGGGTAGGTTTCTTAGCAAACCTTATCCTTCTCCATTCAGCGAGTCTTGATGTGATTCTTGGTATGGATTGGTTGTCCCAAAGACATGGGGCAAATCGATTGCGCCAGAAGCTCATCTCTATCTAGTCCTCCCGTGGCGGGTTAAGTTCGCCACGAAGTCGCTAGATCCGCATCTCTTCGCTTGAAGCGAAGCCCGCTCTAGATATTAGCGAAGTCCCAACAGTTTGTGACTTTGTTGATGTCTTTCCCGCGATCTTCCGGGATGCCACCCGCTCGAGACCTCGAGTTTGTCATTGAGTTGGCTCTGGTACCGCCCCTATCTCAAAGAGGCCTTATCGATGCCACCGAACGAGTTGGTAGAATTGAAGAAGCGATTAAGTGAGCTGCAAGAGAAGGGTTTCATCCGCCTAGCTCATCTCCTTGGGGTTGTCCAAAGCAATCTTCGTGAAGAAGAAGGATCGGTACTTTACGCGTATGTCGCCGATTATCGCCCACTTAATGAAGTGACGATAAAGAATAAGTATCCATTGCCCGCATCGACGATCTCTTGATCAATTGACCGGAGCTCGAGTTTTCTCCAAGATTGATTTGAGAGTGGGATATCATCGAGTTCGGATTCGCCCGAGGATATTCCAAAGACGGCGTTCTCTACTCGCTTCGGCTTGTATGAGTACCTTTGTCATGTCGCTCGCTTAACCAATGCTCTGCCTTTGTTCATGAACCTCATGAATTCGGTATTCATGGAGTATTTGGATAAGTTTGTCGTGGTCTTCATCGATGATATTCTTATCTATTCCAAGAACGATGAGGATCATGCCGAGCATCCGCTTGTGTTAGGCAAGCTACGTGAGCACCAACAGACGCCAAGTTCAAAAGTGTGCGTTCGGTTGAAGGAAGTGGCTTTCTTAGGCCATATTCTTTCAGCGGAGGCGAGTATTGATCCTAGCAAGGTCACCGATGTTCGTCATGGAGTCCGCCCACTTCGGTCACCGGCGCGGAGTTTTCTTAGTTTAGCGGGATATTATCGCCGCTTTATCGAGAACTTCTCCAAGATCGCTGGCCGATGACGGAGTTGCTCAAGAAGGACAAGAAGTTCTTGTGGTCTGATGCTTGCATGGCAAGTTTCCATATACTCAAGAAGCGTTTGACCACCGCTCCCGTTCTTGTTCTTCCTGATATCCATCGCAGCTTCGATATCTTTTGCGATGCTTCTCGTCGAGGCCTCGGTTGTGTCCTTATGCAAGAAGGCAAGGTAGTGGCCTATGCATCAAGGCAATTGAGACCTCATGAACTCAACTACCCTACTCATGATTTGGAGTTGGTCACTGTGATTCATGCACTTAAGATTTGGCGACATTACCTAATCGGTGTCGTTGTAGAAGTGTATTCGGATCACAAGAGCCTCAAGTACTTGTTCACCCAACCCGACTGAACCTCGGGCAAAGGAGATGGTTGGAGTTGATCAAGGATTATGATATGGGTATTCACTACCATCCGGGCAAGGCTAATGTCGCTTCTCGATGCGCTTTAGTCGCAGCGCATTGCCATGCCTTGTTGTCCAGGAGCTTGACCCGCTCTTCGGAAGAGTTTCATGTCTCAACTTGGGTTTAGTTGAGTGTGGTTCTCTTCTTTGCCTTGGTTGTGCAACCAACCTTGGTGGATCGGATCAAGTCCGCCCGGCAATCGGATGTTGGAGTGAGCCACATTAAGGCAAATGTCAAGAACGGAACGACCAAGTGCTTCTCGAGGATGAGCATGGCGTCGTGAGGTTCGAACGCCTTGTGGTTCCAAAGGACATGGAGTTGCGAATTTAATCCTCCGCTGGCCCATGTTTCGCCTTTATCCATTCATCCCGGGCCACAAAGATGTATCAAGATCTCCGCCAGAGATTTTGGTGGACCCGAATGAAGAGGGAGATTGCGAAGTTCGTTGCCGAGTGCGACGTATGTCGTCGTGTCAAGGCCGAGCATCAGCGTCCAGCAGGATTGCTTCAGCCTTTGCCAATTCCTGAGTGGAAGTGGGATTCGATCGGAATGGATTTCATCACCGGTCTACCCACAACCCCGAAGAAGAATGATGCCATTTGGGTCGTCATCGATCGATTGACTAAGGTGGCACATTTCCTTCCCGTCAAGACTGAACTTCGGGTAGGTCTTTTGGCGGAACTCTATATCGCCCGCATCGTGAGTTTGCACGGTGTGCCGAAGACGATCGTGTCGGATCGTGGATCCCTTTTCACGTCTCGTTTTTGGCATAGCTTGCAAGAGGCTATGGGCACTCGTCTTACCTTTAGCACGGCATATCATCCTCAAACTGATGGTCAGACCGAGAGGGTCAACCAAGTTTTGGAGGACATGCTTCGTGCTTGTGTCCTTTCATATGGGAAGCATTGGGAGAAATGCTTGCCATTCGCCGAAGTTTTCCGATAACAACAAATTTTCAGGGCGGTCTCGGCATGGCACCATTTGAGGCCTTGTACGGAGAAAGTGTAGGACCCGTTGAACCGGTCGAGACCGGTGAGAGATCTCTTTGGCGGACTCAATCAATGAGGCCGAGCGCCAAGTCCAAATTATTCGTGGCGTTTGCGCCTGCAGCTCAATCGAGCAAAAGAGCTATGCGGACCGCCGTCGGCGTGAGTTACGTTTTGAGCCTAATGACTTTGTTTATCTCAAAGTCTCTCCTTTGAAGGGCCATCAACGTTTGGCGTCAAGGGCAAGTTGGCTCCTCGATATGTCGGTCCCTACCGCGTTATCGAGAAGAAGGAGCTGTTGCCTATAAGTTGGAGTTGCCACTGCACTTGAGGGGGTACATGATGTTTTCCATGTGTCCCACTTAAGAAGTGCCTCCGTGTTCCAACCGAGGAAGCTCGTTGAAACCCTCGATGTCTAGGAAGATTTGACCTATCGCGAGCACCCTGTTCACGTACTCGATGAGTCTGAACGAAGGACAAGGAATAAGACCATCAAGTTCCTTAAAGTTCAGTGGTCGAACCATTCTGAGGATGAGGCTACTTGGGAAAGAGAAGATCGCCTCGTCAAGTGACTATCCATCTTTCTTTACGAGTGAGCCAAATCTCGGGGCGAGATTTCTGTAAGGGGAGAGATTTTGTAACATCCCAAATGTATAATTAGGGTTAATCAAGTATAATTATATGTGTAGAAATTAAAACTTTTCTCACATCTTGAAAAACCCTAAAATCTTATGTAATTCTTGTCCAAGAGTTGTGTAATTCAAAAACACAAAGCTCTTGTTGACCAAAAATCAAACTCATTCTCCAATTATCTTAAATCTTGTGTCAAACATTTGGAATATATTTTCCTTGGTCCCAAAAACTGATATGGGACCCCTCTGAAAAATATCACAAGTTGTAAAACTAGTTTGATAAATTTTGGAGGTAAAACAATCCTTTAAACAACCTTCATGAATTTCCTGAGAAAAATGCGTTGCATAATAACCTCTGGAAATTTTATTCAAGGTTGGTCTCATTGTCGACAAGCTCCAGTTAAAATTTCATCAAATTTGGAGTTCATTTGCTATCTCAAATAATTCTGTAAGTTTCAGCTTGTTAAAACTAAATTTAAAAGCCTACACTGCTCCTTGGGCTAGCCATGTTCAAAGTTGGTCCAGCCCAACCATGTCTGCACCTCAGCAGACCTCATCTCCATTTTGATCAGTCGCAGTGGTTGGATTTACATCCAACACCACGACCTCCTCATGATCAACACCGCAAGGACCTCCCACCTCATGAGGTCATTGCCGTTGGATCCGTGATCAACGGTCATGACCTCCCCGTGTGTTAAACCTCAAAGACCTCCTCGAGCCATTAAACCATCGCAATGAGGTCATCCCATTTGTTGAGGTCGTGGCCGTTGGATCAAATCCAACACCCACGACCTCCTCCTCAACATACTCAACAAGTCATCCCATCCCGCTCGTGAGGTCATAGCCCTTGGATCCAAGATCCATTGCCCGACCTCCTCCTCTCAACCTAAACTAAACAAACCTCCCACCTAACCAAGGTCGTAGCCATTGGATCAAATCCAACACTCACGACCTCCCGTGTTATCAAGCACTCACAACCTCCCCATCTTTTGTTGTGCACCGTTAGATTAAAATCTACGGTCCACGACCTCCTTTGTCTCATGCGCACTGACCTCCCAACAAGACGTGAGATCGTAGCCCTTAGATCTAAATCTAAAGGCCATGACCTCCCTTGTGCGTTGCAAGCTCAGACCTCCGCCTCTTTTGATCGGAACCCTTAGATCTAAATCTAACGGTCTGACCTCCCTTGCTGCTGCGCATCATATCGAGACCTCCGGTCATTGTGTGCCCTTGGATTTAAATCCAAAGGCCATGACCTCCCTCATGTCTTTTGATCGCGTGCGATTAAGTCCTCACCGAGGTCCGCACTGGATGGAGATCAACGCTTTGGACCTCTGTCCCTTTTCCCCACGTGCGTTTTGCTGACATTAAAAATCGGAGGGCCACGACCTCCCATCCTTGATCGTGTGGTGGGACCTCCTCCCACCACTTAAAACGAACGGTTCAAAATGAGATCCGATGGTTAGGACCTCCCCAGGTCTTATCCAACGGTCATAAGGACCTCCCCTGTTCTTCTCCTTCCTTGGGCGCGCGGGCAAGCTCTGAGCAGTGCATTTATTGCGTGTCTGCGCATGAGGTACCTTTTCATGACTCTTTCTTGACCAAGCATTTAATGCGTGTCGACTTTCATCTATCAGTCAAGACACCGCCTTGTCAACCTTTATGTCTTGTCCACCCATGGACCAACCTGGGCTAAGCTCACCATGGAGCTCAGCCCCACTCATCACCATCACCTCGGGCTATAAGTATCCTTTGGGAGCCTCCTTGGCTTCCTTTACACACAATTGATCTCGGTCTTGCACTTGTGCGTGGTGAGCTCCTCCTCACTCACTTCCTCACTGGTGGTCGCCATTGTTGAGTCCTTGAGTTCCTCGGTGGCACAAGAAGATCCAAGGCTTCCTTGTCAAACCATTGTTCGCTTTTGCTCCCAACACCTCTTGGTAGTTATCCCTGACTTAGTTGTTTGGGCACTTTTCAGAGGAGGACAAAGTTGGAGCTGGAGCTGGTGTCTTGGGCGGTGAAGCTTCACTGTCTTCCCCAACTCCGGTCATCACCTCCATGACCTCCCCAGCACCTTAGGACCTCCAGGTACCTCCTGTTAGTCCTTTAGTTGCTGGCACCCGCATGAATGATTTTGCGGAGCTTTTCTTGGCACAAGCTTGAATGTTGCGCGGAGCTGCTTTTTGCATTTTCGTGTTTGGCGTCTTTGGTCATCTTTGCCCTCTCGGCTCGCCATGCGTTCAAAGCCGCCGTCGCCGTCGAGAGGAGGTCCACTGGGTGCGCAACGTTATTGTGCACTCAGTGGTATCATTGGACCTCACCGGCGAGCTCTACATCGCCGGCGAGGATCACTTCTTCACGCTCGGGATTTTGTCGGACGTCCCGAGCGTGTCATTGTCGTTTTTAGGACATAAATTCACCGTTTTAAATGCCCAATCATCGCAATCATTGGTGTCTTAACTGCCATTAACCCTGTCCCCTTTGCGCGCATTAAAACCCCTCGCGCGCGGACCTCCTCGTGGTCCGCGCATTTATCTCATGTCCAAAGCTCGTGCGGCGTTGGAGTGCAGGGCGTCCGACCTCCTCAGAGATCTCGGGCGTCCAAGACCTCCCTCGCGCAATCGTGGCCGTCCCAGATCTCCCCGGAGGTGCAGGACGTTTGGACCTCCCTTAGACCTCCCTAGGCCATCTCGGTAGTTCATGACCTCCCGGGTAGATCTTGACCGTCAAGGTCCTCCTCGGACGATCTGAACCATCGAGGACCTCCTTGGAACATCTGGACCGTCCCAGACCTCCCCGTGAGGTCTTGGCGATGCAGATCTTCCTTGGGGAGATCTTGATAGTTTAGATCTTCCTTTGGAAGATCTCACCGTTGAGGGCCTCCCTTTAGATCTGGTCCGTTCCGACCTCCTTTCCATGTTGTGGTCCGTTGGATTTCCATCTCTGCCACGACCTCCCCTCACCTCGCGCATGTGAGTTGCTAAGAGGTCCAGGACCTCTGGACCTTCACGTGCGCGTGTGTGATGTTCTCCTGGAGGTCTTGAGCCGTTGGATTTATGATCTGTGGCTCACGTCCTCCCATACCCTTGTGAGTTTTAGGAATTCCAGTGAGCTCTAGTATAAACTGAAATAAGGTATAGACTTTAGAATTTCATATCTCTTTCATTTTAATTCCAAATGAGGTCAATCAAATTGTGTTGGCTCTGTTTTGAACTTGACTTTAATCCAAACATGATTGTAAGTTGAGTTCAGCTCCAGAGCACAGTTTGCCATTAGATTTTAAAACCAACTTTAAAATGTGCACTTAAATCAATGCTTAACTTGTAAAATACATAACTAATGCTCTATAGACTATTTTTGGGTGAGACCAACTTTGTTGGTTTCCTCTCTTAGTGGTCTCACTGTGAAAATTAGTTTTGAGCTTGTTGCTGTTAGGAAATTGAGGACTTGTGCATTATAATTTTGTTCAAGTTCTTGTTTTTGAAAATTTGTAGAGAGTGCAATATAGCTCCAAATGAGATGAACTCAATTGTGTTATTCATCTCATGAGGTGCTGGTTTTACAGTAAAAATTTCAGCTTCACTTCTATTCTAGAAAATTGTGCGATGAACAGTAGCATATTTCTAATTAATAGGCTGAGCAGAATTGTTTTGCTCATATCTTTTGCATTGAGAATCCAAATCAATTGGTTCTTGTTGCAATATTTCCTAGAAATCACCCTCTTGCTGCTGTAGAAAATTCAGAGAATTTGGAGTTCGTTTGTTGTGCTGTCTTTGTTGTGTTTCGTCGTTCTTATCGGTTCTTTCTCGCTTTTCCGTTAGGCCGACATTTGTGGTGATCCCGAGAGTGACCCTCCGCAACAAAGTGACCACCAGCAACAAGGCAAGCAGTTTGACCATTTCCATCATTGTCCCATTACTTTAAAGCTTAATACTTTGTTTTACTTCTATGTATGCATGCTACTTTGTGTTAAATGTCGTTAGTAATCCTATAGTCGCATAATCTGTAGGAATTCTTTACCCTCTACTACCATGAGCCTAGGTTATTTGCTGTGGTGGGAGCTCGTTGGATGAGCTCTTATCACTTAGTAGTTTCGATTTAAATTGCTTAGACATGCTTAGTTTTCGGTAGAAATGGGCGATCATCGACTTAGTCGATGGTCTTGATCACTCAAAAATGATTATTACTCCTATATGTCCAGCACTTGTGCTTTGTTTAATTTGTAAAATCAAAAACTGAAAATAAAAGATTGATTTAGACTTGGGCATATTGGATGGATGGTGCGGTTTTTGGATGTGGTGGTATGCTGGGTCCCTAAGGACCGAGTACTTGGGTCACTAAGCCAGCGATTTCACAGTACTAACCACGCTGAGGGCATATGGAACCCTCTTGACTAAGTACTCTAGGAGGTGTTAATTATGAGCGAGCTCGGTTGGTGTGTTTTAAAACAAATGTATATGTATAGTGTGGGAGGAGCATTAGCTTAGGGAAGGTTGTGATGTCTCCTTCTCCCGTGGGTTGTGCAGCTCGTAATTAGCATTCATCCTTTGGAAAGGTCTCGTAGGACTTAGCCTTGCCAAAGACACCTTTGGAAGTGTGCGTAAAGGAAAGGCGATCGGCGTGTGGGTACAGTGGTACACCTGCGCAGGATAAAACTATTGAATAGCCTCGTCTAGGTTATGGACATGCTTGGTAAGGTCGTTCAAAACTAGACTACAACCTTTAATTAAAACTTGACATGGTTGGTATGAGCGGGAGTTCATGCTATTGTTGTGGTGACTTGGGTTAGTCACTTCGAGATTGTTCTTGTTGTTGTTATTATGTTATTATCGCGTTGTTATTTCAACCATTAAAAATGCTTTGTCAAATTGCTTTCAATCTATTATGTTATTGCAAATAAATGTTGCTTTATGCTAAAATGAGTCCAAAGCCTCATCCACTTAAATAAAGCTTGCATGTAGCTATTTATAGTTCTGTTATCTCACACGTAAGTCTTGCGGAGTACTTTATGTACTCATCGCCCGTGGTTGTGGCAATTTTGTGGCTTTTGTTGCAGAGGAAGAAGGAGAGCTCCAAGAGCCTCTCTTTTGTGCTACGTGTTGCGCTTTCTTGACGACTAGCTTGGCGGTCCGATCGATGCCTAGGGTTAAGGCACACCGATTGGCTTTGTGTTATAGCCATCTTTATGGCACTTTTGCTTCATTGTTATCTTTTGTAATTACTGCTTTTTTGCCTAAGGGCCTCTCTTTTGTAATATCTATTCCATATTATGTTAACTTCTGGTTTGTTGCTTATGTTCTATGTGTTGTATGGAATTGATACATTCTTTTGTTGTGAGGTATGTATACTGCATTCTGGGAAGTATACATCTCTCGAGACCGGGGTTTATTTGGTTGATAATACTAGGGTCAATCGGATGACTAAGTATTATGAGCCTAATAAACGTCGGGGTCTCACATTGTTCCTTTTTGGGATTATGCAAACGATGGTAGTTGACATCCATGTCTGTCGGGGCTTGCTCCGGGCGATGGTAACAGATGTCCATGCCCGGGCAGGTTATCCCCCACAACGGTGAGCTCTGGGTTGATGGTAAAGAACGTCCATGACTTGGGGTTAAGCTCATCGGAAGTGTTGGTGTTAGAGCGTGATATTGTAAAGGCCTTGTAATAATCGCTTAGATGCACACCCAAGGAAGCGTGTCATAACCGATATTATAAGTTGATTATCTCGTGTGGGTCAAGCTGTACAACCTTTGCAGAGTGTAAAACTATTCGAATAGCCGTGCCTATAGTCAAAGATGGGCAATGTGCATTTTCACATGGTAGATTTTGGTTTTGATTTCAAAAGAGTAAATTTTGGGAACCCAGAAGCAGTTAGGACTCTCAGGTAGATATTCTGGTAGCTAGAGCCAGTTGGGCAGCTAGAGCCCTATGCTTTGAACTTTGACGACTAGAGCCTTGATACTAGTAGTTGGTAGCTAGAACCTACACTAGTGAAATAATTAAATTAATTATTGAAACTACTTTTCGTCAAATGTGTTTTATGAAAACTATTAAAACTTTAAAATATTGCTTTGTGCAAAAGAACCATATAAGCCCCATTGTTAAGCCTTTCATATTGCATCTTTCCAAGACTTGCGGAGTACTTTATGCACTCACATGTTACACTCAAAATATCTCAGAAGTCTTTCAAGTTGCCGAGAAGGTTTACAACTTCTACGCGTGTGGTTTCAATGAAGGACACCGGAGTGCTAGGTCGCAAGCGCCCCGTCGATTGTCTGTGAGCATATGGATAGGTTATCACTTGGAGTTATCTTCTTCCACTGCAGTTTATTCGAGTTGTTTAGCCTGAAAGGGCGGTAATTGTAAGCTTCGACCGTAAGGTCATTACTTTTTTTGTTCAATATTATACAATAGTCTGATGTTTTACAAGATATGTGTTAATATTTAATGATGTAACTGTGTACACTAGCTACTGTTTCAGGGACTAGTGCAGATATACATAGAGGGTTTCGGATTAAAAAATCCCGGTCCCGCCATCTGATTACTTGTGTCCTCATTCAGCCCAACAAAGATACCCTGACAGCCCACTTATACCCTCGCTCATTTTTTTACCTGGTCCGCCACCCCACAACACAACTTTCCTTCAATAGACTTTGCTTTTGTACCTTTTCTGTTTCAATTTCTGCATACAGGCATACAACATGCCATTCTTTTGAAAGGTGATCCCAAGGATTGTATGTTTCCTCAGAAATTGACCCACTAAACCAAAACGATTTATAGTAGATAGAGAAAGTATAAGAAAAAGCACGGACAAACATTGGAATACTCCAGAAGAACCATTAAGTTCTGGTAAAAATAAAACTACTGTTAAGGTTTGTGGTGCAATTATTAAGAACGAAGGATATTACACGAAACATTTTTTGGAATTGCAGTGTTCCTTTAAAAGCACATTCTTTTTCTACAATCGCTTACCTCGACAGAAAATGCATCTCACAAAAGGTCGCAAGAAGACCCTAAGTAAATACAAATTTCTGAAAGGAAATACATGCTGACATTAACGAGCTATCATCCATGTCTAGAGAGTACGTGGTTATTGAGGGCATATTCAATAGTTTATCTTTAGCTTGTTTTTAACATCCTCTATATCATCTTGAAACAATTTTAGTGACAACTATTCTAATACATTGTCTCTTGAACTGTCTCTTTAAAGTCTCACAAGCATTTAAGCTTTACATGAATCAAGTGCTTTGTTTTGCATGATGTGTCCGTTGCTTCATAAGGGCATCTCCAATAGTGTATTTATTGTCGTCTCTTAGTTATGCCATGTCAACAAAATCCTATGTGGATGAGAGAGGGGAAGGAGAGAGAGTACAGGTCGTCTCTTCCTGAAGAGACTGTCTAGCACGTGAAACAAGATATGATACATTAATCTACTCTAGTTGACATGTAGGCCCATTTCAAAGAAAAAATTATAAAATATAAATGTTGAAGAGTGTGCTAGAAACTATCTATTGGAGATATTGTCTCTAAAAATAACCATATATTAGAGACAAGGTTGTCTCTAACTATTGAAGATGTCCTAAGAGGACGACCTCATTCTCTCTCCTCTACATCACCAAAAAACCTATATGACAACATTAAAGACAGCTAAAGTAGTACTATTAAAGATGCTCTAGCAAATCTCTAGTCATCAGTTCGTGTTTCTGAACTATCTATTCGTGTTTCTGAATTAATTCCCAAGGAGCAAGCCAAGGAGAAGCAGCAGCAGAAAGCAAATTAAGAGAATCTAGAGTACACCTGCACGCAATTATCCAATTATTCAACCATAACCACCACTCTGTTGGGCCTCATCCCCTGTGGCGCCGCCGCCGCCGCCACACGGTGCCTTGCCCCGCCACTGCCAACTGACAACATTCGATTGGATTCAACGTGGGTTTGTTTTCTTTGTTCTTTGAATTTTTCAAATCAAAACAGAAACCTCTCGACTTAGAAAATCGCAAACTTTGAAATCAAACTACCGAACTTTTAAGTTTGGATCACAAACCACCGTTGCAGTACTAGTGTCGTTCAGCAATCCAATTATCCAATCAATACAGCTTGGAGCACAAGACCAATCAAGCAATTAGGCAACCAGAAAGTAGAAGAAAATTGGCACGAGACTAAGAAAGGAAAATCTGCAGCCTTCATTTTTTTTTATTACAAGGAAGATGCACATGCACACGCATCATTACGCACGCACATCACACGCAAACACACGAGTGAGCCCCTTTAGCACACGTCTAGACAAACGGAGGCCGGGTATTATCCGTGGCCTCACAAAATTCCTACTGAAACATACTCACGTGTGCGTAAGACACCAGGATTTGAGCTCTAATTTATTTTTAAAAAGATTTGAACATGGTGGGTGTAGTCGTATACTTGCAACTCCACCGCAACACCAAGATGTGGTTCCCATGTAGCCTTCTTTATTGATATGAATATAGGTACGTCTTTCTTTTCCTATGCCTCTTTGTTTATAGCCGATCTACCAGTAGAATCCTACAGGTATACTACAATTTGGTATGATCGGACAATTCTTTGTTTTTTTAGAGAACGTGATCCGACAATTCGTTGTGAATATGAAATTCGTCCCCAGAGATTTCGTAGCACTCCCTTTTAACGAATATTGCGACATTCATACGACTCGTTAAAAACTCCTTATGGGAAAAACGAATGTTGAAATGAGTTGTCTCATTAAAAACTTTCGTGGGAAAAACCCAATGTGACAAGGTAACTAAGGGAGAAAGAAAACAATATTTATCTTCAGGATTTTTTTAATGGTCATCAGCCTGTATGCATGATCGCCAAGACCCTTGCAATCTTGATCAACTAGATCTAAACAATTTAAGTGGTAAAACCACTGAGCCAAATTCCAGTTGATTTATTCCTTCCAGATAAAATCGAAGTCCCTTGCAAAAAGAAAAAAAATCAAAGTCAAGGCTTGTTGGAGACGTCAATATATATGATTCACTTGTCTGAATCCAAATGGAGTAACGTCATTCAACTACGCGCTCTAGAACAAATAATAACAATACATAGCTGTATCCAAACGGAGCCGGCGATCCATGTCCTCTTCCATACGGACTGATTCCCCAATACGTACCTCTCAATCATTGAAAATAAGAAACATCAAGAAAAGGTTGCATTGCACCTATATAACCCTACTAAACAAGGAAATCACACACTTATCGATCTCATGCAGTTTGTGAATAGCAACACTCTTTTGTTCTATGTTAGTTAGATGTTAGATTGACCGATCTGAAAAAAAAATGCCAAATTAGTTGTTTGAACAATGCTTGTATATACTTTAACTTGTAATTTACATATTCTAGAAAGCTTGTCATTATATTTATAGGGCTCATACATATATACAATTTTTCTAGAGTACAGAAGCACTTTCGGTTCTGGAACTTATCCTAATTTAAACCAATGCTCTCAACATTTGTTTTTTCAAGTGTAGACTATATATATTTGGAGGAATCAAGGTTTTGACACTTGGAAACAAAAGACATGAGGCCCTTGCAAAGCAAGCATCGAAAGTGACAACTATTCAAAGAAAACATGTACTTAACTTACTACAATCTACAAGACGGCAACCCAACGTTAATGCCAGAATCTAGCTAGCAGCTAATTAATTAACTAGCATTTTAATTTTTAAGAGCAAGAGAGACAATTCTTATGATTGTGGATAGCTGTATATAAGAGCAAGAGAGACAATTCATCTAATTAAGATTCTAAGTCACCTATATAGGTATCCATTTCCATGTCCATATTACAATTTTCAGGTGCATTTGATATGGAGAAGGGGCAGGAGATAGCAGCATCGGCCGGTGAGAAAGGTCCAGAGCAGCTCGCCATTGACGTTAGCCGTGATGAGCATGGCGAAGGCAAAGGCGTCGATGGCGCCAACGTCGAGGCGGTCGAGAAGGAGAGATTGGTTGTTGTTGAGGAACCCCAGAAGAAGAAGAGCAGGAGGGTGGCAGCTCTTGATGCCTTCAGAGGGCTAACCATTGTGGTATGGCTCCTTTATGTTTATGAAAATTTGTTTGGAAGAAGTTTTATCCATAGATTCTAAAGCAAACGAGGAGCTAGGAGCCTAGGATAAACTACTTATCAGTGTTTTAGGATCTGTGCAATTTTCTTTCTATGAAAAGTAAAAACTAGCAGTCTTTAGTTCCAGCAAAAACAGAAGCTAGCAATCCTATAAATTGCTTACAAGTCACCATATAAACTGTTGAGTTCCCTGTATGCAGCTGATGATACTTGTGGACGATGCTGGTGGGGCATTTGAGCGAATGGACCATTCTCCGTGGAACGGTTGTACTTTGGCAGACTTCGTCATGCCTTTCTTCCTCTTCATCGTCGGTGTCGCAATCGCCTTTGCGTTCAAGGTTAGTAAGCTCATGCGTGGGCGTGCACGTGCACATTCTTGCATAAGGGCTTAAGTTGTCAGGGAATTGCTAGTGGTTCTCTACTGTTATTGCACCTGTTGCAATGTTCCAAGCGAACATGTCATGCCGATAGATTTTGCAAACTGATCATCAGGTGAACATGATTGCAGAGAGTTCCAAAGATGGGTGCCGCTGTGAAGAAGGTCGTCGTCAGAACACTGAAAATGCTCTTCTGGGGCCTCTTACTTCAAGGTAACTAAAGTGTTTCATGAACATGTCCACTGTTAAATTCTATGTGTATATTGACATAATCCAGTTTGCATCTATGTTGCTTGAAACAATCTTTGACACTGTTGAATTCGATATGTGGCATGGATCAAGGTGGATACTCCCACGCTCCAGATGACCTCTCTTATGGAGTGGACATGAAGAAGATAAGATGGTGTGGTATCCTCCAGGTTCAGTTTATCCACAAAGGAACAAATTTGCCACTTCCTTTCGTTTATCTTGGTCATGACTCAGGGTTGTTTCCTTCTGTTTGACATTGGTTCATCAGAGAATAGCATTGGTGTACTTTGTGGTTGCTCTGATAGAAGTATTCACCATCAAGGTGCGGCCTACCACCGTGCGGTCTGGTCCTTATGCCATTTTCGACGCATACCGGTGGCAGTGGTACACAAATATGACACTGATACTTGGCTAACACTGTTACTGCACAAATCTGTCCATTTTTCTTATGTCTGAAAATGATGAACATCTCTGGTCCTTTCTGATGACCGACAGGTTAGGCGGTTTCATCGTATTTGTCATATACATGGTCACAACATTCTCACTGTATGTCCCAGATTGGAGCTTTGTTTACCACAATGATGGTGATGTTAACGATGGGAAGCAATTTACGGTACTTGGAACTTTCCCTGAGCATACATGCACTACCAGAATTTCATACATGACACAGTACTAACTTGTTCTTGTAGGTACAATGTGGTGTGAGAGGCCACCTGGACCCTGCCTGCAATGCAGTTGGATATGTTGATAGGCAGGTTTGGGGGATTAATCATCTCTACACACAGCCAGTTTGGATCCGATCAAAGGTAGCATTGTAATTATAATATGATCATATATACAGTATTTGTTATTACAGTATAATTAAGTCTAGAATTTTTATTTGATTACCTAACTGATTTACTAGAAATTAAGCTAGGGCCAGCAATTCTGAAAATTTGTTCACCGAAATTACCTTGATCAGGATTGCACATCTAGCTCACCAAGCACCGGTCCTCTCCGAGCCGATGCTCCAGCATGGTGTCTTGCGCCTTTCGATCCAGAAGGCTTGTTAAGGTTCGAAATCTGACAACATGAACTTACTGAATCTGAAGTTGAATTTATTTTAGATGCTTCTTTGTAGTCATAATTCAAGCTGACAATGTGTTGTTTTTTAGTTCGATATCGTCGATTCTCTCAGGGACAATCGGGATCCACTACGGCCATGTTCTAGTTCATTTCAAGGTTATTATTATAAACTTCATTCTACTATTAAATTAATTTATAACAAATGCAAATTTGACATTAAAGTTTCTGATTTTTAGACCCACAAGGAGAGACTGAAACACTGGCTTCTGATGGGCTTCTCACTCCTTGTACTCGGCATTCTCCTCCACTTCACAAATGGTACTTCTCCCCAAAATATATTTCTCACAAATGAGCTAATAACTAAAAAATGTGAACTTAAAATTTTACATCCATTGCTCTGTCTTGCAGCCATTCCAATCAATAAGCAACTCTACAGCTTCAGCTACGTCTGCTTCACGGCCGGCGCGGCCGGAGTCGTTCTTTCAGCTTTCTACATACTGGTATGGTTTATTTTTAGCACTTTGGACATGGAATTTCTGCACTTCCATGAACTTTTTCACCATAATTTATTTCTCTCATTCTTTGATTGATAGATTGATGTCTGGGGCCTAAGAACACCATTCTTGTTCCTGGAGTGGATTGGCATGAACGCCATGCTTGTGTTTGTTCTAGCAGCACAGGCAATATTTCCTGCATTTGTGAATGGATGGTACTATGAGTCACCAAACAATACTCTTGTAAGTAATCGTTTCTAGTTTTTTGTTTTTGTAACAACATGGTGACATTTCGGTATGAGCTTGAGTTGTTTGCCTGTTTTTAATTTTGCAGGTCTACTGGGTCCAGAAGCATGTGTTTGTTAATGTATGGCATTCACAGAGGCTGGGAACTCTGCTGTATGTCATATTTGGAGAGATTCTCTTCTGGGGTGTTGTGTCAGGCATCTTGCACAAATTGGGGATTTACTGGAAACTATGAGGGAGAAGCAATATCTGTTGTTTTTCCAGCCGTTAATTTGTTTGCTAATTTCAATGTAACATTATTTTGTATGGTTGGTGTGAAAATGAGATATATGTTTCAGGCTTCCCTAAGGATGCTGATGTTGTGTACTCTAAAGTGGCACCGTATTATGTCTTCAGCAATTGGCACTACTAATTACGGACTGACAATCTGACACTTACCAAAGTGGATCAAAACAGTCCCTTGCCGACTATATAGTACTTTCATGGCATGCTGTTGCTGTAAACTAAAATAGCTTTTAGACCAAAAAAGAAACAAAATTCAAAGTCTAGATTGGAAATATACCAAATAAAGCACCACTTCTCTCTCCAAGGACTTCTGCACAGTAGGGTCCTTTCCTCCTGTCTCCTCTAAAAGGGCAATATGGTCAACTTCTATGTCAATTGACTGATGGTGATAGATAAAAATATCATTTCCCAAGCCTACCATAATTTCCATTGTTTTTTTAAGCAAAGGCAGGAGAGCTCCCATTGTGTTAGTAAAGCACCATTGTGTTAGTAAAGCAGAGGAAACAGGGGAAAAAAAGATACAACCACTGCTCCAATAGGGTAGACAATACAGACGGAGAAAGGACCCCTCTGAACATCTGGCGAAGCAACATAACGCGCAGGCTAGGGCAACACCAACTAGCCACAACGGGCACCGATTGACTCTTACGCACCCAAGCCACACACCGCGGCCAAAAGGAAGGATGACTCCCTCACCACTTAACACACCGAAGTTTTTAGAAGTCGAGTTAGCGATGCAGAGATTAACCAAAGCATAGTGCTTGAGAGAGAAGATTAAAAGCAAAAGCATGGAGAAACCAGTGGCTGAAGAGCCACGAGAAGCACTCCACCATAACAAGGCAACCATCAAGCCTTTAGAGTGTAGTGGGTGAGGGAAACGACCCTCCGCTTGACGACGATGGTGGACGGCGCGCGAAAGAGACGGCAACTCTAGCTCCTCTTCTCCTATGGAGAAGTCGACGGTGGCCTGTCTTTAGGTCCGAATCGGCTGTTTGACAAGGGGGCATCCACAACGATCACCCTGTACCTCAGGACAGCGATCCAACAATCGAGCGCCCAAACTCTTTGGGCCTCTTCAACTATTGGCTTCGACAACAACAAGGTGGGATCTACTCAGCAGATGACGGCCGATCCGGAGAGGATGGAAGAAGGAGGGAAGGCTTCGGCTTCAATGGCGAGGAAGGCTCTTGGGAGGTGGCGAAGAGGAACTAGGGGGCGAAGAGGACCTGGAGGGTTTCCGTCCCCTCCATCGGCTGCAGCACCACCACCCCTACAACGTGCCGCCCAAAGCTGGCCAGCAACACCGCACCATACTCGGCCCCGACACGCTGCAGCGAGGACCCCTATGCCGCCTGCCGCAACTTCCCACCATCGGTCTGCCGCAAAGCACCGTTGGGGCAGGGCCGTGGCCAAGCTTGCGATGCGCGATAACCAAGACACCGCCAGCGAGCGCCGACCCCCGCTGAAGCTTCCTCGACCTCGGACCTGGCCTTGCCTTGGGGGCAGGCAGGAGAACTCCACTGGTGCATGGCTACGTGCCGAATCCAGTGGCGACATGGCGGGGACGATGTGTCGGGTCCAGTAGAGACTGGGTAGGGACAAGGAAGCGGCTAGCGACGACGCGTCGAGGCACCCGAGGACGAAGAGATGGCTGCAGATCTGGCGGGGATAGGGTCAAAGACGACGACGGAGATCCAGATCCAGAGAGGGTCCCTAGATCCGCCGGCTGCCACTCCGGAGAGGGTCTTATGGTGCCTTCGAATTATGTTTGCAAATTCATTCTCAAGAACTTGATGTTTTAATTTGTGTGATTTATCAACTATCCAAATTATTTAAATTGTGAAGTTAAGTTTAGGGGGTAATAAAAGGTCTTTCTTTTGAAAAAAATGTGAATTAAAAGGTTGAAAAAATATGAATGGAAAGGTCTCCTACATTAATATATATTTTTTAAAATGTAATTTCATGTAATAGAAGTGCATCCTTTTATTGATTTCTATTAAAGCCTATTAAATCGGCAAAAGGAAAAAATAATAGTAATTGAAGATTGACTTATATGTACCTTTAAAATGCAACTGTAAAGTAATTAACTTAGGAACATATTATTTTTTCAAACATATGGGTTATTTCAAATTTGGGGTGATTATGATAATATAGGATGTGTTTGGTTTACTGAATCTTCTAAAAAGATTACATGGAATTAATTCTCTCGGACTTTGGATTATTAGTTTGTTTGGTAAAACAACCTATAATCTAAGTATTGAAATTCAGGGAAATGGTTTTATGAGATGGAAGTTAATATTGAAGTTCAATCCAAAACCATGATTTTGTGAGGAAATAACAACTTGAAAAAACCAATTTTCTTTTTTTGTTTCTGTTTATGTATCCATATGAATGAAACCAAACTAAACTATCAATCAAAATTCCTTAATTTTACTATGAGTAGTACTTTTTTGATCAATTGGTCATAACATTCTAGTTAAATTACTTATATGGCAATTAAACATAGAGCCTTGCTTGAGTACTCCTAGGGGAATGGTCAAATATTGAAGCTACTTATAAAGGGTAAATTTGTGTAACAATGGTTACCTAGGTATTAATCGGGCCGAGGCTGGGTAATCCACCTATATGGTTACCATCCGTGGCAGTTACAGTCTATGGAGGGCGGCTGTTACAATTTTATCAAGTGGCTATTTGTTTGTCATTACAAATAACTAATCTTGAAAGAAGCCTTTGATCTGAGGGCTAATTATATTTAAAGCTACAATCCAGAGGCCATTGATTTCTTGGTGTTGTGGCCTAACCAAAATGCTCAAGTTTGTAGTTAATAGGATTAAGTACATTGTTCGTCCTTGAACTCTTGACCTAGTTTAATGTCCGTCCCTCAATTGCAATACCGGATGAAACAAATACTCCAAGTGTCAATACCGTGTAAAAACCATCATTTATTCCTCTTGAGGGTTGTTTCGTGCCACATGGAAAAAAGAAACTTTTCCACCATGCCACCTTTCCACCGTGGCCACTGACTCGGATTCGATCCCAACTTACCCTTTGCAGAACACAACACCGCCACACTCTTTCTATCTCTCTCTCTCTCGCTCTCGATGCCAATTGAAGGGGATTAGGGTTTGGAGAGTGGTGCTCGATGACTGGAGGTGGCGCCATGGCTAGCTCTGGGAGCTCGAGGTCGGCGGCGACTGAAGGAAGCACGAGGTCGGCGGCATCGAGTCTACCCTCCATCGGCGCAATTCATGGTCCCTCCACATCGCCTATCTCGTATAGAGAGCGACCAATAGAGTACACTCTAACTATCCATTGCCACTTCAGGGAGAAGGCTGGTCGATGGATATCATGGAGCGACTCTAACCCAGCACGGAGGTACATGACATGCATGCGAGCTCGGGTAAGTCTTCTTCGCTAATTGGCCGATTTGTTTTTTTAGGCTAATCTGATTTGTGGTTGGTATTTGAAGGCTGGAGGCTACAAGTTCTGGGCATGGTGCGACGATGAGACAACCCCGTTCTTGAGGCAACTTCTACTAGACTTGCGTGATGTTGTTAGGGCTTTGAGGAAGGAGAACGGTGAGCTTAGTGGAGGCATCGCCGATGCAAGACAAGAGTTGAGTGAGGTTAAGTCAAGGCATGGAGAATATGTTCTAGCACTGACCGCCAATATGAGGGAAAAGGAAGCTTCACAAGTTGGACTCGCTGGTAGGGTAGCACAACTAGAGAAACAGAGGAGAATGCTATTGTTCTTGTTTGGTGCTTTTGTTGTGATGTTAGTTAGTACTAGGATCCTTAGTACCATGAGTATGGCATGAAACTGAAATTGCCCAGTCCTATAATCTCCTGCATAATGTATGAATGTTGGTTATGAATATGGGGAATCCTATTGTCTGTGATGAATGTTATCCTGTTGTGCATTTTCTAGTAGTTTCTGGTATGTGTATGGCACAAGTTTGAGAATACTTGAATGTTTCCCATGTTTTCCATTTTCTGTGATGTGGGATATTGTTCAACTTATAAATGCAAGGTATTTTCCAGCCTGTTTCAGTAAGCAGTCAAACAAGATTAGGAGAATGCTATTGTTCTTGTTTCTGGTATGTGCATTTTCCATTTTCTGTCATGTGGTATGTGTATGTCACAAGTTTGGCCTCTCTGGCAAAACAAGATTATGTACATGTAAACATCTAGCCTGTTTTAGCAAGTAGTCAAACATTTAGTAGTTGGTACTCAGGATGGAGGTCAAAACCAAATATTGAAACATACATCTCTTCATCCACAACCACCACTGTCCAAGTAGAATTGGCAATACTTGACAAGAAGAACACAAAGTAGTTAACAACAAATTGGAAAGCATAAGTTTTGGAATGACATAACATGAGCCAGAAGTTTGGCAATACTTGAACATTGCAAAGGCACAAGTTTAGGAATTACATAACACAATACAAGCCACAAGTCTGGCAATTACATGACAGCACATAAAAAAGCCACAAGTATGAAAATTACAAGTCTGGCAATGACATAGCTTGAGATAACATCACTGATTAGTTGGCATACCCAGAAGCTTTGCAAGCTTTGAACTACAACTTTGCTTCCTCTTGCTTAGAGTTAGCTTCTTCTTTTGGCAGGGAGGTGCCTGGGCTTTGGCTTGACTAGAAGCATAACCAGAGGTCACTTGGATGTTCACACACGACTTTGCCCTTGCAGATGTCACAGTTGCCTCCAAGTTCATAGTAGCAGAACCACCATGAATTGTACCGACTTTGGCAGTAGTAAAGGTTCTGATGATCTTCTGATTTGGCATGCCAGGCTGTAGCTACAGATGTTTTCAACTAATGGTTAGTAGTTTGCCAAATGCAAGTAATTAAAAATCAAGTTATGGAATTTGCATATGAACCCACATTCTGAATAGTTGTCCCTGTCCTCATTGAGTACAAGATTCCTACCCTAGTGCAACTCTTTTTGGTTTGAGCTAGTGGGTAGTTAGCATTTGACATAGCCTTTCTCTTGGCTATATTTGTATAGCTCTATTGTGAACCAGGAATCACATCCTACAATGTCAGATGTGCATAAACTATGTTATGTGCATAAACTATGTAATAAACAATATATTAATTGTAGTGCATATTACCAGGGGAATAGGGGTAGTTGGTGTAGAGTTGCCAACACTTGCAAAATTAGCTTGTTGACCCTAGCTGGCCCCTGAGGTTTGTTGTGCTTGGCCATTTCTCCTCTCAAAGCTAGACCTATTGTGTCCAATCCCCTTGCAGAGCCTACACCTAATGATTGTGCCAACCTTAGACATTTTAGTTCCTTTAGGCTTCTCATTTTTCTCTTTCTTCCTATCTTTTTTTGGCCTGCCATGCATTTTCTCATACTTTGGTGGCCTTGGTCTTGGCCTCTCAGATGTGGGCCAACAACCCATGCCCTCAATTGGTTGCAAGCAGTGCTCATAAGTCCTGTTGTACTCTTCAATGGAGTAACATGGTGCTATGTATTCATCATGGGTAGTGCTCCCCAAATGGATGCAAGAAATAGCATGTGGGCATGGCAAACCATACAATTGCCAATATTTGCATGAACAAGTCCTACTGTCCAAGTTAACTGAGAACCTATGATCTCTATGTGTGACCTCAAAACCATCCTTGCCATTTGGTACACTGCATGACAGAAAACTGATTTATTGATGTAGTCTTTCGGCTTCTTGAAAATATTGGGGCATATTGCACCTGTCCACTTCTCTGCCTTGCTTTTGTTGGTGTGAATTCTAACTATCACTTTCCTCCTGATCCACTCAAGCATGCTGATGATTGGGAGGAACCTTGACTCAACTATGGCATGATTGAATGATTCACACATGTTGTTGTCCACAAAATCACAACATGATCCCAACTTGAACCATGTCCTGCTCCAATACTGTGGATCTGTCCTCATGATTGCATTAGCACCTTCAGGGGTATCCTTTGCAAGATTTTCCTTATGGTGGTTGAAAAGATTTACACATGGAGCTTTGGCACACATCCAGAATTTCTTTTGCCAAGCTTTATCCTTGTAAGTCTTCCTAAAGTTGACATAGATGTGTCTTGCACACATCCTATGCTCAGCTTTGGGTACCCAATACTGCACAACATTTAGTAGACCTTGCAACAACCAAAATTTTAAGTACTGGTCGTGTGATCTGAGAAAAATGGTTTAGTACTGGTTAAGTAATGCCACTTACTTTCTGTTGATCTAAGCTGATAACCCATCCATCACCATATCCAATTTCTATATCTCTAAAGAAAATCCCACAGAACCAGTCCCATGATTTATTGGTTTCCTTCTCAACTACAGCACATGCTATGGGGTACATCTGATTGTTTGCATCTCTGCCCATTGCACAAATTAGCTCACCATTGATTGGACCTTTGAAGGAACAACCATCCAAACCTATCACTTTGCTACACCCAGCTAGGATACCTCTTCTGCAAGCATCTAAACATATGTACATCCTTTGAAATACTACTTCTATTGCATCTGGATGAAGCTTAACCACCACTGTGCTGCCTAGATTGCCCCTAAGAAGCTCCATTTTGTAGTCAAAGAACCTACCATACTCTTCCTTCTTGGAGTCTAACATCTTCTGCAAGACAAGAGACTTAGCTCTTTTGCACTTAGCAATGCTCACATCAGTATGCATTTGTTCCTGAACTGTTTGCTTCATGTGCTCAACCTTCTAGGTTGGGTTTGCCATGATGGCACTTTCAAACTTTTCAGATATTCTCTCGGAAGTGACAAGCTTGTTGTCCCTTCTTGGAGGGCATGTGTGCTTATCCTTGAAACTACTGACTTGCCAGCCATTTGTCCTGCTGTTATTTGACAACAAGATGACCCAAGGACACTTTGGCCACTAACATTTAGCCCTAGCCCTTAAGTTGTCATTCTTCGGAAATATAATAAAATGCCTCCTAACTAGTCCATACTGCCTAACTACTTGAGTGAAAAGGTCCTTGCAGCTAAAGGTCATGCCCAAGCTAAATATAGGGAGACTTGCTTTTGGGTCATACCTAGGGTACTTTGGTTTCTTCCTCAGGAGCCCACCATCACTGCCTCCTTCCTCATAGCTATCATCTTCCTCACTCTCAGAAAAATAAAGTGTCACTGCCCTCTTGTCCTTTTCCCAACTTGTCTACTTTAGATTCATCAATGGCAACTAATTGCCTAGCTTGGACAAAAGAGTCTCCTGACTTCAACTTCTTGTTGAATTCTTTATACCTCTTCTTGTTCTTAGCAGCTTTCTCATCATCCTCTGAGGTTGTAGCATCTCCAGGGAGATAGTCACTGCCTGAATTGGAGTGATCCTCATTTCCTCCATCTTTAGGGGCTGCTTCAGCCATGCCAACCATTCCCTTCCCCTTTCTATCAGGCAGTGCACTGTAGAACTTCTTGCAAGCAATCCTTTTCAGTCTCAACTGGTGACATTGGTATCATCTCCATCTCTTTACTAACATTATATGACACAACCCCATCATCATCTGTTTGCAGCCAAGCTTCAACCTCGTCTTCCCAATCACTGCATTCATCTTCTTTGTCATCCACACCATCTGAGGCAGCATCAACTCCCACTACCTCAACAAAGATATCCACAACACCCCCATCAGTGATACATTCAGCCATGGTCTAGCAGGCCTTATCATTTGTTAGCACCCTCAATCCATTCTTCAAAACTTTGCTAGAAAAAAGCCAGTGCATGAGTACCAATTAAACTTCCTCACAATGGTCTTTCAAATGGCCTTTCACCTCGGGCAGCGACAACTTATCATGATCTATGTAAGACATACCCTCTCTTCCTCCGCAATAATGCAATCTCTTTCCATCATCAAAGAAATCACCACTGTAATGGAACCTAACTGCTAGCTTGTCCAAATTATCCATTGCTAAATCAGATCATATCTACATGAAAATTAACAACCAACGATTAATACACTACCCTATCTAAAACACTAAACAAACTTGGCGGCCATAAAACACCCTAACTAATTGCGTAAGACAAGCCACAAATCATGCCATATCTAAGAATGAAGAACTCACTAGGGTTAGTTGCCAATGCTCGCGCGTCACTGATGTCGCTGGCACAGTCCGTCCGTTGGCACGAGGTCTATCCCCTCCAGTGAGGGGGGATCTACACATAGGGAGCTCAGGTCAGGGGAGGACTTTGGGGATTTCTTCTTGTCGAGAGAGAGAGTGAGGCATTTCTTCTTATCAGGAGAGAGAGAGAGAGAGAGAGAGAGTGAGGTGTTCACAGGAGCGCAGCCTCTTTTAGTCGAGCGACTAAGTCAACGGTTCGCCAATGTGGACTCCCTAGTGGTACGGGGAAATTTTTTTTCCACGTGGCACGAAATAGCCCTTAAAAGGAATAAATGATAGTTTTTGCATGGTATTGACACTTGGAGTATGCGTTTCATCCGGTATTACAATTGAGGGATGAATATTAAACTAGGTTAAGAGTTCATGGACGAACAATGTACTTAATCCTTTTGAAAACTTTCAACTTAGAAATTCAAAATTTCAACTTTCAACTCAACAATACTATAAAGGAAATGTTATGACTATTTAGTTTACTTTCTCTGGATAGCATTCTCCAAAACAATACATTTGAAATTTTCCTCTAGCAGCCGGTGTTATTTTCTCGAAAACTAGCATAAGCATGGTATGCTTATGATGTTTTTCTTTGAAATCCTCTTTTATTGAATGACAAAGCTTCTGCCCATTCATTCAACAAATACATTTGAAAGTTCAGATCAAAATATATCAATGTGAACACTATGAGGATATGCTCATGATCCTAGGTGATGATACAATTGGCAATTTGGTTGAAGGTTTGTTGGATTTCATGTTTGTCAGAAAGTTTCAAAGAAATTGTCAGATAATCGGTAGTACTGGCGTGTTAATCATGAGAATACCGCTTTCTTGTCGACCGCTTTAGTAGAGCGGTACTCTTGGAGGTCTTTGTGAGAGCGTGGGGATTTTCGGTATCGGTAGTACCGCTTGAAGTCGCGGTACTACTGCGTCCAGACTGACCGCTTGTTGTTAAGCGGTATGAAAAAAAGTAATGAGTGCAAAATGGTCTTGGATTTCTTTGTGGAGCGGTATGACCGCATCTCTCTTATGTAATACCGCGCTTCGTATTACCGTTGTTCTCATGGTATGAAAATTCCAGAGGAGTGGTTTTGGAGAGTTTTGGCTTTCTCCAAGTTGCGATGCGACCATATTGATTGAGCGGTATGACCGCATTGCGTAATACCGATGGATACTTGGCGGTAGTACCGCTTTTGGAATGACTTGAGTGAATGTTATTTCAATTTGAGAATTGATTTTGGGTTATGTCATATCCATATTTGTTAATGCATATATGTTGCATATTGCATGTTTTGAGCTAACGTGGGTCAAGTTGTGAAGAACTTGTTCCCGGAGACGATTTCTTGGTCTATTGCTGTGCAGGTGGCTTGCAGGTCAACGACGGTCAACGGCGAGGAGGATCGGGACTAAGCTTGGAGAGCTGAGGTCCAGAACAATCATGGATGCCGGGTGAGGTCAGGTGACTCAAGCATGGCGCAGAATGGACGAGGCTGATCGAACGGGCAGTTCGACGCAGCTGGTTGGATCAAGCGGCGCGGGGGTCGGTGCAAGTGCCTTGGAGGTTCCGATGGGATTCGGACGGGAGAGACTTGCCGACATCATGAGAGCCGTTGATCATCCTACACGTGGCGGAGTAGGCGATTGCTTCGACAGGATTGGACTCGGTTCATGGAGAAGAATCGAGAAGGGGTATTTTGGTCATTTCACTAAATACCGCCTTTGTGACTTGTTGGCCAAACCGCGGTGCGGGTTGGCGCTTGGAGAAGCGGTTTAGGTCAATCAAAGTGAAGACGACGCTTTGAGATGCGTGCGTGTGTGACCCGTTTGTATTGGGCCTTAACGGGAGCCCATTAGGGTTTGTCTTCTAGAAGCCCTAGGCCTCATATAAATAGGATGGGTGCTGTTCACAGCAGCCCCAAGGTCTTCATTGGTAAACCCTAGTTTGGTTTTAGGGTTTTAGATAAAGAGGAGAGGCTTAGGGCTCTAGAGAGATGTGTTGAGTTGTGTGCTCATGGATTGAGTTTTGTCCTCCTTGAGGGAGTGGCTGGTTGTGTGCTCATGGATTGAGTTTTGTCCTCCTTGAGGGAGTGGCTGTAACCAGCAACCAACATCATGAATCAATCTATGGATGATTCCTCAAGTTGAGTTCTCTTTGTGTTCTTTCTCCATACTTGGTGTTTTTGAGTCCTTTCTTGATCCTGTGGTTTTTGATTGGTTTCTTTCCCTCTTTTACCTTGCTGTGATGTGTGGGAAGACATCTACGATCATCTAGATCATCAATCTCCCACGAGCAAGTTTTGGATCAAGTTATTCTTTTTGCTCATTTTTGAACCCTCCTTCGGTAAATTGGAAAAATATCAAAACTTTGACATAGATCTGGACGATCGTTGCTTGGAATAGGTTCCTGACATCATTAGGAAGATGTGTTTCAAATTTGGTAGAGTTTGGCCAAGCGGATCAAAAGTTACGTCGATTTTTGTTTTCGTTTTTCAGGCTGTTTACTATTCATTCACCTGATTTTACTGTTCATGCAGAACGACCGACACTGTTCATCTGGGTGTATCGGAAATCGGAACGACCGGCACTGTTTATCCGGTTCGACCGGTACTATTCATCAACACTGTTCATCAGGCTGATTTTTGTGTTTTTGGTCGTTTCTTTTGGGGATTTGAAGGGGATTCAATACAAGACTTCCGCTACGCTTATTTATATTGATCTTCATAGTTCTCATAGCTATTGGAGTCAATATCATGTTTGAACCCGATCAGCAAAGCGAAAAATAGATAGTGCTCCTATTCACCCCCTCTAGTCGCTTTTCCGGTCCTACAATTGGTATCATAGCCCGGTTAGCTCTTCTTATAGATCTTAATTGGTCTTTGGAGCCATGGTGACTAACAAGTATTCAACGAAACCACCTGTTTTTGATGGAGTTGATTTTGCTTACTAGAAGGCACGCATGCATGCCTACATCGAGGCTCAAGGGCACGCTATTTGGCTTAAGGTCAAAAATCCATATGTCGTGCCAGCCAATGATGATGTGATCAGTCCAGATGTTGAGGCTAATAGCAAGGCTCGAAACTTTTTGATTCAAGGTCTTAGTCGATCTGAGTTTGAGCGCGTGGCTCATTTGAGGTCTGCTCATGAGATCTGAAGGACCCTTTGTGACTACCACGAGGGTTCGACTGCGATCAAGGAAGTGAGACAGAACCAGCTCAAGAAAGAATACTCAAAGATTGAGCAAAGACCTGGTGAGTCTTTAGATGAGCTGTGGGGGAGGTTCTCCAAGATTCTTCATGACCTTCGCGCTGTTGATCTTGTTTTCACCGAGTCTGAGAACGCACGCCAGCTTTTAGGTACTCTTGATGTGATAGTCTAGGGGATGAAGATCACATCCATCAATGACAACACTGTCATGAGTGAGCTTACCATGGATAAGCTCTACTCGAGGTTGAAGACGCATGAGATTGACTTTATCTCGCGTCTCCCCAAGACAGAGTCGATGGCTTTGGTGGTCGACCCATCTAAGGGTAGCTCGACTGATTCCTTTGATTTTAGCTCATCTGGCTTTTCTTTGTCGACTTTACATTCTTTGAGCGATGAGCAGCTAGAGAAGCTACGAGGATGATTTAGCCCTCTTATCCACCAAATTCTCGAGAGTTTACAACAAAGTGAGGAACAGAGGAGAGGTGGCCCTGTCACTTGTTTCGAGTGTGGTGAGCCTAACCACATTCGCTCCAAGTGCCCTAAGTCAAGGGCAAGGAGGAGAAGGACTCTAGGAGGCGCCATCAAGCCAAAGACAAGAAAGGCAAGAAGCCCAACTATCGCAAGTTAAATCACCAAGTCCTTGCCGCTCTTGAGAGTGTTAACATGAGCGATGTGGACTCGGAGACGGAGGATTCGGCACGATGACTCTCATGGCAAGAAGAAGGCCCAGACTTCACCAAGATGTGCTTCATGGCTAGCGACACCATGACGTCGACTCCTCCAACGATTTATTTACCTTTTCAACGATCCCGATGAGGTACGTCCTTCACTTACTAGTATGAAACATGCTTTAGCCTATGCTGAAAAGAAAATGTATAAGCAAGAAAAAATGATTAGGAAACAGGATGCCATGATTGATGATTTGAACTTAGAGGTTGATAGGCTCAAATCCATTAATCCTGCTGATGATTGTGATTCTTGCTCTAGCTTGCTTAATGAACTAGCAAATCTGAAATCTGCTCATTCCTCTATTGCTAGTCAAGCTGAAGATGCTTTTGATGAACTAGAAACTCTCAAGTCTAGTTACGCTTGCAGAATGCCATTGCTTTAGATGTGACTATCGTTGATGCTATTCCATTATCTTGTTCAAACTGTGCCTTGCTTGAATTAAAATTGGATAGCGCTATGAAAGATTTGCAGAAATTTGATGCTAGTCACATGTGTTCTCATTGTGAGGATAGTAGGATTAAAATGAAGGAGATGACTGAAATGGTTCTTTACTCTAAAACTGCTTCATGTGAAAACTGTGTTAAACTCACAATTGAGAATGATACTTTAAACAAGACACTAGAAGAAAAGGCTAAAATTGAACAATCCATGTCCATGACTGCTTCAAAGAAAGTTGTTGATTCTGATTCTTGTACTCTTTGTATTGAACTTGGGCATAATGTAGATAAGATACAAGAAGCTTTTAGAGTTAAGTTCAAAGAGCAGTTGGATAGGATTAGAGATAAATATTGTGTGTCTTGTGAGGCTTTGAAAGCCGATGTAGCTCACTATAAGGAAAAATCTGATAGGGCTAGCAAGTCAAATAAGTGTGCTTCTTGTTATGAACTAGCCATACAAAATGACTACATCAAAGGGACTCTTGAAAGATTTGTTGGTGGGAGGAAGAAACTCAACATGATTCTAGACAAATCTAAGATGAGTGTGAATAATAGTGGCCTAGGATTTGATTCCCTAGAGCATTCCAAGAATCATCCACCTAAGGTTGTTAGAGCTGTTGAGAGTGGTCTGTTTGAGGTAGAACCCCCTAAGCCATCCAAGATAGTCTTCAAATCTGCTGGTTTTGCCCAAACCACTTCTAGCAAGATAGGTGCTTCTACTTCATCAGGTCAGACCCCTCAAAAGGTCAAGTACCAGTGCACCTTCTGCAAGAAGAATGGCCACATTGTTGAGTTCTGCTTCCATAGAGCCAAGATTGAGAGGAAGGAGAGGATGAGTGCTTTGAGGACCATTAGAGGAGTTTCTTCACCTGCTATAGTCTCTAGAGCCAGACAGCCTGTTTTTCCTGCTAGACATAGGCCTGAGTTCGTAGATGACTTCTTTGACTCCTTTGGTGGCTCTAGGCAGTGTTCTGGTTTAGGACATCGTAAGGAGAGACCACGGGTAGCATCTAGACAGGGGGAGTACCGACCTTTTGGTAGGTCGATTAGGAGAGGTCTAGGAGGTTCTCGTGTGCATTCTTATGATTTTGCTCCTAACCATTTTACTGCTGCTTCTTCTGTTTTGCCTAAGCATCGTATGACTCAGTACTGGATTCCCAAGTCTTTTATCACTAACCCTAGTACTGAGGCACAGATGTTTCCTGTTCATGCCTTGTAGGTCCGTCGTGCGAGGAAGGAGGACATATGGCTTGTTGACTCCGGCTGTTCTCGACACATGACTGGAGATTCTAGATGGTTCTCCTCCCTCACACGTGCATCCGGCAATGAATTGATCACATTTGGGGATGCTTCTACTGGGACCGTGACAGCCAAGGGCACAGTACGCGTCAACAATAAGTTCATGCTCAAGGACGTCGCTTTGGTAAGTAAGCTGAGGTATAATTTGCTATCTGTTTCTCAGCTGCTTGATGAGGGTCTAGAGGTGAGATTTAAGAGTGGTGAGTGCAGGGTTTTAGATTCCTCTGGTGAGCTTGTTTTTGAGATCTCTAGGTTTGAGAGGATCTTTTGTGCTGATTTCAGTATCTCTTCTGCTTCTAGCCCTAGGTGTCTTGTAGCTTCTGACTCCCTTGATTTAGTGTTGTGGCATCGTAGGCTTGGTCACATAGGCTTCACCACTTGACTAGAGTCGAGAGTGTGGATTTGATTAGAGGTTTGCCTAGGCTAAAGGCTGTTAGAGACCTTGTGTGCACACCTTGTAGACATGGTAAGATAGTTTCTGCTTCTCATCCATCTCTTACCTTAGTGATGACAGATGGACCTGGTCAGCTTCTGCACTTAGACACTGTTGGTCCTTCTAGAGTTCAACACCGGGTGGGAAATGGTATGTGCTTGTGATTGTGGATAATTACTCCGGTATTCATGGGTTTACTTTTCCGTGTCTAAGGACGAGGCATTTGGCTTCTTTAGAGAGTTGGTCCTTAGACTTGTTTGTTGAGCTTCCCGGAGCTTTGAGAGCCATTAGGAGTGACAATGGGACGAATTCAAGAATTCTTCCTTTGCCACTTTTTGTTCTCGATAGGGGCTAGAGCACCGCCATCACCTAGAGTTCCCCAAACAGAATGGAGTGGTAGAGAGGAAGAACAGTCCCTTGTAGAGATGGCTGAACCATGCTAGATGAGCATTCCACACCTAGGAGGTTTTAATGAGGCGATCTCTCCGATTGTTATATTTCTAATAGGGTTTTCTTGAGATCTATTATTGGTAAAACTTCTTATGAGCTCAGATTTGATCATAAGCCTAAAGTTTCTCATTTCAAGATTTTTGGTTGCAAGTGCTTCATTCTTAAACATGGCAACCTTGATAAATTTGAATCTAGATGTTCTGATGGCATATTTCTTGGATATCCTACTCATTCTCGTGGCTATCGTGTATTTAATTTTGACACTAACAAAGTTGTTGAGACTTGCGAAGTCACTTTTGATGAGGCTAGTCCTGGTACTAGACCCGATGATGCAGGTACACAGGTTTTTGAGAGCATCTTCGTCGATGATGACTCTGAGGATGGGGACCCAATCCATCCTCAAGTCCTTTTTGACTTGGTTGGAGAGCCTGCTTCTACTTCACCAGCTTCAGATGAGCAGCCTCTTCCTACTTTCACCGACGATCAGAGTGGCTCTGTTCCTACCTCCACAGACCGTGAGGTAGAGGCCACTTTTGCACCAGGAGCTCCTCTTCATATTCAGCGACGGCATCCACCTGAGCAGATGATTAGGGATCTACATGCGCGAGTCACTCGCTCTAGGTTCATTTCTCCTGATTCTCATGCACATTCTGCTTTTGTTGCCTCTTTTGAACCCCGAGATGTCACCCATGCTCTTTCTGATGCCTCTTGGGTCAATGCCATGCATGAAGAACTTGAAAATTTTGAAAGAAACAAAGTCTGGACCTTAGTTTATCCTCCATCTAATCATAATGTAATTGGAACAAAATGGGTTTTCAAAAATAAGCAAAGTGAAGATGGGTTGGTAGTTCGCAACAAGGCTAGACTTGTAGCTCAAGGGTATTCCCAGATAGAGGGCTTAGACTTTGAGGAGACTTTTGCTTCTGTAGCTAGATTAGAAGCCATTCGCATTTTGCTAGCATTTGCGGCATCCAAGGGCTTCAAGCTATTTCAAATGGATGTCAAAAGTGCTTTTCCGAATGGTTTCATAGAAGAAGAGGTCTTTGTCAAGCAACCACCTGGTTTTGAAAATCCTAAGTTCCCAAACCATGTTTTTAAACTCTCCAAAGCCTTGTATGGATTAAAGCAAGCCCCTAGAGCTTGGTATGATAGGCTTAAGAGTTTTCTGCTTAAAAATGACTTCAAAATGGGATTGGTTGATAAAACCTTGTTCACTCTCAGGCATGGCAATGACTTTTTGTTGGTTCAGATTTACGTGGATGACATTATATTCGGTGGTTCTTCTCATGCTTTGGTGTCCAGATTTTCAGATTCCATGAGCAGGGAGTTTGAGATGAGCATAATGGACGAATTGACCTTCTTTCTTGGTCTTCAAATCAAGCAACTGAAAGAAGGCACCTTCATTCATCAAAGTAAGTATACAAAGGACCTTCTTCGGCGCTTTGATATGGGAAGCAGTAGGCCAATGTCTACTCCCATTGCCATGACCACCGTGCTGGACCCTGATGAGGATGGAGAGCTCGTGGACCAGAAGGAGTACCGCAGCATGATTGGTTCTCTCCTCTACCTCACTACGTCGAGGCCGAACATACAATTTGCTGTGTGTCTGTGCGCTCGATTTCAGGCTTCCCCTCGAGCTTCTCATCGTCAAGCAGTGCGTCGCATATTCAGGTACCTCCAGGACACTCTTGACTTTGGACTTTGGTATTCTTCTTCTTCTGCTCTCTCTATTCGGGCTTTTTCTGATGCTGATTTTGCGGGGTGTAGAGTGGATAGGAAGAGTACTTCTGGGACTTGTCATTTCTTAGGCACATCTCTTATCTCTTGGTCATCTAGGAAACAGTCCTCTGTTGCACAGTCCACTGCCGAGGCCGAGTATGTAGCTACAGCCAGTAGTTGCTCTCAGGTTCTCTGGATCTTGTCTACTCTACGGGATTATGGGTTGTCTTTGGATAGTGTTCTTCTTTTCTGTGACAACACTTCTGCCGTTAACATTGCCAAAAACCCAGTGCAACATTCTAGGACTAAGCACATTGATGTTAGATATCATTTCCTTAGAGACCATGTTGAGAAGGGTGATGTTGTGCTTCACTTTGTTGAGTCTCGAGCAAAGAAGTTGCGGATATTTTCACTAAAACTCTTGATTCTTCTCGCTTTTGCTTCTTTGCGGGAGAGTTGGGGTTATTAGTTCTCTTGGCCTGCTTTGAGGGGGAGTTTGCTCTTTTTGCATTCATTTGTATCATAATGCATTTTATAATTCAGCAACTTGCATTGTAATATAATCTTGTGGAGCTTTGATTATTATCCTTATATGACTTGAATTCATACTTTATACCCTGCCATGTCTTGTGCTGGTCTGCTAGAATTCTTTTATGGCTTTTTATGTATAGCTTAGCTTTTGCCATGATAGCTTTATTATCTGTGAGAAAATTGAATCAAAACATGACTTGTTGGATCTTGTGACTAGTTTTGCTTTAGTGATCCTTTCATGATTCATGCCATGTCATATAGGCTTAATTGAGTCTTGAACTTATTCTGAGTTTCAAATCGAGCTATGATAATTCTTAAGTCAAGCAAATAAAAAATGAGCTTTTTCTGTGCGAAAAAACTGATCTCACCAATTCTTTCTCATGAGACGGCTTGCCATTGCACTAGGCATGAACTCAGGGGGAGTTTTGGATGACCCAGACCACTCTCTTAAGCTTTTGTTGCTTGGGATGGTCGTAGTGAGGCTTGAGATCTAGCACAATGCTAAGAAAACAAATTGGCAATTGGTTGAAGCTTAGGAGGCAGTTGTGGATGGCTCCTAGTCCAGGACTTGCTTTATAAGATAAAACCAATCATTTTCAAGGAAAGTGCTCAAAGTGCTAAATTCTAAATGCTTGAACCATTTGATTCAAAACTGAACTCAAAATGCTCAAAATTGACTCAATTTCTAGTTTCTGGTCTCCATTTTGCTTATAGACATGGCCTGACTCATTTTTGGATACCTTTAGTGAAACTATGATCTTGAGCACCTTGTCATGCTTTCAATTCATTTACTATCAGATTATTGCTATTTTGGCCTTAGCTTTGCTGTACATGTTTTGCCATGCTTGAACATAGCTTCTTCACATAATATGGCTTGGTGTAATACTTGTACAGTCTTCCTGGATAATCTTCATGGCTCCTTTTGCTCAAGTTTAAAACAAAACAAAAAAAACTGAAAAAATAAAAAATTACAAAATTGCTCTATCTTCTTCCATGCACCTTGATGAATTCATTGTCAAAGGGGGAGAAAAATGGGACAAAAATGCTGTTTTGGATGCTCTCTGTGCATTTTCTGGAAGGTCAAATAGAACACTTGTTCTTTCTTTTGGACCTTAAGTGAGATTTTCTGGGACTTAAAGCTCTCCTTGCTTTCTTTGCCTTATCTCACTTGCTGAAACTTTTCTGAAGCCAATTTGGTCACCTTCCTTGCTTTTACTTGCTAAAAGACCAAATTGTGCCTTTGTGCGAAAACTTGTTTTCTTTTACTTTCAAACCTCAAAACATCTATTTTTGGGTTATTGCCAATGTGTTCATCAAGGGGGAGATTGTGAACACTATGAGGATATGCTCATGATCCTAGGTGATGATACAATTGGCAATTTGGTTGAAGGTTTGTTGGATTTCATGTTTGTCAGAAAGTTTCAGCAAACTATCAGGATAATCGGTAGTACCGGCGTGTTAATCATGTAATACCGCTTATTGACGATCGGCTTTAGTAGAGCGGTACTACCGAGGTCTTTGTGAGTGCGTGATTTTCCGATATCGGTAGTACCGCTTGAAGTCGCAAGATTACTGGCGTCCGCCAGACGACCGTTTGTTGTTAAGCGGTATGAAAAAAAACAGAACGAGTGCAAAATGATCTTGGATTTCTTTGTGGAGCGGTATGACCGCATCTTTCTTGGCGGTAATACCGCACTTCGGTATGACCGTTGTTCTGCGGTATGAAAATTCCAGAGGAGTGGTTTTTGGAGAGTTTTGGATTTCTCCAGGTTGCGGTACGACCGCAGTTGATTGAGCGGTATGACCGCATTGCGGTAATACCGATGGATACTTGGCGGTAGTACCGTTTTTGGAATGACTTGAGCTGAATGTTATTTCAATTTGAGAATTGATTTTGGGTTATGTCATATCCATATTTGTTAATGCATATATGTTGCATATTGCATGTTTTGAGCTAACGTGGGTCAAGTTGTGAAGAACTTGTTCCCGGAGACGATTTCTTGGTCTATTGCTGTGCAGGTGGCTTGCAGGTCAACGACGGTCAACGGCGAGGAGGATCGGGACTAAGCTTGGAGAGCTGAGGTCCAGAACGATCATGGATGCCGGGTGAGGTCAGGTGACTCAAGCATGGCGCAGAATGGACGAGGTTGATCGAACGGGCAGTTCGATGCAGCTGGTTGGATCAAGCGGCGCGGGGGTCGGTGCAAGTGCCTTGGAGGTTCCGATGGGATTCGGACGGGAGAGACTTGCCGACATGATGAGAGCCGTTGATCAACCTACACGTGGCGGAGCAGGCGATTGCTTCGACAGGATTGGACTCGGCTCATGGAGAAGAATCGAGAAGGGGTATTTTGGTCATTTCACCAAATACCGCCTTTGTGACTTGTTGGCCAAACCGCGGCGCGGGTCGGCGCTTGGAGAAGCGGTTTAGGTCAATCAAAGTGAAGACGACGCTTTGAGATGCGTGCGTGTGTGACCCGTTTGTATTGGGCCTTAACGGGAGCCCATTAGGGTTTGTCTTCTAGAAGCCCTAGGCCTCATATAAATAGGATGGGTGCTGTTCACAGCAGCCCCAAGGTCTTCATTGGTAAACCCTAGTTTGGTTTTAGGGTTTTAGAGAAAGAGGAGAGGCTTAGGGCTCTAGAGAGATGTGTTGAGTTGTGTGCTTATGGATTGAGATTTGTCCTCCTTGAGGGAGTGGCTATAACCAGCAACCAACATCATGAATCAATCTATGGATGATTCCTCAAGTTGAGTTCTCTTTGTGTTCTTTCTCCATACTTGGTGATTTTGAGTCCTTTCTTGATCCTGTGGTTTTTGATTGGTTTCTTTCCCTCTTTTACCTTGCTGTGATGTGTAGAAAGACATCTACGATCATCTAGATCATCAATCTCCCATGAGCAAGTTTTGGATCAAGTTTTTCTTTTTCTCATTTTTGAACCCTCCTTCGGTAAATTAGAAAAAGATGAAAACTTGGACATAGATCTGGACGATCGTTGCTTGGAATAGGTTCCTGACATCATTAGGAAGATGTGTTTCAAATTTGGTGGAGTTTGGCCAAGCGGATCAAAAGTTACGTCGATTTTTGTTTTCGTTTTTCAGGCTGTTTATTGTTCATTCGCCTGATTTTACTGTTCATGCAGAACGACCGACACTGTTCATCCGTTTGTACCGGAAATCGGAACGACCGGTACTGTTCATCTGGTTCGACCGGTACTATTCATCAGCACTGTTCATCAGGCTGATTTTTGTGTTTTTGATCGTTTCTTTTGGGGATTTGAAGGGGATTCAATACAAGACTTCCGCTACGCTTATTTATATTGATCTTCATAGTTCTCATAGCTATTGGAGTCAATATCATGTTTGAATCCGATCAGCAAAGCGAAAAATAGATAGTGCTCCTATTCACCCCCCTCTAGTCGCTTTTCCGGTCCTACAATCAAAGAACCCCTTCTTTCCCAAATGTAAAGATAGTAAAATTGTTGGTCAAAAATGCCATTTGGCTAACTTACCGTGGTTTCCTTTGTTATATGTGGTTAGCTACAAATAACAACTAAAAAGACCCAAAAAATTTAAAACTTGTTTGAGTTTGGTTTCAATTTAAGTTTCTTGCAAAATTCAGAAAGTCTCTTTGCTTTTCCACTTTCTCTTTCCGTCCTTCCGTTTTCTCTAGCCCGAAGGCGCCCCTTGCCAATGCGCCTTCTCCCTGTCTCTTTTGCCTCACATTGCACCGCCATTCGCGCATGCTTCACTGCCTCGGTCCTTCGTCCCCATCAGCTTCGCCTACACCAAGCCGCACTTGCACACGCCACCTCGCCGGCTACCTCGTTGGCCATCTCGCCGCGACATTAATTGGTCGTGCAGCACCACCCTAGCTTTTGGCCTTCGTCCGCGCCACGCCCCTGTACCGCTCCTCCACCTACTCGACATTCCACAACCGCTGCTTCCACCCCCAGCACCTCATGCACCCGTGCTAGTAAGACACTGCCTCTCTCGTAGTGCCACTCGCCACTAGCTCGCACCCGCGCAGCGCCATTCCCACCCTGTTGCCCACCTCACCGCCACGCGCCATGGCCATCCTGGCTTGCACACTGTTGCCACTGCCTCAAATGGCTATAAAAGCTCGTGCCCACTGCACCATTTTCTTCATCAACCTCCACTTCACTCCACTGCTACACCCCATCGTCCCCAACCCCGACCAATCCTCTCAATTGCTGTCGCCCCCGTTTTCTTCTCCGGTGAGCCCAATCCCGATCCGTCGCCACCCTCTAGACCCCGTCACCAGCACTATCTTTCCCTCCCATAGCCATCCCACACCACCATTATAACATTCCAATTTTTTGAGCTTTAATTTTTTTTGAATAGTTAGTAGTTGGAAAATTCACCCTTGAGTTTTTATTTGAATTTTCATTCAAAGCTTAACATGGACTTTGCTATCCAAACCATTTATTATGATTAATGTCAACATCAATTATTGTTAAAACTATTTTATTTGGGTTCTATGTGCTTGGATATATTTTCTAGATTTTTCTAGAATTTTTTCGAGCTCATTTGCTATTTTCTAAGTGCCATTTGCATTTTCTGTTATTTATAAAATAGAAAACCTATTTAAAATCTCAGAAAACATCTCGGGCCGAATCTCTTTCTCAGCCCGTTCCTATTCCTTTGGTCCTGTCCAATTTCTGTGGCCCAAATCCTCTCCCCAGCCCAGCCATCTACGTGTGATCGTCCCGCCGCTGACGCATGGGCCCTACCGCCTTCGTCCCCACAGCGTCGTCTTCGTCACGCATGCTCGCTACAGTGGCTGCCATTGCTGGAGCTCGAGGTCTCGTATGACAACGAGACTTTTCCAACTAAACTACCCTGGATTTTCAATTCAAATCTTATCTCTTCCCTTCCTACACCCGAATTCGGTAAAATCTTATCCTGTATCCCTTCCTACACTACTACAGAAAAGGTCTCCATAGACGGTTCAAAAATGTCATCACATACGGTTTCGTAAGCCGTGTGAGTTTATGGATCAGTAATGACATGAGGTCATTACAGACGGTTTTTGAACCGTCTATGATGCAGACTATCACAGACAGTTATTAACTCAAAACCGTTTGTGATAGTCAACTATCACAGACGGTTTGTAGATCAAACCTTCTGTGATAGCTGATGTATCACAGATGGTATGTCCTAAGGAACCGTCTGTGATATTATTTTGTATTGCTAAATCTATTTCTGTTTATTGGCTAGCCTTAGGAAATGCTAGCCATACCCTCTGAAACAAGCTGAAACACAACAAGTACATGTATACATCCAATTCACATTTATTTCAGAAACAAGCACATCCAATTCACATTCATTTCAGAAACAAGAACATGATCCAATTCACATTCATTTCAGAAACAAGCACACCCAATTCACAAATCAATTAACTAAAATTAACCATTCATGTACATTTACACACATGTACCATTAAGTTCAATCTTATCCCAATCAAGTTCAATCTACATTGTGGAACTTCCCATTTGGATTTATGACCTCACGATTCAAGAATGCCGCAAAATGTCCTCGAATGTTTATGAGCTGGCCTTGTTCCAACGTATAAATTCGTGCATATATAAATTGATAAGTATGAAATTATTATTACAAGATTGACAATCCTGAGAATCATTGGTCATCGCGGAACCGACGAGTAGTTCCAGGTTGTGGCAAACATAGTATCCACAGAGGTTATAGGCCGGCGGCTGCTGGTGGCACTGCAAAAATAGAATTGGTTAGTTTGAGAGGCGTTACTACGAAGTGTTATATAGGATTAATGTGTAGTAGCAAATACTGGGAAATTTAGATCGTGTCGCAGAATCCTTCCCTTGCAATTCCCTCCTTTAGCAAAGTATACGGCGAATGTCCTACGTGATTTGAAGAAGTTAGCCTTAGCCATTGCAAAGGAAGGAAAGACTACCATAGAGTTATCTACGGAGGAAATGTGTTTACCCGTCGATTAATTGTTGGACAATTGTGAAGTCGTGTGTGGCCCTCTTTAGGGAATCTAGGTATATTGCCCTGTTCCGTTTTTGTATAATTACAATTAGAATCCAGTGGAACCTACACAGGTATGTTGCCATGGTCATTAAACCTAAGTTCGTGTTGCTTATAAAGCGCAAATCAACAAGTATAGCCACTAGTGTAGCACTTACTCCTGGTTGTAGGGCAAAAGTATGAATTCCTTGTTGCGGTGAGCCAGCAATGACTCCGTCATTTAATCCTCGACGAATTTTGCATTCTTCATGATGGTTTGCAAGGAGACCAAGTGTGGGTCGAGGAAACCTTCTGGTGAATTCCTTAATTCATCTTCGTAAATCATGTGTATGTATATGTATATATATGTATATATATATATATATATATATATATATATATATATATATATACACAAAAGCAAGGAGTTATATATAACATTTATCAGTATTACACGAACGTTGACCGTGATTGTACACACTTACAGTGTCTAGCATCGCATGAGTGAGGCGTTGAGGGCGTTGAGGTTGAAGAGGGAGAACAAGTCTTCGAATGTCATCGTGAAGACATAGTCTTGAACCATGTGGTTAAGATGATCCTTCTTGAACTTAACGTTGACACCCGAGTGTCATTGTCCATCCGTCTTGTTGGTCTGTTCCATGCACCATGTATGCAATCTCGTGTAAGAGAATCCTATGGTACGGTTGGGCTGTACCGTTTCGACCAACGGCTCACCTAGCACGAATTTCCAGGCCAACGGCAAGAAGGAGATATCAAAACAGGAGTCGATCGTCTTCGATTTGCCCTTGCTACCTCGCGTTTTAGAGGTTGACTTCACGAGAGTCGACCAAGCATGAGGTGTAGATGCATCTGATGCACCGGACCCTTGCCGCTTCAGTGTAGGTAGCTCTCGTGGACTTGACACCGTTGCAGGATATTCCCGTGAAGTTGACACCGGAGCAGGTAGCTCTAGGCAGATCTCCCTCTTGGGCCACTGGATGAACGTTCCAATGGCTTTCCCTAGAGTCATGACCTCGTCGTTTGGGGGAATCTACAGTGAGACGATCGCGAAATTGGTATAAACACCATCCACATTCACTTTTGCGAAACCTGGTGTTGGATTTACACCGTGCACCAAAGCTCCGACACTAGATGGATACACTTGGCCCCAAGTAGCATCTAAGGCAACGGAGGCATATCTCACTTGGAGCTTACACTTCATAGCCACCTACATAATGATGCAAAATTAGCTACTTCAATAGGCCTAAATGGATCAAGAATTCCAGAGATAATAATTATTACCAGGATGTCATCGACATGAAATCTGTCGTCACCTTTTGGGGTAGGGTTAGGGTTAGACGCGCAGCTACTCGGATGTTTGGGGGGCTGGCTAGCACAGTAGGGGCAGGGGTTTGCAACTGATTTTTCCTAAGCCTTTCCTCAAGGCTCTCCATCTGCCGTCGCATATCATCTCAGACGCGATCATTGATCTCATCTCTGATAGATTCAATGATCTCATCTCTGAGGTATTCACGAATCTCCTCTCGTAGCTTTGCATCGCACTCGGCTTTGGCTCTCTTCCTACTCCGATACGCTTTAGAGTCCTCTGGGAATCCATGTTTTCATGGAACATAAAGACCAAGACCTCTCGTGCGACCCGGGTGCTCATTGTTTCCCAGGGCCGCGGAGAGTATATCTCTCTCCCTGACTGCGTGGAATGAGTCTCGGGAAGATTGTGTACTCAATGTTTCTTGTAATAGCCCAACATATAATTTCACTTCCTATGAAGTTATGGAGTAATTACAAACTAGGTAGTTCAATATCTTACCAGGTGCTGGGACACTTCCTTGTCTGCGGGGTTTAGAAAGGAGATGGGCCCCGAAGAAAGGATAGATAACCTCGCTCTTAGCTAGTTTTGGGCACGCTCATCAGGGATCCCGACAAATGGTGGGGAGGCATTCGAACGGTTTGCCTGCTAGTCCTGATCCCTCTATTGCGGGATTTTACCCGCATACTCACGGTGCTGAGTCTATGGGGGTGCATGTTTTTTGCTTGGAGGGCCCTGTGCGCCGCACTTTCAGTCCTAAAATCATCTGTCGTCTTTTTCGTCATAATGTCTTCCCAGTACTCTTCCAAGAACGGATACTTGTGGACGGGCTTTAGATTCTTTTCCACGTTCTTGACAAGTATACTCTTGAAGTTCTTCCACGCTTTGCACGCCTGTAGCAATGCGTGTTGTCGCACGGAGTTCTAGTGTTGTTCCGGGATCTCGAACGATTGAAAAATATCCGTCAGTAGCTCACCTTTCTGAGCTTTGGTCAACTCCTTCCACGAATAGTAGGTGATGTTGACCCGTTCCCATACAACTATTCCAACCGTTTTTCGGAATACGGACGCTGCTCGTCGATGATTGATAGGGGTCCCAAACTCATCGACCTCCGTGATGGTAAATCAGCCCCTGGGCCTTTTTGATATTCCTCTACCGCGCTTGGATATTCCAGAGGACGGCGCATCAGACATATAAGGCGACGATGACGAAAAATGAGTGAAAGACATCTTCACAAGAAATAGAATTTCTGACACGCATGAACATATTATCATAAGATTCGATCTCTATGTGTATGAGTATGCACACCAATTAATAAATAATTGGGATATGTAGGGAAGAAATTAGGACCAATATAATGACATAATTGACATATAAACATGTAAATCCTCCAAGTCATTTAAAAGGAAAAATATGCTCAACACAAACATCGTGTGAACAAATGAAATCAGCATAAAGCTAAGATTTAACATTTTGATTTTGCTCTCAATTGTAGAGTAAGAATTCCAATTAGAGCTCAAGTTCAAACCCGATTATCAAAACAATTTCAGTACAAGACTATTATCATCACAGAGCATTCATCTCAAGCCCACCACACCACATTGCAATATATTCCAGTAGCAGTATCAAAACAAATACCATATGAATCACTGACTAGAATAAATACAAATTCCTAAAACAAGTACAACACCTTATACTACTCAGTGTTTGAACCAGATACCAGCGCAATTATCATGAGTCCATGAGGACCATGACATATTGATTGAAAGAGTGAGGAAAAGGGGCGTCGGGTCGGCAACTCGACATCGGTTACCTTTGGGTGTCGAGGAGAAGGACGAGCAGGGAGCAGTACCTGAGCAGCAGGGCAGCGGTGAAGGGGAGGCACACTGGGCTCAGGGAGGAGGCGGCATCGAGGCCAGCGACGACGGGCTCGGGGGAGGAGGCGGCGTCGAGGACGGTGGCGACGGGCTCAGGGGAGGAGTGCACCGGGCTCGAGGAGGAGGTGGCATCGAGGACGATGGTGACAGACTCGAGGGAGGAGTCGCGCTGGGCTCGAGGAGGAGGGGGCATCGAGGACGCAGCGACGGGCTCGGGGGAGGAGGGAGAGTTGAGAAACTTCATCGTTTGAGTGGAGGACGCGGGCAAACCCTAGAGTCCGAATATAAATAGGGTTGGACATTACAGATGGTTCTAAAGTAGAACCATCTGTGATAAATAATATCACAGACGGTTCCAATAAATAACCATCTGTAATATATTATCGCAGACGATTTGTAGATAAAACCAGCTGTAATATTCTTTTGTATTGATAAATCTAGTTCTGTTTATTGACTAGCCTCAGGAAATGCTAGCCATGCCCTCTGAAACAAGCAGAAACACAACAAGTACATGTATACATCCAATTCACATTCATTTCAGAAACAAGCACATCCATTTCACAGTACAAATCAATTAACTCAAATGAACTAAAATTAACCATTCAGAACACATATACATACATTGGTCAATCTTTAAAAATTAGCCCTTCATGATGATCGACGCGTATGTAGCTAGTTTCGTCATGTTGTTCTTCCTCGACCCTTATGCCATTTCCAAAAGGAGGCAACTCATCAAATTTATTGTATTCTTCCTAGTCCACTACATTCTTAATTCTGACAATCCTCTTTTTCCATGAAGAACCACGTGGCACTTCTTATTTGCCTGGTCGATTACATGGAAGACTTGAACAAATTGGTTAGCTAGTACGAATGGTTCGTCTTTGTATCCAACATGTTCGTGGTCCACGGTAGTGACACCATACTTGTCGACCTTCACCTATGAGAGATGGACCCAACGACACCGAAATAGGGAGATCTTAAAAAGCACATAGTCGAGCTCCCATATCTCCTCTATGAGCCCAAAGTAGGAGCTCCTCAGCCCATCGGTACCCATTTATATCGTATCCTGAGTCTGTGTATAGAATGTGTACCCATTTATGTCGTATCCTTGCCATATCACAACTATAAATGTTGGCCCTTTTGCCAACCATGTCAGCATATCACTTGACATGCTCCTAGTGAGTCGCTCCTTCAACCATTGGTTGAACCGACTGTTGTGCTGTCTCATGATCCAAACATCTGGTCGCTCTGGATTCTGTTGCCGAAGCACGTTCTTGTGCTGGTCGATATATGGGGACACTTTAGTCATGTGTTGCAAGATTGTGAAATGGGCTTGAGCATATGCATCCATATCTGGAGTGGTTGCTTTCCTTCCAATGGTCCCGATACCCTCGAGCCTCCCCTCATGGCGAGATCGAGGCACACCTATTGGTTCAACCTGAGCCATATAATCGACGTAGAACTCAATGACCTCTTCGGTTGCATAACCTTCAACGATGTTGCCCTCCGGCCGAGATCGATTTCGTGCATAGGACTTGAGAATTCCTATGAACCTCTCGAACGGGTACATGCTACGTAGGAATACATGCCCCCACATCTTTATCTCCCTCACAATGTGAACAATGAGATGGACCATGATATCGAAAAACGACAGAGGGAAATAAATCTCAAAATCACATAGAATCGTCACCACCTCATCCTGTAAAGCATCTAGTCCTTCGGGATCATTGACCTTCTGATCAATTGTGTTAAAGAAATAACACAGTCTCATGATTGTCTCTCAGACCTTGATCGACAAAATACTTCTAATTGCAACAGGGAGCATCTGTGTCATCAGCACATGACAATCATGAGACGTCATGCCAATTAACTTCACATCTTCCATCGAAACAAGTTTCTTCATGTTGGCGGAGTAACCGGACAGAACTTTCACACCATGCAAGCACTAGCACAGTTCAGTTCTCTCATCCTTGGACATAGTGTAACAAGCAGGGAGAAGGTACGTTCGTACTTTATTGGTCTTTGTCTGTTCTAACTCAGGTCTAATGTCCATATCAACCAAGTCAAACTGTGCATTGACACCATCCTTTGTTTTGTCACGAATGTTTAGTAAGAGACCAATCAAGTTGTCACATACATTCTTCTCTACGTGCGTGACGTTGATGCAGTGGCAAACTTCTAGGTGCTTCCAATAAGGTAAGTCCTAAAATATTGATCTCTTCTCCCAAATGTTCTTCTCACGGGTCCTCGATTTACGTCCCTTTCTGAGCACAACATCTAAATCCATGTCATAGACCTCTTTTCCGCTTAATTGCCTTGGAGCTGATCTGTCCTCCTTCTCTCCATCTAATTGTTTCTTCATCCTGCGGTATGGGTGAGCCCTCCGAAGGAACCTACGGTGACGCATGTACACGATTTTGCACGAGTGCTTCAGCCACACACTCTCGGTATCATCTAAGTGGTGAGTACAAGATTTGGCCCCTTTTGTACTCTGGCCGAACAGGTTAGCAAGGGCAGGATAATCATTTATGGTGCAGAACAACAAGGAGCGTAAAGTGAAGTTCTCTCGTTTGTACGCATCCCATACTGTACCCTTTCAATCCATAGTATTTTTAGATCTTCCATCAATGGTGCTAGGTACACATCAATATCTTTCCCAGGTTGCTTCGGCCATTGGATAAGTATCAACAGCAAAATATACTTTTGCTTCATACACAACCAAGGAGGAAGGTTGTAGATACAGAGAGTCACGGACCAAGTGTTATGTTGGCTGCTCATGTTACCGAAAGGATTCATTCCATCTGTACTCAATCCAAACCTTATATTCCTCGGTTCCACATCGAAGTTTACAAACCTCCTATCGATGTTTCTCCACTGGGCGGAATCAACAGGGTGTCTTAGCTTTCCATCATTCTTACGCTCCTCTGAGTGCCAATGCAGCAGTTTTGCATCCTTTGGGTTCGCAAAAAACCGCTTCAAACTGAGAATTACAGGAAGATACCACACCACCTTAGTAGGAGGTCCTTTCTTCACCTCGATTCTCTCGCCGTGATCTAATTGATTCTTATGCTTGTATCGGGATGTGTTGCACATCGGACATACATGCATATTTACACACTCGTTATGGTAGAGGATGCAATCGTTCGGACATGCATGTATTCTTTCTACTTCCATTCCTAATGGACAAAGAACCTTCTTGGCTTTGTAGGTAGTTTTGGGCAACTCATTTCCCTCTAGAAACATGTCCGCTAAGAGTCCTAATAGCGCCGTGAAACTCTTGTCGGACCAACCGTTGCTTGCCTTCAATTTCAGTAGTTCAAGCACGGATGACAACCTTGTGTATTTTGGCTTACAGCCCGAGAACAAAGGTTTTTCTGAGTCCTCCATCAAGCCCCAGAATTTAACATACTACCTCTCATCACAGTTCCCTTCTGCATAGCGAAGCATCTGATCTAGATTGTCATCGTGCAGCCTATCCGAATCGGAACTACAATCGACATCATCCGGTGGCATATTGTTGACTTCGTCGACGATGTCGTTATTACTACCTTCATGTATAATCTGCTCTTCATCGTGACTGGTCCAACGTGTATAGCCCTTTTTGAAACCCCTTCAAATCAAGTGTGCTTCAATCTGCGCTCAGTTCTTAAACATCTTCAGATTCTTGCAGTCAATGCATAAACAGTACATATATTCCACCCCTTTATTCAACATATCCTCCTCGGTAGCTCTTATAAAAGCATATACGCCATTAATGTACTCTTCACTCACATGGTTGCTAGCGTACATCCAGCTTCGGTCCATCTACGCGACGCATATAACAATTTGGTGTTAAATATTGAATTAATTAATTAGTATACTATAGATGCAACTTTTGATATGTCATTTGAAATAAGTATCTCTAATGAACTAAAAAAACACCAATGCACCCTAGAGTCAAGTTGTTCATCACAAACACATTATAGATAGCCCATACCCAACTTCAGATGACAAGAAGCCAACACTTGCAAAACAACACAAAAAGTTAGATCTAAACTATCTTCAATTCTCTCTTTACCGATCTAAACCATCTTCAATTCTGTCTTTACCAAGCTAGATCTAGAATATAATGCAAAGAATAAATTAATTATGTACTAACCATCGATAGTCAAGAACAAATTACCAAATCCACGGTATCCTTTCACCAAATTGCCTCAAAGCCCCACCTCCTGTAGTAGCAGTGAGAATAGAGCAGGAATTTAAGATAGATCGATCTATGAGAGTCGAGTTTGCAATAAATGAGATTATCACAGATGGTTTTTTTAATACAAACCGTCTGTGAAGAGGATGGGAAGTCATAGACGGTTCATGTTGAAAACCGTCTGTGAAGTATCAATATCACAGACGGTTCTTGTTCAGAACCGTATGTGAAGTTTCACAGATGGTTTTCAACATGAACCGTCTGTGATATTACCTCTTCACAGACGATTTTTAGCGCATAAAGTAACACAGACGGTCGCTAAACCAAAACCATCTGTGATTGTATTTAATATAGACAGTTTTGGTCAACCGTCTATGATCAAGCATCCAGTATTAGCCCTTTTGTAGTAGTGCTATCACTGAGATTTCATCGGGCTCATTTCAGACTCAATTTGGGATCTTGCCAATCCGGTACGCTCGGGCCCTATAAATAGGACCCCGAGGATCGCCTCAACGCCCTCATCCCAAACCCCAACCCTGTAACATCCCAAACTATGGTGTGTGTTTCAAATGTAATAAAAATGAGGAGGAATTAAAACTTTTGAACATGCACTGGTTTTATGGAGCTTTGCATAATTGTTGGTCTTGAAAATGTTGAAAATAAAGAAAACATACAACACAAATTAGAGTTTGAAAGGAAAACAGGAACAAAAACTTGTGATAATCCTCTAGAAATAAGTTATTCAAATACTAGAATAATTATCACGAATTAATATATTTTTTCCCAAATTTTTGGAACCAAATTCAACCTCTAGAAAATTCAAACACAAGTTAAAGACCTATCCTAAGTTTGAATTTAAATTACACAAATTAATTATTGAATAGTAGGTTTTCAAATTTTATTTGAAAACTAGGTTGTCCCAGGAAGCCCTCTGATTTATTTCAGAATTTTTAGAAATTTATTTCTAATTATAAAGCCCTAGTCAAACTTGGCTTTTGTTTGGTCAAATCTGGGAATTAAAACCCAAAGATCGCTCATCGGCCCTGCCAGCCATCGCCCGACCGAGCCACTGCCTCGACCTAGACGCTTAGCTGCACTGCCACGGACCCGGCGCCATCACCGTCCGTCCCTCGATCGTGTGGTCCTCGGTCGCCTGCGCGCTTCGTCTGCCAGGCTGCTGCTTTGTCAGGCTGCTGCTGGGCCCGGCCGTCGAGTCGCTATCAACCTCCTGTCGCGTCGCGCAGAACGCAAGCGCCACACGCCCGCGCCACTCTGCCGTGCCCCCGTCCCCGCCAGGTCACGCCGTGAAGCCACCGCCCAAGCTGACCTATCCAGGAGCGTCTCCTGCTAACACCGCGTCCATCTCCGTCCTTGCCCGAGGATAATACCTTCCCGAACCCTCCATTTTTGCTCATTCCTTCTCTCGGGGGTGAGAAGGAAGAGGCTCAACTGAGCACCACGCCGGGGTAAGCTTCGACCGCGTGGTCCTCCTCCCTTCTACCTTCCTTGTCCTCTCCATTTCGGCTAACACGAGCTCTTGCCTTGCCTTGTAGTTTCTGCTCCATCTTCGTGCTCTGGAAGGTGCTGGAGCGCGCTCCCGAGGTCAACGCTCATGTCAACTTCCATCTCGGTGAGTCTTACCCTAAATCTTGCGCGTCATCTCTAGCCTCGTTGCACATCTAAGGAAACCCCCCTATCAATTTCCTCCTTGCATCGCAGGGTCGCTCGAATTTGGAAGATCCCCCTTTGTCGGCCGCCGCGGCCATTATCATCGCCAAGTCACCCCCAAGCTCCCCTAACCTCTCCAACTCTCGGGTAAGCTTCCTAGGATCCTCGAGTTGCTTTAGAGCAGTTGTCTTGTGCAATTTGTGCGTCGGGGCTTCGTTCCCCTTTTGCCGTGTCACGGTCTCGCCGCCCCACTCCGGCTCGCCGGCGGCCTAGTGCTCCCCCGCCGCTGAAACACTTAGCATTAGCTGCACTAGGCTATTAGGGTCCCATCCCGGGCCTTGGTCGGTGTCATTGTGGCACGCGTGTACGGCAAGATCGCCGCGGTAAGCGGTCAAGCAATGAGCCATTGTCGGATTTCCGACCGCCATCAGAGCGATGATTAGTTAAGCGTTGATGACAATGATTAGTATTAATAACGCAATCTTTGTCAGAAAATCCTGGGTTAGCTGTTCCTTGAGTCACTTACAGGTGGGCCCAAAACCTTAAATGCACAGTAAACCGCTGGATGGTCCATGGACCGGTGCCTTTTTCAGAGACTATTAGTTCACGACCGCTTCATGAGCTGTGTATATGATCAAGGTCCCACATGTCAGTAGCATTTTAAATCGGAAATGGAAATGGAAAACGGTACTGTTTAGTAGACCCCACCCATCATAGTCTATGGCTAGCTCTTGGCCGGTAAGAAAAGTCTTTAATGCATGTTTAATTTCAGAAATGAATTATTTATGAACTGAAAATTAGTTAAACTTCAAAATTGCATAAGTAATTCATTTTAGCTCCAAAATTGATGATTCAAATTTTGTTAGTTTCCATTTTAAATGTAATTTAATGTAAAAATGGAATGAACCATGTTACTGTTACATAAAATACTTTTGGCAAAATTACTTTAGGTTTAGTATTATTGTTGCACTAAAAATTGCTTTAACTTCAAAAATGCATAAGTATTTCTCTGTAATTCCAAAAAGAGTAAACTCAATTTTGTTAGAATCCTCTGTTAGTGTAGTTTATTGTAAAATAGGTTATGAACATGATACTATTGCTGAAAATCTTATTTTGCATGTAACTTGTGTACTACTTTCATAACTTTGAAAAATCATAGAAAATTCATCTTAGCTCCAAATGAGGTGAATCAAATTCCATTGTTCATCTCATGTGGTGATATTAATACCATAAAAATTTCAAGTGCACCACTGCTCTGGAAATTTTCACCAAAACAATTAATTCGGGTGAACAGTAACCGGTTGCAATATTATTGAATTTTTCCAGAAAACTGATCTTCTAGCTGTCATAACTATTGCATGGTTGCCCTTAAATTGTTATCCCCTGCTACAAATATAAGTTATTAATATCGCTGGTGAATTAGAGCCCGGTGATTTAATTATGCTCTTTTATTGTCTTTACGGTGTCATGCTTAGAAATGCTTAGCTATCGGTAGTATTGGGCGGTTATCGACTTAGTCGATAACTTTGATCACACATATCATTTTATTACTCTTTGATCAGCACCTTGTGCTAAATTGCTTTGAAAACTAAAAGTGCAAATGAAATGATTCAGACTTGGGCCAGTGGTTGGATGGTGGGATATTGGGTGTGTGTGTGTATGTCTTGCCCAGGTCAACAAGGACCGAACATCTTGTTTCACCAAACCCAAGCATTATTGCGTGCTAACCACGCGAGAGGGATATGGGACCTCTCTTGACTAAGTACCTTGGGCGGTCTTAATTATGAGCTGGTTGGTGGTTGAAAAAGGAAATGTTGTGATATGAGGGGAACATTAGCAAATCGGCTTGAGCTGGCTAATGTGTCTTTCTCTTGTTGGGTTGCGGCTCTTAATTAGCATCATTCATGGGAAATATCTCGTAGGACTTAGCCGTGCCGGCGTACCAAAAGAAGTGTGCTAATCTAGTGGCGAAAAGGCGGTCTGGCGTGTGGGTACATTGGTGCACCCCTGCAGGGTTAAAACTATTCGAATAGCCTCGTCCTAGGTTATGGACAAGCTTGGGATTGGATTTGCAGGAGTTAGACTCAACATTTGGAATTCCTAATTAAAACTTGATGTGGGTAGTACGAATGGGGAGTTCATGCTATTGTTGTGGTGGCTATTGGGTTAGCCACTTCCAGGTTGTTTTGTTATTATTGTTACTTATTTATCGCTGTTTTTATCAAATAAAAACAGATTGCAAAATTGCTTTAAATCTATTACATTATTGCAAATGAAAACTTGCTTTATGCTAAAAATGGGTCTAAAGCCTGCTCCACTTAAATAAGCTTGCATGTAGCTATTTATATAGGCCTGTTACTCTACACATAAGTCTTACGAGTACATTTTTGTACTCATTTGCTATGCTTTAATTAAATTGTTGCAGAGAAGGAAGTTGCACCCCAAGGGTTATACTTCTGCGAGATGTGCGGCGGTTTCGAGGACTAGGTTGGTGGCCCGGTTGGTTGCCTTGTGGGTTAAGGCACACTGATTGGCTTTTGTTTATCGCCATCTTATGGCACTTTGCTTCCGCTGTTATTTAAAACTCTTTAGTTGTATTTGGCCGGTTGGCCCCTTTTGTAATAACTCTATATTGCATGTCTTTCGTATTGCTTAGTTGTGCTTTGGACTCTATTGTGTTGAATGGAATTGATGCATAATTTTTTGTATGGGGTATGTGTACTGCATTCTGGGAAGTACGTATACGCCGAGAGTCGTGATATTTAATTTGTAATGCTTGAATCATCTTAATGGTTAAGTATTACAAGTTAAATACCTCGGGTTCTCACAAACCCTCTCTACTTCTAGAACCCTACCGCCGCCGTAATTTGGAGTTCTAGGGTTTCAACCGAGGTTGTCGTTTTTGCAAATTGCACTGATGTCATGGTCGCCTCGATAACTTCGACTGCACCGTTGGGTCCGTTGTCACCAGAGCTCCCTCTAGTGCCCTTCCCCGTCACCAGTACCTCACCGGAGCTACAGTCTAACAATACCCGCACGTTCTTCTCCGCTTGAAGCTCGCCGCCGGCCATCATCGTTGTCCTCAAACACCCGGGAGTGCACCCATAGGTTTGCAATAACCTCCTCTACACGCCGGTACCACTTACCACCGGTGAATTACCGCCGTTTGCCGGAGCCTTTGGTTCCTGAGCCATATCGCCGGTGAAGCTAACGTGTCCGTCCACATCAGCGCATGTGCGGGCGTGTTGTCCTGCGTGGCGCTGCGTCAGTGGCCACATGCACATACGCGTGGTAGATCCAAACCCCCCAGATCCAAAGCTTGGTGGATCCAGTCTACCGTGAGCCATCTCAATGACGTGTGGGTCCGACATGTCAGGAGATTTTCTATTTTCCTTTTCTTTTTCTTTTCGGCTGAAAAACCAGGGCTGACGTCATGCTTGCATCATAATCTGATTTTCCAGTAAAAAATAAATCAAGAAATTCCAATTTAGGTATTTTCTTTAGATTAGATCTTCCAAAAGCCATATCTTTTTCATTCGAACTCCGATTGAACCTATTAAATTTTTTAAATTCATCTAAATTTGAGATATATTTTAATGAGATTTTTATTTAATTTGTAGAGTATGTTTTCTCTCTGTTATTTATTTATTTTATTTATTTGCTTCGTTTGCGAGTAGACGTTGATTCTTTGAGGAATTTTGAAGGAGTTCACCAAGATCAAGACCAGTACCAAGATCTCTTTCAAGACAAGTTGTACCTTTGATCATATTGAACCCAGTTTTTAAAATTAAGTTGATTCAATTATTGCATTTACTTTAAGTATTTACTTGAATGCTTTTGGGTTTAGTTATTAATCCAATTTGTTTATATCCACTTTGTCTATTGTTATGTCATGATCTTTTATCACCCTAGATTGGTTTATTATTAGTTGGTATTAGCATAGCACCAACGTGGGTTGGTTAGACACGAGTAGATTGCTTAGCTATGCAACGAGTAATCATTTCATGTGAGTGCAAATATGAATCTGACTAAGTGATTATAGAACTTTGTGATAAAACTGTGTGCGCTGTGTGCTATTACTCATTGATGGCATGTGTTACACCTAACCAACAGGGTGTGAAAAGATTTAGACTGAGGCAAGTGGTGGAAACTCTGTGATTTGGTGGAGCTTAGTGCTTGGGATTTGAAAAGAATGATTGCTTAGTTAGAAATTGGAAGTCTTGCCTTGGTCAATTAAGGACTTAACTTTGTGCGCCATTGAACTGAGCCACAACTGTACAACCTCAGGCTTGGTATGGGATGGGCCTAACTTAGTAAGTTATGGAATCTCGACATTGACTACTCAGGTAGTATGTTAGGCTCTGTGCCAAGGTGGAGGTGTGTTTCTGCCTCTGTAGCGATTCACATTTATGAGCGGTTCGCTGTCTTCAGGTCCAACGATGTGCAACGGGCTAATTTCCTGTGTGGACATTGGTGCCATCAGTAAAATACATCGGGAGTGTCAATGTTTGAGATGAAGTTTCTGAAATATTTTATTATGATCAGTGCTAGCTACAATGATTGTATCGTGTGGGTAAAGTGTACAACCTCTGTAGAGTGTTAAACAAATCTATTCGAATAGCTGTATCCGTGGTCATGGACATGCTCGGAGATTTCACACAAGGGTTAGATTTTTCATAAAATATTTGGGAAGGGAGCTGTGTGATCTAAGTTATATAGTTGTGTGAATAATTTGATTAGGCTTTGTGTTCTTTGTGAAAACAAATGTTAAATTAATATTGTTTATTTGTTTTAAGTTGTGTTTTAATCTATTATTCATATTCAATTGCAAATGTTGCATTTCTACAAAAGAACAACAGAAGCCATTTCTTTTGGAATAAACCATCATGTATACATTGCATTCTGTGGTATAACTTGTGAGTACGGTTGTGTACTCATGCTTGCTGTAATCAATCAACAGAAGTGGAGGAGTCTTTGCCCACTTTTGAGGAGTTCTACGAAGGTGCTGATCGCTAGGTCTTGATCCTAGTCGGTTGCCTGTGGTGAATCGATGGGTTTCCACTGAAGTTTATTTTGTTCCGCCGCTGCTTATTTAATTATTGCCAGCCTTGCGAGGCTTAATAAATGTAAACTAGACCAAAAGGTCACAACCGTTATTTGTTATTCAAATTACTCGTTTATTCTATTATTTCGTCCTGTGTGGATCAATATTCATCTATGTTGACACTGTGTGCACTAGCAAGATCTTGGACTAGTGCATTATACACAGACGGTGCTGAATTCAATTTTTGGGTCCTGACAACCATTCATCCCCTCCTCGACGCTAGTTCACCGGCACCAAGCCTCCACATCGTGCCGCCGACGGTCACTGTCGCTAGCCATCGTGCTCCCCGAAGCGTCTAGAAGCTTTTGCATGCACCAATATTGGTTGCGGCACCACCGAAGACTGCCGGCATCGTTTCTCTGCTTCGGCCATTCGCCGCCGCCACCGCTTGCTCTTCATCGGATCTCCTTCGCCCGTGTAAAGCCACAAAATGGGTTGATCATGCCATGGGGATGCCGACTGCAACTTCCCTCACCATCATCGACCACCACCACTGTCGTAATTGCCACCACTACCGTCGGCCAAAGAGGAGGAAGGGAAATAGAGGGAGCCAGCGAGAAGAAAGAAAGAAGGGAGTTAGGCTCCCTTTGGTTGAAAGCCGAATTGGGCCAAATGCCCACGTGGACCTCCAAGTAAACCCAAAGGCCAATTTAACTCAATACTGTGTAAGTTGTGCAGCCCACCACTATTCACTTTCACCCAATTACTATGCAGCCCATTACCACCCAGCCCAAACCAACTTCTATTCATCAAACCCGGCCCGCTCTGAATAGTGTTGACTCAACACTATTCATCAAACCCTTTACTATTCCTACCCAAACCTATTAGTGAATTGTAACATCGCAAATTTGGATTTTATTTGAAGCATTTAAAAATAAAATTAACCATTTGAATTTTCTTGGTTAAGTTCCAGCTTAGTTTTAATTTTTAGAAATCAAAATAATTTAATGTGATTAAATTAAACTTCAATTTGTTTAAAATTTTGTTTTATTTGGGTTCCTTGAGATCCAGAGTATTTTCTGGAATTTTCTAGGAATTTTTGGAATTTATTTGCTATTTCTTTGAGCTCGGTTTTATTTATTTCAATTTCTGAAATTCAGAAATCTTTTTAAATCCAGATTTCTTCCTTGGGCTCAATCTACTTCCTCGGCCTTTTTTCCTTTTCCTTCCGGTCCAACTCCTTCCTGCTTTTTCTCTGTGCAGCCTCTGCTTCGCCTTCTGCTTGGCCCATTCATCACAGACATCTCCTTTTCAAGAAGTCGCCAACAGAGCCCACCAACAAAGCCGCTAGCCCTACCCTTTTCCCTCGCTGCCAAGTGGACCCACTGCCAGTTTCACATCGATAGTGTTCTTCCTCCCTCGCAGAGCCTCTGTCTCTGTCCGAGACGATTGAAGCCATCGTGCTCCTCATAAAGCCTCCCATCCCGTGCCTATATAAGCCGCCACACTGCTTCATAATCTTCGCCTTGAGCTCCTCTCCCAAAGCCCCAAGTCTCCATCCCGAGAGTGTAGCTGAATTCGCTTTTAAAGCTGTCGCCGCCGAAGCACTTCTCTGCCGATGTCCGACGTTTTCCATCCGTGCCACCACCACCATTGGGTTCATGTCTTCGCATTCTACATCGTTTTCCCATCTTCATCCTCGAAGGATCGTCAGACCACCATCGCCCTTTCATCCTCAAAATCGGCCATGCCGCCCTCTGCTCGATCTCCTCGCTGGTGAGCCCTCTTGCCCTCCCGTGCATGTCACACCATGTTCCCGTGTGTTCTCCTCCAATCCCCACCTCCCTCTCGATCCCTTCACCTCTATAGCACGTCGTTGCCATCGCCCTAACTTCTTCCCCTCCTGCCGCCATCGCCTCGGCTATCCTTTGGTATCCCTGAGCTGCCCTTTGGGTTCCTTGTGCCACCACCGTCCTCGTGCTCCTCCTCGTTTCCTTAGAACGTCGCTGATCCACCAAAGTCATCGCGCACTCGAGCCGCCTTGCCGCCATTATCGCCTCCGCCACTGCTTCGCCGACTCCCTCACCGCGTCGCCACCTCCCTTAGCATCACCGAGCCATCGACAACCCATATTTCTAGTCGGCCGAAGCTCCCTCGCCGCTGTCCATCGCCGCCGCTGTGCCCTAGGACTTCCAGAGCCACTCCCCTGTTCTCCCTCTTTGCGCTAGCTCCATTCTCTCTCTTACGAGTGGGACCGCTTGTCAGTGTCTTCCTCTCTCTGTCTTCTTCTTTCACTTACACCTTGGCCTCACATGTCACCCACAAAAGTTGTGAAACTGGTCCACCATAGTCTAGAGCCAGCCCGTGGACTTGGTCCACAGACCTAGGTCCATTTGTCAGCCTCTCCAACCTTTTTCCAGGTTTTCTTTTAATTTGGAAATTTAGAATTTCAATAGGTTCGACCTGTTAGCCTTTAGCGATTTTCTTTAATTTAAATCTAAAGGAATATTTTTTCTTCTCTCTCTTTTTCCTTTCCGGCAAATCTTTCGAGAGTCTGTTCTCCTTCTTCCTCCGATTCAGTCCGTTCAAATTCCTAAATTCATCTAAAATCGAGCACTTTCTTTTAGAGTTGATTTTATTTTTTGGATTTTATTTAAATTTCTTTTGGATTTATTTGTGCTTCGTGTGTTGTTTTCTCTCTCGTTAGACGATCTGTTTCAAGAAGTAGGAGCAGAAGCAGGAGCAAGCTTTGAAGATCTAAGTATGGTAACTGAACAAAGCCAAGGCAAGTCGTAGTCCTTGATCATATTGAACCTATGATTTTAAAATTATGTTGTTTTATATCAAATTGTATACTATCTTTATATCAACTTCTTTTGGGAATAGTTAATTACCTATTTGTCACTATGTCTCTATTGATTATTTGAATACCATAAATCATTTGTCATCATAGGATGGTCATTATTAGTTGGAGGCATGAGTTACGGGATGGACCTAGCTAACTAATTAGGAATGGCTCATCGTAGTTCTATTTTTGGAGGCATGAGTTACGGGATGGGTGTATACTCACAATGGCTTAAGAGGGAAGCCCTGTCTGGTCGGTAAGACACACAGTATTGAAACCTTAACAGATAGAGCTGGGTTGAGAAGGAGCTTTGTAAAGGCCATGTGATAATCGCTTAGTTGCACGCCTTCAGAAGCGTGTCTTGGCCGGCATTATAAGTCGATTTATCTCTTGTGGGTAAAGCTGTACAACCTCTGCAGAGTTAAAACTGTTTAAATAGCCGTATTTACGGTCATGGACATGCTCATGGATTTCACATGAGAGGTAGAGTTTTTATAAAAATGTGTTGGAGCGTGAATGGGATGTTCACTTGGTGAATATGATGTTTGCTTGGTGAATGAGGAATTCACTTGGTGGTTTGTGTTGGAAGGTTAATGGGGAGTTCACTTAGTGAATATAATGTTCACTTGCTGGATGAGATGTTCACTTGGTGGTTTGGTTGGGAAGTGAATGAGAACTTCACTGGTTGTTTTCAAAGAAACTGTTTACTTTATTTATTTATTTTCTTTAAATTACGCATTTCAATCTATCTACCGTATTTACTGTCAATACTGCTTTCTGCAAAAGAATCATACAACTATTCCTTTATTCAAGTCTTTCATGAATATTAATTGCATACTTCCCCCTACAACTTGTTGAGTACTTTATGTACTCACGGCTTTAAACTTTGCTGCTCAGTTGAAGAATATCAAGTTGCTCAAGAGTTCTTTGAGAGGGACTACTATGAAGACTTTGCGAATTAGGATTCGTTCTCTAATCGATTGTCTGTGGGCATGTTGAATAACTTCTCTAAGTTTTGTTTCCACTACAAGAGTTTATTTGTTTTTTTAGCCCTGTGTGGCAAGTTAAGTAAACGTTGACTATAAGGTCCAGTTATTACTACTATTTGTTACTTCGAGATCTTTTTAGTTAAATCGATAAATGGATGGTATTTCTTCGATGTTTATTGTGTGAGCTAGTTACTGATCTGGGACTAGTTCAGAATACACAGAGGGTTTCGAATGTGTAAATCTGGGTCCCAATAGAGGTGGTATCGTAGCCATATTGACTGTAGAATGCAACCTTAGCTAGCATGGTCATCTTAGCCAAAAGCTTCAAAACTTATTTTCTAAATCAAATCAACTTAAGTTGGCTTGAGTAGTTGTTCTTTTCTCATCTATTCTATTCTTTTTCCATCTCAATCTAGTCTATTCTTATCCTAGACTTGTAACACCCTGGCCCAAAATCTACTCAATGCCCAGCCCACCGTGGGGCGGTCCCGCGCACATATAGCACCTCACTTACACTTTCGTCCTCGCTTCGTATAAAAGGGTTAACCTGAAGGTGCTATGTTTGGATCCAACAGGCATTATATACTACTACAACTCACTTTAGACAAGTAATGTGGGACTAATCCCACCACACAACCCCTCATGGGCCACATGGGCCGCACTACGAGTAGGCCGGGGTATTACATTCACCCTCCTTCAGGGCTGACGCCCTTGGCAACATACCGCATATGTGGCAAATGCCCAGAACCACCCCTCGGTACACATTCATGCGTCCAGTGTTGGCACATATGCCATGTTGTGTGTCCACTCTGGGCCCCACGCACCATGCGCCATATGCCTGCACCCCTGTCCCACACGCGCTCGTGTAGCGAAGGTTGATGCTCTGTTACCATCTGTAACACCCTGGTCCAAAATCCGCTCAATGGCCAACCCACCGTGGGGCGGACCCACGCACACATAGCATCTCACTTACACTTTCGTCCTTGCTTCGTGTAAAAGGGTTAACCCGGAGGTGCTACGTTTGAATTTAACAGGTATTATAAACTACTACAACTCACTTTAGACAGGCGATGTAGGACTAATCCCATCACACAACTCATCATGGGCCACACTACAAGTAGGCTGGGGTATTACAGGACTAGTGCATTATACACAGAGGGTCTACATTTGCATATTTGGGTCCCAACAGAAACCAAAGGAATACACAAAATCCCAAAAGGCATCAAAGGGAGCAAGAACAAGAGAGAACTCAACTTGGAAGAAATCTTGTTTGGATTGATTCAAGAGATTGTTGGTTTATAGCCACTCCACCATGAAGGACAAAATCTCAACACTTAAATACTCAATCAATCCATCTCCCAAACCCTAGCCTCCTCTACTTTCCTCTCCTAGCAGTAAATCACAAATTAGGTTTTCCTAAACGTGAGGCTTGTTGGATGAGGGTGCAAACCCTGCACACCTCCATTTTGTAGTGGAGGCTAGGTTTATAAAGAAAACCTTATTGGGCAACCCAATAAGCCTACACACAAATTGGTCTACACACACGCACGCTTCTCAAAGCAGATGGCGAATCTGGCTTCTGAATATGTCTCTCTATGATCTTCATCTTCACTTTACCTAAACATCATCTCCTTGTGTCGTCTTGCGTTGCGATTTCACCAAAGGTCACCAATCCGATATTTTTGCAAAGATACCAAAATACCCCTTCTTGATCCTTCTCTGAAGACTAAGTCCAATCGTCGTGAAGTAATTCCATGCTTCACCACATGTAGGTTGATCAAAGACTCTCTTCATGTTAGTAAGTCTCTCCCATCTAGCTCCAATGGAACCACCATGACACTTGCATCGACCCCGCACTGCTTGATCCAACCCGTCGTACCAAACATCCCGTTCGGTCATCCTTGTCCATCTTGCGCTATGCTTGAGTCCAATGACGTCACCCGACATCCTTGATCATTCTGGACCTCAGCTCTCCTAGCCTATTGTCAATCATCCTCATTGTTGACCGTCATTGAGTTCTAAGATACATGCACAATAATAGACTAATAAATCGATTCTAGGCACAAATTCTTCAGAACTTGACCTATGTTAGCCAAACCATGCATTATGCAACACATGTGCACTAAAAAATGACTTTGGCCTAACCCACGATGTTCACCACCTTCTCGGTGCCTGTACAGGGCCTGGCCAATTAGATCGTCGCCCTTGGCCGGTCAGACCACCCACCGATCAAACCACCAACTGATGGCCGGTCAGACCGCTCCATGACTTAGCCAAATTTCCACCTTGAAAAACTGCACCTTCTTTGGAATTTTTGAACTCTTCCTTGTTTCGGCTCGAAACTCCAATTCTAATGAGACCAAGTGCAAACGCATTGTCAACCTTCACTTCACACATGATTTTTTGCCGATTGCCAAAATTTCACTTTCCATTTTTGGTCGGTCAGACCGCCACACGCCCGGTTGGTCTGACCACCACCCATGGCCAGACAGACCACCGACAAAGGCCGATTAGATCGCCCCCATGGCCGGTCTAACTTCCTGAGATTTGACAGTAGTTACTATTTCCCAAAAGCAAGGGTTTCGCCAAACTCCTTGACGATATTGCCAATTGTTCAACACACTTAGATTTGGTGTATATCCCCATGACATCCACAATAGCCAAAGGCGAAACCTTGGCCTATTTGACCTTGTGGGTGTACTTGTTTTGCCCATTTGTCCCAATCAAAATAAATTATGGATTTAGCCCCCTCACCGACCATGGGAGCAACGGCAAGCCACGCGTGTCACTTGCCATGCTCCCTTGCCATAGCAGGGCAAAGTCAGCATGGCAACACCGTCCACCACGAGAAGTCGGAGGAGAGCGCGGCAAGCGGCGGGCCCCACCTTCCTGCTGTAGTATAGGAATGCAGTAGGACTTGCTGCACTATGGGACCGCGGCAGGACATGCTGCAGTGCTATACTATTGCAGGTCAGCGTACCCCAGCTTCGTTAAGGTTCATTAGGGTTTAAATTGCAGTTATGTTATGTTTATGTTTTTAATAATGCAATTTATATGTTTTGAGTATTTTATGTGTAATTTAGATTATGGGCGATAAATATATGTTGACATAGTTGCGATAGATTTGTCATGCCGACTAGGACTAGTTGCAACAAAGGTAAGATTTGAAGCCCGACAAAAACTAATAGTTATGATGCAATTTAGATGGCATGTGGGGTATGGTTAGTTGCATACCTCATTTTGTTCCAATTTGCATGTATTTGTCGTTAAACAATAACGGTTGATTGTAAACAAGTTGGAGTTTGGTGACATGTATAATGCACACTAGAATTGTTCGTAAAAAACATTTTTAAAATTGCTTTACGGGAATAAACCATATTTTACTTTTTTTACACAAATAACCCACAATTGGACAAATATTTTGTAAGCATTGGTTTGACCGAGAATAGATGAATGAAGATAAGATTTGAAGCCCGACATAAAGTTTATAATAAAGGTGTGAATTACATGGCGCATAGGGTTTAGTTACATGCATATATTTTCCTGTTCATTCCTATGGTACAAATGGCAGCATGTATGAACCATCGACTTGAACTACAAGTTCGATACAAACACGCCTTTTTAGAAAGAAAAACATTTGACGGATGGAAATAAAGTCAAGCTTGCGGACATACGCCCTACTCCTTTTGACACGCTCTTCTCTTGGCGTTGTATCCATCTAGCCACTGGTCTACAAAGTCCTTGTTCTTTGGTACTGTTGGACCAAAATGACGACTAGAGGGGGGGAGGGGGTGTGAATAGGAGCACTATCTCTTTTTCATCTTGATTGGATTCAACTCGATTTTCACTCCAATAACTATAAAAGCTATGAAGATCAATGTACAAGCATAGAGGAAGTCTTGTTTTGAATCCAATTGAAACCCCAAAGCACAACTACCGAAAACACAAAACTGCACTGGTGAACAGTAAAAACAGCGCGATGAACAGAAAAATCAGCCCGAAATCAAAATCCAAAATTGGTACAACTTTTGATCCACAACTACAAACTTTATAAAACTTGAAACGTACCTTCTCTAGAATGTCATAAACTTATTCCCATCAAAGATCATACAGATTATTGCCAAAGTTCTGACATTTTTCCGTTTGAGTGAAGGTTGCTCCAAAACCGGACCAAAATCAAACTTGGATCTAAAAGCTTGCTCGTGGGTAAAAGATGATCAAGATGATCCTAGATGCACTCCCACATATCATATCAAGCAAGATGACCACAAGAAACCAAAGGATCATCAAAAACCCAAAATCACCAAAGAGGGAGCAAGAACAAGAAGAGAGTCATCTTGAATAATCTTGCTTGGATTGATTGGAGATTGAAGTTGGTTTACAACCACTCCACCATAGAGGACAAAAGCTCAACACTTGAGCATCAATCAATACACCTCTTAAGAACCCTAGTCTCTCCACTTTCCTCTTCTCTCCCTAAATCCCAAATTAGGGTTTTTAGAATACAAGGGTTGGGAGGTGCACAACCAACAACCTCCTTTTTTATAGTGGAGGCTAGGCCATGAGAGGAAACCCTAATGGACACCCGTTAAGCCCACACACAAACGAGTTTATACTCACGCACGCTTCTTAAAGCGGGTGACGAACTAGGCTTCCCAAATCCATTTCTTCATGATCTTTCACTTCATTTGACCTAAACCACCTCTCCTTCCGCCATCTTGCGCCGCGGTTTAGCCAAAAGCCATCAAAGTAGTATTTTGGTGAAGTTACCAAAATACCCGTTCTCGATCCTTCTCCAAAGACCGAGTCCAATCTTCATGAAGCAATCCCATACTTCGCCACGTGTAGATCAAACGGCTCTCTTCATGTCGGCAAGTCTCTCCCATTCGGCTCCCACCTAAACCACCATGGCACTTGCACCGACCGTCGGACCGCTTGATGGAACCCGTCGCACCGAACTTCCCGTTCGGTCATTCTAGTCCAGCTATCCAAGCTTAGTCCCGACCATCCTCGCCGTTGACCGTCGTTGACCACCAAGCTTGCTGCACAACAATAGATAGAGAAATCCATTCCGGGAACAAGTTCTTCGCAACTTGACCCACGTTAGTCAAAACATTTATCATGCAACACATATGCAATGAAACCAATGAAATTGACCTAACCTGCAAACATCGTCACCAGGCTGGCCAGTGAACAGAATAAAACCGGTAATACCGCTAGTAAACTCCAGTCTTACCGCACTGCGGTACGTAGGACCGCTCAACAGATGCGATCATACCGTTTCTCAGGGAAGAAGAAAGTCCCAAAAACATGTGCTCTGGAAAAACTATACCGCCAACTAGAATCCGGTCATACCGTACTGTGGTAGTACCACGCACACATTGCGGTCATACCGCGCTGCGGTAATATCGCGCACAAATTGCAGTCCTACCGATTTTCCCGAACTTTGCCGAAAACGAGTGTTTCGACAAACTCTCAACACTATTGCCAATTGTATCATCATCCTAAGATTGTGAGCGTATCCCCATGATATCCACAATCTCCTCCTTGATGAACACATTGGTAATTTCCCAAAAATGAAAGTTTGAGGTTGGAAAATGAAAATATTCAATATTTTCGCGCAAAGGCGCAACTTGGTCCAAAAGCAAGAGAACGCAATGGAAATGACCAAGTTGGCTTCAAATTAGTATAGACAAGTGAGATAAGGCAAAAGAAAGCAAGAAAACTTCAATTTCCATATAAGAGTAAAAAATCCCACTTAATATCTATATGAAAGAACAATTGTTCAATTTGACCTTTGATCATTGTGAGGTTCTAAGAATTACAATTCAAGTTCATAAAATTAGATGCTCCTCCTCACTATAATCATCATTTTTCAAAGGAAATTTATTTTCTCCCTTTTTCTCCAAATAACTCCCCCTTTTAATATTTTAGCTATATCTTCTCCTCCTTTGACAATGGAGTCATCAAGGAATCACATCTTCCTCTCATCTAGAGATGATAAATGCAGAAATGAGGAAAAAGCATAAGAAAGAGCATGCATGAAATGTAATGGAGTGGCTTCATTTTTGTATTTTTAGTACAAGAAGCTTTGTAGATTACCCAGAAGAATAAGCTAGCATTTCTACTATTACTCAAGACATATCAAGTATGAAAGTGCTAGCAAGATCATGTTAAGACACATATATCAAAGCTAAGCTAGAAGACTCAAGATACAGCGATGAATTTTAACAATTTAAGCAAAGTTTTAAAAATTAGCAAGTTCATCAAATGAGATCCTAAAGTGATAATGGCCATGTCAGAATATCAATGTGAGATCAAGAAGCTAACAAAGACCATTATAGAGACAAAGAGTCCTAAAGTGAATCATTTTGCTCAATGTACCTCAATCACCCAAATTTTTTAAACAACAGTTTTCATTTGTAATAAATATTGACTTTAATTAAAGGTCTATCTTAGTGAAGAAGATCCTAGACTAGGAGTCATCCACAAACTTTTCCTAAGCTTCAACCGAGGCGACAGATTTTGAGGTTCATGTTAATTTTGACAAGCTGTCCCCATGAGATCGTCTGGATCATCAAACTATCTCCAAGTTCATGTCATTGACATGCAGTCTCGTGAGAATAGTTTGGCACAATTTAACCACATGAGAACCTTAAAATTTGGTTTTTCATTTTGCACAAGAGCAATTTTTAGATTTACAAAGGAACAGAAGGCTCAAATGATGTTCAATCCTAGATTCAAGAGCTAACAAAGCAATTTTGGCATGGCCAATGTCACAAAAAGACTACTAATTGTGCAACTAGCTAAAAGATCCATAAATTGCAATTTTTTAGTTCAAATTGTCTTAAAGTTCTAGCTCATCAAGCAAAGACTAAGCTACACATGTGAAAGCATGATAATTCTAGCAAGTCAAAGAACTAGACATGAAACTGAGCAAGAATTGAAACACTAAAGCTCAAAATGATAATAAGCAAAGCTTCATCAATTTAAATGACAAGTAGTAAGGTTTATATTACAATGCATCTATTTGTGATTTTCATATGAATGCAATATGATATAATGAGATGCAAAAAAAACTTAAAAGCCTAAAAAGATAAAAAATAACCAGCAAGTTCAGAAGAAGATCAAGAAAAGATCAGATAAACAAGGAAAGCTCAGAAGAGAACCAACTCCCCCTCAAACCAACTCATAGGGATAAATTACCCCTAACTCACTCCTCAAGGTAGCAAACCTAGATGGGTCTAAAGGCTTGGTGAGGATATCAGCTAACTGAACCTCGGACTCCACAAATTCTAGCACAATATCACCCTTCTCTACATGGTCTCTAAGAAATTGATAGCGAATGTCAATGTGCTTAGTCCTAAAATATTGCATAGGGTTCTTAGAAATATTAATGACAGAAGTGTTATCACAGAGAAGAGATGCACTAGCAAAAGTTAACCCATAGTCCTTAAGGGTGGACACCATCCACAGAATCTCACTACAACAACTAGCAGCAGCTACATATTCAGCTTCTGTAGTGGATTGTGCAACAGATGACTGCTTCCTAGAAGACCAAGAGACGAGAGAAATGCCTAAGAAGTGACAAGTGCCTGAGGTACTCTTCCTATCTAGCTGACAACATGTAAAATCAGAATCAGAAAACCCTCGAATGGACAAGGAAGATGAGTAGGAATATGAAATGCCATACTAGAGAGTAGAGTGAAGATACCTGAAGATGCACTTGACAGCTTGGCAATGGGAAGTCCTCAGAGACGCCTGAAACCTCACACAGAGGCAGCCCGCGAAGTGGATGTCCGGTCTTGAGGCCGTTAGGTAGAGGAGGGAGCCGATCATGCTACGGTACTCGCGTTGATCTATGACTTCTCCTACCTCGTCTGGATCTAAAGCAGTCGAAGTCGCCATGGGAGTGGCGATCGGCTTGCAGTAACCCATCTCAAAGTGCTTGAGCAGATCCTTGGTGTACTTCGTCTGATGGATGAAGATCTCTTCCTTGCATTGCTTGATTCGAAGCCCCAGAAAGTAGTTGAGCTCTCCCATCATACTCATCTCAAATTCCCTGGACATGGTATCAGAAAAAACTAGAAACAAGAGCATGAGAAGAACCACCGAAGATAGTATCATCTATTTAAATCTCAGCAAGCAGGAAGTCATTGTCATGCCTAAGAATAAACAAGGTCCTGTCTACCTTACCCATTTTAAAGTTATTCTTAAATAAAAAGGTCTTAAGCCTATCATACCAAGCTCTAGGGGCTTGCTTAAGACCATATAAGACTTTGGATAGCTTGAAGACATGATGTGGACGCTTGGGATCCTCAAAGCCTGGGGGTTGCCTAACATACACTTCCTCCTTTATATAGCTATTCTGAAATGCACTCTTGACATCCATCTGATACAGCCTAAAGCCCTTAGATGAAGCAAATGCAAGAAGAATGTGAATGGCTTCTAATCTAGCAACAGGAGCGAAGGTCTCATCAAAGTATAACCCATCAACTTGGTTAAAACCCTGAGCTACCAATCTAGCCTTATTTCTAACCACATAACCATCTTCACTTTGTTTGTTTTTGAACACCCAACGGGGTCCTATCATATTATGACCATTAGGAGGCTATACCAGGTTCCAGACCTTGTTCCTCTCAAAGTTCTCTAACTGCTTATGCATGGCATTAACCCAACTCAAATAAGATAAAACATGTGATATATCGTGGGGTTCGAAAGAAGCAACAAATGTAGAATGAGAGTAGGGACTTGGATCGTGATACTTGGAGCGAGTGACTCGCTCATGAAGATGGCCAATCATCTGATCTAGAGGATGACGCCTCTGAATATGAAGTGGAGCGCCTGGGGGAGATAGCACCTCTTTGACCTTCATAGGTACTTCTGATGATGAAGATGCAACAGCAGCCTCAACTGAAGGTGAAGTAGTGGAAGCAGGTTCTTCAATTGGATCAGGAGGTGTAGCAGCAGCAGGTGGGAGATAATCATCAGCATCGTCCTCATCTTTCTCCACAAAGATGCTCTCTGTGGCTTGTGTGTCACCTGAAATATCTGATCTAGCTCCAGGGCTAGTCTCATCAAAGGTGACATTGCATGTCTAACGTTAGTCTCAACATTAAGAACCCAAAAACCCCTTGAATGTGCAGTATAACCTAGAAATAAACCATTAGAAGTCATTGACTCAAATTTATCTAGGTTTCCTATCTTAAGAATAAAACACTTGGCTCTAAAACCTCGAAAATGATAAACAGAGGGTTTTCTACCAAATCGAAGCTCATATGATGTGTTGGCCAAGGACGGTCTCAAGAAGACACAATTAGCAATATGGCAAGCTATAGTAATAGCTTCGGCTTAGAACCTCCTCGAATGCTATACTCATCTCGCATCATCCTAGCCATCTCGACTAAGGTTCTGCTCTTTCTTTCCACCACGCCATTTTGTTGAGGGACATGTGGAGAAGAGAACTGATGCCCAATATCACGCTCAACACAGAAAGAGGCAAATGAGGCATTTTTGAACTCCGTGCTATTGTCACTGCGAATCACTCTCAAGACACCAGGAAGTTCAGAAGCCAAGCGAAGAACAAGATCATAAAAATAATCAAAAGCTTCATCCTTCAAATCAAGAAAGAACACCCAACAATATCGCGAGAAATCATCGACTATGGCAAGAATGTACCATTTGCCACCAGCTGATCGAACCCTAGCAGGACCAATAGTATACATATGAAGCAACTGTTTCGGTCTGTTAGCCATGACCATAGTCAATAAAGGGTGTGAGGCGGCAACTTGCTTGCCATGCCTACAGGGCACACATATAGCATCCTTGACAGCTTTGAGTTTGGACAAACCTCTTATGGGATCAAGGCTGCTAACTCACGTCAGATGATCAAAACCAATATGCCCCAAACGATGGTGCTAAAGCCAGAACTCAGAAGAAGATGCAATCAAACACTTGAGAAACCCAGCAAGAGATTTAGAAAAGTCAACTCCAAAGATCCTACCAACTCTAGAAATCCCAAAAATAAGCTCACCAGCTGAATCAAGCACACGACAAGTATTTTTCTTAAACCTAGTCTCATAGCCATCATCAAGAAGCTGCGAGACAAAAAGGAAGTTGTACCTTAGCTTGTCCACAAGGGCGATGTCCTTAAGGATGAACTTGTCGTTCACCTTGATTGATCACATTCCTTCAGTCCGCCCTTGTGTATCATCTCCAAAGGTGATAAAATCATCACCCGTCGACCGCGTGAAGGAGGTGAACCATCTTGAGTCTCCGGTCATGTGGCGTGAACAGCCGGTGCCGACGAACCACGTGTTCTTCCTCCTTCTGCGGCGATCCTGGAAATCAAGGCACAAAATATCGATGTGTCTCAATACTGGGGTTAGTTAAACATGATTTAGGAACCCAGTACCAAGACACACGTCTGCGAGAAGTATGTAAAGTAGAATTGCTAGCCTTGATCCTACTTGAGGTTCTATCATGAGCAATGGTTACATGAACATGAGATTCATACTGTCTAGCAACATGATGATGAGCATGTGAAACAAATCCTAGTCCAAGTTTCTTCTTTTCTAAATGACCATATCACATGAAGGCTCTAGGTTGATGAGATAAAAGTCTAGCAATGTTTTTTCTAGCATTTTTCAACCTATGCCAGCAGAACTCAAACATATGCCCATCCTTCTTACAATAGGTGCAATGGTACTTGGTACTACTAGGAGATGCACATTTTAACTCAGAAGGTGATTGGGCAAAACCTGCAGATTTGAAAAGAGTTTTTTGCAGCTTGGGTTTTGAACTCAACTAAGCCATTTTCTAAAACTTGAATGACATTTGGTTTGGACTTGTCTTGGGCAAAGTTGTATCCTAACCCTTGCTTCTTATAAGGAGTTTTGGACTTGTAAAAAATCATGTTTAACTGTTTCTTACCCTTAGAGAATTTTTCTAATGTGTCGTTGAGATAAACATCCTCTTTTTTAAGGTTAAGACATGATTCATAAGTTTTAGCCTTAATGACTCTAGCATGCTTCTCCTTATGAATAGAAACTTCAACCTTAAGGGCTTCACATGAAGCACAAGGAGCAGAATTAATTTTGTCCTTAAGCTTGACATACTTAGCTCTAACTGCTTCTAATATGTCTTCTACTTCATGTTCACGTTCTAAGCAGAAAGAGCAAGTGCTAGACTTAGCCTTATCAGAAGTGACCAACTTGCTAGATTCTAAGTATTTTTCACATGAAGTAGATTTAACTTCAATTAACTCAGTCCTAGCATTTTCTAGTTGGTGCAAGGCAACATCATGAGCATTTTGTAATTTAGCAAGTTCAGAATGTAAAGCATAGCAGGATGAACATTCATCAGCATCAAGGTTCTTAGCATTCAAAAGTTCTAGCATCAGATTATCAACTTGTGATTCTAAGTCCTTATTTCTAGACATGGTGAACTCTAACGCCTTATCCTGGCTAAGCAGTTGCTCATAGATGGTATCGCATCTAGCAGAAAGAACTTCATAAGATGGAGGTACCTCATCGATGTCGACGGAGTCGGCCATGAAGCATTTGCCAGTGAAGTCCTTTGCCTTCCCTTTCTTCATCTCTTGAGGGAGCTCTTCCTCCTTGTCCTCCTCGCTCCTAGAGTCCACATTGCTCATGGATTATTCTCTAAAAGCGGTAAGAACTTGGTCAGCGGCCTTCATGAGCTTAGCAGCATCAAACTTGGACTTGTTCACATGAGGCTTCCTCCAAGCTGGCTTTTCCTCCTTGTGGTTGCTCTTCCCTTTTAGCTTGGGACAGTTTGCCTAGATGTGGTAGAGCTCTCCACACGCATAGTATGTTATAGGTCCACCTCTCTTCTTGTTTCTCATATTGTTATAGGCCCATGTGAATTTTTTGGCTAAGAGGGTCAACTTGGGCTCAGGGATACTCTCAAGTTCCTCTTTATGGATTGTAGATAAACAAGCAAGTGAAAATCCAAAAGAAGATTTAGAAGAGCCATCAAAGGTTCTCTTTAGAGGGCCAGCGACCAAAGCCATATTCTCCTTCTTAGGATGATCAACTCTCTTGATCTCATGGGTCTTGAGCTTGCTATAGAGCAACTCCAAAGTAAGATCAGAGAGATTGACAATCTCCTCAATGGCGGTAGCCTTCATCTCTAGGACACATCTCAAACTGATGGGTAGCATTATCAGACTGAGAATACTCGATGTTGACTGCTCTCAGCTGATTGAGCACCTTGTTGAAACGAGTGAATACATCATCGATGCTCTCTCCAGAACACATCTCAAACTTATTGTATTCTCGCTTGAAGACTGTTTGATGTACTTTCTTGATTTGGGATGAACCATCATAGTAAGTTTCGAGAGTGTTCCAAATTTTGTGCGCGGTCTCAAGGTGACAAATCCTGTCATACTCCTGTTTACCAAGCCCGGCATACAGAATGTTTTTTGCCTTGTGGTTGTTAGCCAAGAGGGTTGCTGAAGCCGGCGTAGCAACGTCGGGCAAGACGAGTGGGGCTCGAACAACCTCTCATATAGCTTGTCCTTCGCTTTGAAGGTAGAGTCGCATATGATTCTTTCAATAGACATAGTCGAGCCCATCGAAGACATGCGACTTGCTAGAGTATCTCAATCGCCAAGTTCAGTGACCGGTTAAGATCAAGATTGAACTAACCGGGCTCTAATACCACTTGTTGGACCAAAACAGCGACTAGAGGGGGGTGGGTGAATAGGAGCCCTATCTCTTTTTCACCATGATCGGATTCAACTCGATTTTCACTCCAATAGCTATAAAAGCTATGAAGATCAATGTATAAACATAGCGGAAGTCTTGCTTTGAATCCAATCGAAACCCCAAAGCACAACTACCAAAAACACAAAAGCGCGCTGGTGAACAGTACCTGTGTAACATCCCCAAATCCTAATTCTAGGATTATATAATATAAATGCATTAGGAAAAAATTCTTTGATCAATTGCATATGGAATATACCATGTTGAATTTGGTTTTTGAAATTAAAAGCAAAACTTGAACTGCAATAAAAAGGTGCTAAAAAGGAAATAGATAAAACAAAGTAAATATATTTGATGAGAGAATTATTTGGGCATATTATCCCAGAAAAAATTCACAAAAGGATTTATATGAAATCTTATTTAGAAAAACAATTACAAAAGAGCAAAACAGACAAATGTATGAATTTTGTAGAAATTCACAGAAAGTATTAAGATCTGCAAAATTTTACAGGAGAAACTACATTCATCCAGAAGCCTACACAAATATTTTCATTAAATTCGGAAGTCTTTTACTTAGTAAATAAATTCGGCTAATAATTCAGAAGAAAATCAAAACCAAAAACCAATGTTACCCCTCTCTCTCTCTCTCACCTGTGGGCCCCGCCCACAGGGTTTGTCTTCCATGTCACGACGCTGAGCGCCAGCACACGCGCTAGCGTAGCATAGCGAGCTCTCCACCGTGCCGCCCACCGTTTTGTCGCCTCGCCTGTGGTTTTTCCACCGGCCACACCTACCTAGTCACATGACCTTCACGCCACGCCCATCCCCCTGCCTGGCCGTGCCTTGCTCCTGCTCGTACACCACCAAGATAGCCGAGAGCTCAGCTACCCTTGCCTGAGCTCCACCTCATTCATCTCTGCCACATCGTCTATATAAAGACATCCCCGAGCTTCGCCTCCTCTTTTCCAACTTAGTGCACACCTTCTCATCTCTTCTCCCCCACTCAAACGATCTTAATCGCTCGGAGAGCGCTAGCCCTAAAATGGCTGTGCGCCACTGGCTTCGTCCCCAACGCCGTGAAGGGTTTGGTGTCGATCTCTTCACATCATATTATGTTTCGAATCACCTTGAAGCTATCCCCTCACTCAATTTAGCCTTTGATCTACAGGAGCGCCTGATTTGGCCCTTCTTCCTCATCTCCGGCTAGAACTGCCGCCTCGAGCACCATCGGAGCTATAGGGCATCCCGAGTCGATTCCTCTCGCCAGGAGCATTGCAGGGCCATCGCCAAGATTTTTCAACCATCGCTGGGCCTTCTCCCTCACCCGAGCTTCTTCTCCACATGCAACTGACCTCGCCGCCCTGGCTCAACGACAACAACTCGACTCCAACCACCTCCGAGCCTCCGTGTCCATCCGGTAGACTCCTAGTAGCCCTTAGTTTCTATTGCGTGTATTCTTTTGTTGCGGGCGTTGCTCATTCAAGCAATGACTCGTTGCCATAGCAGCTCTGCCGCTCAATGCCGGTGCACCACCGCATCAGGCCACCTCCTGGCCACGCCGTCGATGCTAACAGATGCATGACGGTATGGGGATCCCGTTTTGGGCACTCTCTGGCCTCACTATGCCGGCGAGACGTGTGGGCGTGAGCGCCACCACACGGCACAACAGTGACAAGCACTGTAGCTCGTCATCAATTGCCTAATCCTAGCCATTAGCGCTAATCCGTAGTTAAATGATTAGTTAATATCTAATAAGTCATTGACATGTGGGACCAAGCCTTTAGTTTAAAGAAAACTTAAATCAAAATGTTATCACTTATGAGTCTCTGACATGCGGGCCCCACGGCTTAAGTGCACAGTGAAACCACTCCGTGAACCCATGCGCTACGCGTATAGACCGTTGGTCCATACACTGTGCTCGTGGACCAAGCCACTAACAATGGGCCCCACTTGTCAGTGTAAACGAAAATAAAATGAAAATAGAAAATATGTCTTCAGTTATGAGGAGAATACGCTTTCCCTTACCGGAAAGCGTAAGCCTCAATAGTATATGCGCGGGGTTACGCTTTCTATGTTGGAAAGCGTATTTCTCAATTTTCTTTGAATTTCTAAACCGAGCCAAATTGAAACCTTAATAACTTTTGCTACAAAACTCCAAATTGAATGAAATTTGTCTAAAATCATAATATACCAGAATATGTAAAAAAAATTTAATTTTGGTCTCTATTGATTTTTTTGGATGTTATGTAATTCGTTTCCAACTCTTTTTCGACGTCAATTATTCAGGTTATTATTACGATGATCAATCAACTTGACCTCCAGAACAGCAAGAGCAAGGCAAGCACCTCCATTGATGATGTTGATCCCAGTATTTTACTTAATGTACTTTGATTTGTAAATTCTATTATGCATGCGTGTATGTTTTGTATGAAAATGCTATTGCTGGGAAATCGTAGTCGTAAATCCTACTTGCTACATATGTCTTCTTGAAATATTGATTCCTTACTGTTGTAGCCATTAGATTATGGGTTAGGCAAAATATAATGTCATTTGGGAATTTCTGAGTGCGATTATCGCACAAATGCAACTAGAGCGATAGATTTTCTAAAAATTTGCTAAAAGGACAATATGTTAATTTGAGAATTTGGGATATTTTGAAAATGGTCTAGAGGAGATACCTCTGTTATTTTGTATGAAAGTGAAATGAAAACTTTAGTTTTTAGACGCGGACGAGTTATATTGTATTATGAAAAAGTGAGGATTGTGACTCACTAGTAGCTAGGGTGGAGTTCTCACCCTTAGTCGATTAAGGCCTGAAGTCAGCAACTCCGGGACTAAGACCTAACTGTACAACCGTATGTGCTAGGATGGGGTAGCCGTAGCTAACTAAGTTATTGAATCATAGCCTTGCATAATAGTTGGCAGAAGTAGTGCGAGCAATTTCTATTGCTGTCATAACTGCGGATGCCGCACTTCGACGGGTTTCTATCTGGACGAAGTGAGGGACTCACTCGATGGGTTTCTATCTGGACGAGTGAGGCTCCTCATTCACAGGTTTCTATCCGAATGAATGAGGATATAATCCGCAGGGCTAGTGCAAGGTTAGGACTAGATAATGTAAAGGCTACGTCGCGAACTCTAGACTCCTTACCTTCGGTAGTGAGCAGTGATATAGAGATATTCCAGGTAACTGGAATACCACGTACTATAGGTAAAGTTGTACACCTCTGTAGAGTGAAAAATCTATTTAAATAGCAGTGCTCGCGGTCACGAGCATGCTTAGTGCGGCTGGTATGGCGGTAGCTTTGCTTTTCAAACTGTTTTTGTCACAAAAGATTGAGGGTAATGACGTGGGGTCTTCATTTGTTGAGTTAACTACCATGTCTATGGCTGGATTGCTATGTCTATAGCGGAGCTGCCATTTCTATGGTTGATTTGCTATTTCTATAGCAGGACTGCCATGTCTTTGGCCGAATATGAATTTGTCAGTGCCATGTCTATGGCGGAATATGATAATATTTTTGCTTGCAACTGAGTAGGGTTGCAGGTGTTGTTGTTATTTGATTTACTACTTCACTTATTGTCTTGTACTTATTTATATTGCTCTTTCAAATTCCGTTGCAAATTATTACTTATGAATATTGCACATGAACCTGAAACATCCCTTTTCTAAGATGTCAGAAATCTATTCCAATCAAAGATCGTCTAGATAATTGCCAAAGTTCTGACCTTTTTCCGTTTGAGTGAAGGTTGCTCCCAAACCAGGCCAAAATCAAATTTAGATCCAAAAGCTTACTCGTAGGTAAAAGATGATCAAGATGATCCTAGATGCACTCCCACATGTCATAGTAAGTAAGATCACCACAAGAAACCAAAGGATCATCAAAAACCCAAAATCACCAAAGAGAGAGCAAGAACAAGATGAGAGTCATCTTGAAGAATCTTACTTGGATTGATTGGAGATTGAAGTTGGTTTATAGCTATTCCATCATGGAGGACAAAAGCTCAACACTTCAGCACCCAATCAACACACCTCTCAAGAACCCAAGTTTATCCACTTTCCTCTTCTCTCCTTAAATCCCAAATTAGGGTTTTTAGAATACAAGGGTTGAAAGGTGCACAATCAGCACCCTCCCCTTTTATAGTAGAGGCTAGGCCACGAGAGGAAACCATAATGGGCACCCGTTAAGCCCAAATATAAACGGGTCTAAACTCACACACGCTTCTTAATGCGGATGATGAACCGGGCTCCCCGAATCCGTTTCTTCGTGATCTTTAACTTCATTTGACCTAAACCACCTCTCTTTGCACTATCTTGTGCCACGGTTTAGCCAAAAGCCATCAAGATGGTATTTTGGTGAAGTTCCCAAAATACTGTCACACCCCGATAAGCAACCCCGAGACCCACTATGCATTCTGGACCAGTCCCAAGATCAGTAGCTAGTTCGCACAGTTTCAACAATGATGTGATCACAGCCATACAACAAACCATAGATGAAGTAGGCAAATTAACAATAATAACAGCAAAAGACCTTATGGTCAAGGTTGTTACAGAGTTGCCACGCAGGACTACAACACAGCGGAACACAAAACACACGTGAAAACCGTCCAACATGCCCACAGGCAATCAAGTGGAGGACGTCCCCTAGCACGAGAGGTCTTCGAAAACCTCCTCTTCAAAGAGGTCGGAGCTCCCTGGGTCTTCTTCAGCTGCTGATCAACCAGAGGGCACAAGCCGTGAGTACTTTGAATGTACTCAGCAAGCCGTAGGGAAATGTATGCAAATAGTATTCATGTCAGTCTCAATAAGGAGGTCTTTATGGTTACTTTGCAGAAAGCAATATTGAGTGGAAATATAGTAGGTAGATTGCAAAGCACAAGTTGAAAGATTAAAACATAAGTAATCAAGTTTATTTGAAAACAACTCGTGACCACCCTAGTCACAGCCCAGACCACTCGGAACCAACCAATACCAATAAGTTTTGAGAAAATCTACCCCTTGCGTGAAATCACAAGGCATGTCCGTAATCGGGGACACGGCTATTCGAATAGATTTACACTCTACAGAGGTTGTACAACTTTACCCACAAGATACGACCTCTCTAGTTTGTTTGGCACCCATAGATGCCCCTGCTCACTACCTTGGGTAAGCAGGCTAGAGCACGTGACAAGGCCTTTATAAGGTTCTGCTGTGACCCGGTTCTGCTCGCTAAGGATTCGCCTTCCTAGCCCCCTCTTGTGCCAATTCCAACCGTCACAGAACCGACTCAAAGTATTGCCAATTAGTTGGCCAGGTCCACCCCAGTATGGACTTGTGGTTGCACAGTAAGGCCCAGATCAATGGCTTACAAGGTTAAGTCCTTATTGGTTGCTCAGGCGAGACCTCCTCATCCCAGTTTGCTTACTACACCCCCTTTACTGCATGATCACTCGCCCAAGCGAAACATTTTTGGGTTCAACTCGGCCAATGACCACCCTAGCCATGGCACCACAAGTTTTATCAGCAGTGGCCGTGCCACAATTCCATATATTATTAAGTCAAATTCATCATCATTGAGTCATGTGACTGAGAGACAACGCATAACTAAGCAGGTCTAAGCAATATACGCACCCATGTTGGTTATCACCAAAAGAATGTCCAACTAAGATTACCCTCCTATGGTGTCCAAAGGTACATGTCAACATGTCGAACACAAGTATTCAAGGAGTCATACGGACGAGTAGGTGTTTAGCTAATTCCTAAGCCATTTTTATACAAATAGCCATGCATGTTGGTATAAAACAAAGTAATTTTGCAAACTAGGTTCGATATGATCAAAGGTCTACGACTTGCCTTCGTTGAAGAGCTGAGGTTCTTCGGTAGAGGTCGCCGGGTCCAAGAACTCTTCCAAGAAGCCGAAATCTACACGTGCGAAAAGAGCCAAATGAATACAACAAATCCAAACAAAACCGAAGACTACCAAACTAGAATTCAAAAGAAAAGGCACAGAATTAGAAATGGGTTCTCGGGAGAAGGTCGAACTAAGAGGGAGGTCGAGGGAGGTCCTGAGAAAGATACGACTACTTGACGTGGTCGTAGGAGAAAGGAAGAGAACAGGAGGTGAGGCTAAAGGAGATGAAAGAGGGCTGCTCAGGCTTTTATAGCCAGGGGATGGTTGAGACTTGGAGGCGCCCAAGTTCAAGTGTAGGTGAAGGAGAAGATGGGAGCAAGTAGGGGAGGAGACAAGAGGGAGAACGGGTACTGCTGAAGCTACAGCATTTAATGCAACACAACAACATTTAATGCGCAAAGACCTTCGTGTCAGCAGTGACGCAACGGGAGAAAGAAGAAGGTGAGCATGGCTGACAGGTGGAGCTAGCCAAAACGCGGGAGG